>PVIJ01001806.1:0-183857 GCA_004024925.1 Scalopus aquaticus
TGGACATCTGGGTTGCTTCCATACCTTTGCTATTGTGAATAGTGCCGCAATGAACATACGGGTGCATGTATCCTTTCGGATTAGTGTTTTTGTGTCCTTTGGGTAAATTCCCAAAAGTGGTATTGCTGGGTCGTATGGGAGCTCCATGTTTAGCAATTTGAGGAATCGCCATACAGCTTTCCATAGTGGTTGGACCAGTCAGTTTAGTCTTAAGAGTCCTATCTTGCTAAAGAAATTTTTTATTACTCTTGTAGCACTTCAGATATGCAGTACAAATTGGATGCTACGGTAATTTTAGTCTTTAGATGTAGCTTTCTGATTACTTTTGTCTGACATAAAAACAACACCCAAACTTCCTTAATTCATTTTATAAAGGTCACAAATGTTTTATTCATTTCCACATGTACGCGTTTGCAACTCCTTTAGTAAAGTGTACTCATGTGATAACTTTTTCATTTTACACAATGGTACACGCATTTTTCAATTGTGATGTATAGTGACCTATGCCTTTTTGCTTAGATATTTTAGGCAACTTAATGTTACAGACTAAATATACTTATTTATGATGATATGGCAGTAAACCAAAACTAACAAAAGACTATGTCACTGGTGAGGAAAGTTCTGCTTTTATAAACCCAGTCATATAATTGATTGTCTCCAGCAAACCCGATCTTACGAAAGCAGTGGTCATCCTTTATTCATATTTATGTCGTTAGCACCTCAAACACTGCCTGGTATTAAGTTGTTATTTGGTGGACTAAAAGATGTTTAGCAACTTGTTATATAGTAGGAAATGCTCTCTTTAAGGGTGCATTCTTCGTAGAAGTAGTAATAACTTTTGTATAGTACTTTGTACAGTCTTTGTGCAAGTCTTTAGCTATATTTTCTCAGTCTTTATAGCACCTCCATGAGGTAGGAGTTGTTGACCTGTGAGGAAATATGACTGAAAGAGGTTAACAAGTTAGTCATATGAAGTAAATAATGGTGTCAAGTTGTCAGTTCAAATCTGTTAAACAATTGGAAAGCCACCTAGTCAACTTCTTACTGCTTTATTATTATTATTAAGGAAACTATATTTTCTGATTTATTAAGGAAACTATATTTTCTGATAGGGTATAGTTGGAACTTAGCTTGGAGAACTCTACCTGACTTCTTGAAGGCGTTATTTATATAGACCCTGACCATCTGTTCTGATTTCCTTATGACTGAGATTTCTTGGGACACAGGACTTTGAGTGCTGAAACCAAAATGATCTTAAATTCAGAAAACTGGTGAATGTATATTTCTCACTTTAGTCTCTGAGTCAAATAAAATATATGGTAAAGCTAAAGATAACTGAATAAATACAAAGTGATAGCTTAATTCAGAGATTTTATTCATTCTTTTTATGCTGCCCACTTGAAAAGTGTTACAGTAAAATAGACTTATCTTGAGTGGTCACTTGATAGAAAATACATTATATAAAACAGTATCTTCTAGAAATCTGAAAGCTTTACTGAAAAAAATTACATAATGTTAAAAAGCACTCTAGTAGATCTTGAAAGACACATATTTCTCTTGGCAGCTGCACAATACTTTTTAAAGAATGACTTAAATATTTTGTTAGAAAGCTTTCAAAATTAAGCACCTTGTCCTGACTTTGCTGTGATCAAACACACAGAACCTGTCATTAGGTTCCAGAATTTAAAGGAAGCATAAATAGCAGACATGTCATGTAAATGATATATATATATATATATATATATATATATATATATATATATATATATAATTTGCTTCTTTTTTTACTTTATTATATATATGAAATATTTTTCTTAAATGCTAACAACTTGTAGGTCTAGGTGAAAGGCAAGTGGATATTCATTGTATTACATTCGAGCTTTTTAAAATATGTAAAATATGGCTTTTTTCAAAATAAAAATTGGGGAAAGTTAATTGCCGTTCTTTTAGTAAACTAATTTTAGATTATGCTGAGAGACTTTGCTGAGTAATCTTTGTGGAGAAGTGTAGGAAATGAGACACATTGCCATAAAGAAACTTATATTTTTGATCTTTATAATCAATACATTTTGCCTTTTCTAGAATTTCACATAAATGAAATCAAATTTCATATATAAATGAAATCAAACATTTTGTATCTGGGTTCTTTTACTTAGCAAAATGCTTTTAAGATTATCTTGCAGTGGTCAAAAGATATGAACAGATAATTCACAAAAGATGGTAAATTAATGGTCAATGAAATCAAACATTTTGTATCTGGGTTCTTTTACTTAGCAAAATGCTTTTAAGATTATCTTGCAGTGGTCAAAAGATATGAACAGATAATTCACAAAAGATGGTAAATTAATGGTCAATAAGAATGCAAAAAGATATTCAATATCACTAGTCATCAGAGAAATAAAAAATAAAACCACAGAGGGGCCTCCCTGGTGGTGCAACGGGTTAAGTTGCACTGTGTAGCTGTCAGTTGACAGCGCTGTGTATCTGTCAGCAGCTGCAGCGCGAGTTCAATACCCGGACCAGGAGATTCCCACATGGCACAGCAGACCTCTCCTGCATCACCACTGCTCCCCTCAGCTGTGTATTTCAGTTGATCTGCCTGTTCTGCTCCCCACCCTGTCACTGGTGAATCCTCTCACCACCCCTATACCTCTGGCCTGCACCCCAGCTTGTATGCATAAATAAATAAATCTTTATAAAAATAAAATAAAGCCATGAGATACCATTTTATAGTCAAATAGCTCAAATAGCTCAAATTGAAGACTGAACCATACAGAATGTGGCAACTGAAACTCAAATATACATTGCTAGTACAAAATAATATAGCTGCTTTTGAAAAGAAATTGGCAGGTTTTTTTTTTTAATAAATCTATACTTAACCATTTAAAAAGCTAAGTCTATACTTACCATTCTACTCCAAGGTATTAAAAAACATAGAGAATTTTATTGACATGCTGAACAAGAAAAGCCAAATAAAAATAGCCCATTTTCATGAGTTCTAAAATAAGCAAAACTAATTGTATTATTTTTCTATTGTTGCCATAACAAAGTACTACAAATTTAGCAACTTAAACAACACAAATTTGTTTTTTTACAGTTCTATAGGTCCATAGTCTAAAACTTGGTCTCATCTGACTGAACTCAAAAAGCTAGCAGGATTGATTGCTTTGCTGGAGGCTCTGAATGGGATGCATCCTTATCTATCAACATATAGAGCTTTTTGCGGTTCTTGGCTTTTGGTCCCCTTCCTACATCTTCATGCCAGCAGTGCATCATGCTCTTTTGTCTCCCTCTTCCTCTTTTAAGGACCCTTTGATTATACTGAACCCATACAGTTAATTCAAGATAATATACCTATTTTAAGGTCATTGATTAGCAACCTTATTTCTTTATAGCTGCAACCTTAATTCCCCTATTGTCATGTAAAATAATATATCTACAGGTTCCAGGCATTAGGTTTTAGAAATCTTTGGGGATCATTATTTTGTATTTTGTACTAATTTAAGGTGAAAAAAGTCAAAATGGTTGCTTGCATCATAGGGGAGCACATTGGCTGGGTGAGGGAAATCAACTAAGAAGGAGGGAATGTATGGAATTTTTCATGCAAAGTAGAAATGTCATATATCGTGATAGAGATGTGTTACAAAAATATACTCATTTGTCAAACTTAGACAACTAAGATGTGTGTATTTCAATGTTTGTAAACTTTATCTTTAAAAAAAGAATACTGTTAAAAATAAAGACAGTTGGGGAATCATGGGGAATGAGTAGATGTATAGATGAAACAATGGCAATGTTGATATTTTTGAAGCTGAATGAAAGCTCATTATTATTCTATTATTCTATTTACTTGGTATTAACTTGGAATTTTTCCCATTAAAAAGTTGTAAGAAAGTCCATTTAGTTCTAAATAGCTGAGTCACTAAGTGCCATGAAATTATTTATTAGTAAAATTCTACCCAGTTAATTTCCAATGTTAATTTTTAATGTAACAAACTTCTTATAACAACTGAAGTCTATTTTTGGCAGCCATGAAGAATTGTACTCAGGTCGCCCATATGGAGCCCTTGATTCAGGTTTCAATAGTGTGGACAGTGGTGATAAGAGATGGTCAGGCAATGAAGTAAGTGTTCTTCTATTTTGCATAACTCCTGATTAAGAGATGTGATTAAAAGTGATTAAAATGGAAAACATCTTAATTGGATTCAAAAACCAATGTCAGGGAAAAATTTCCACACAGTCCTACTATCCAAAAACAGTGTTGTTTCTTTAATATCTTTTTACCATGAGTGTTTTAAGTGTTTGTTATCTCATTGTCATATATAAATAGTTTAATATCCAGGAAAACCAAATGAGCCACTTTAAACTGAAATCTGAAATTTGAGGGGCTGGGTAATCTTTAGCAGAGGTGGTAGGAGGATGAGAAAATAGAACTGTAGGCTAATGGGTAACACTTGAGGACTTTAGTGAAGAATATCTGTAAGCTCAAGATAAATGAGTAACTGTCTTAGCTAGTTATATCTCTCGCTTTTGTTCATTAGTATTATATTTGCTCCTTTTTAAAATTACTATTGTATAATATTTTATCTATAAATTTGGTTAAGTGATTAGATAAGCTTTTTTTGCAAGACTGATAGCTTATTTATAGTATCATTTCATTGGGAATGCAAAGCAAATTAGTTTTAGATCACAGTCTATTTCTAATTGGGAATTGCTTGTGCATAAAGGTGTGTGTGGGTGTGTACATATAGGTGACTGGATCCATACAGATACATATATGTATATACTTAACATTAATGTACATATATGTGTTTATAATATCATGTATACTTTTCTGGTTTTTTTAATCGTGGTAAAATATACATAACAAATTTACCATTTTGACCACTTTTAAGTGTATGTTTTAGTAGCATTAAATTCACATTGTTGGGTAACTGTCACACTACAGCTCTAGAACTTTTTTTGCTATTTCTTGTAAAGTATAAATGAGCTCGTAGTATATCCATGATTTAAATACAGTGGTGTCTGAAATTGAAATTGAAATTGAAAATGATTTTTTTATGTGTGTCCTTTTTTTTTGTTTGTTTTAAGCCTACAGATGAATTTTCAGATCTGCCTCTTCGAGTAGCAGAAATTACTAAAGAACAAAGACTACGAAGAGAAAGCCAGTTTCAGGAACATCGCAGCAGCTTAGTAATAACAAATGGTGGAGGTAAACATAATTCTTGATGGTTTTTAAAATTTTTATAGTCATTCTAACTTTAAGTGGTCGTTTTCACATGCACTCCTTGTGTTAATCCGTCTGCAGCTGCTATTTCAATTCTTCTTTTAAGGACTTCCTCTTCTCACATGATTGGATGAAATCATTAGGAAAAAATTCTTTTCCTTTGGAATTAAATTCCACTTTCTCTGTTTTCAGGATTATAATAATCCTGGATTATTATTAAAATAATCCTGGATTATAAAATTCAGGATTATTTTAATCCTGAAAACAGGATTTCTCATTTTTATTTTGGGAGGAAACTGTTTAAAGACAGTTTATCTGAAATAGATCTATTTTAATCTTGATTTATCCATTATCTTTTGAAGTATCATTCTTGTTATTATTTAATCTCTTCAGGAATTGAGTGTATTTCTTGATGTTCATCTTTTCTAGTTCATCTGGATTTATGCTTTTCAAAGGCATCTGAGTCCAATTTTTCCTTATTCTAGTACTTAAAATTTTGAAATTGTTCTTTTTGTTTATTAAGCAGAAATTTTTCCTGCTTCCTTGTGCTTCTTAAAGCCATCTTGGTTTTAGTATTCTATTCAAAATTGCTTTGATTTCAATTACCAAATTCTAATGTTCAAATTTTGAGGGGCACCTATAAGATTACTTTGATTTTCCGGAAATGCATTAATTATTTGAGAAGAACTTTAATCTCTGAATGATGATTTAATTTAAGTGGTTTGCTGTCTTTTTCCCCTTAACCCCACTTTATATTTGTTTTTACTCCTGTCACTTTCTTTTCCGCTCACATTTCAGCAGTTTGCTTTTTAATCTTGCTTTCATATGAGTTATCTTTTCCGTTAGTTTATTTTCAAAGATAAAATGATGTCTAAATCTGTGCTGTGCAATGTGGGAGCCACTAACCATATATGGTCAGTGAGCATTTGAAATGTGGCTTTCCTGTATTGGAATGTGCTATAACTGTAAAATACACTTTGGATTTTGAATCCTTTGCATGAAAAAACATGTGAAATATCATTAATACTTTACATTGATTTTATGTTGTGATGTAATGTAATTTTACATATATTGGACAAAATAAAGTATATTATTAAAAGTAATGTCTTCTTTTAACATTTTTTAATGTGGCTAGTAAGTAGATCATTTAAAATTACAATGTATTTCACTTTCTCTAGGACAGGGCTTGTCTAGATAGTATGAAAAAGTGATGTTTTCTTGGGAAATGCTCATAAAATGAGGCATTTATTCACATAAATTATAGCTATTGAATAGATATGCATTTGTCTACCAGGTTTCTAATGTGTGCACAGACTTGTGGCCTTTCCAACTTTATTAGTATAACTCTTAAAATTCATTTTTACATGAATTACAATTATGTAATCACTTGGAAATAATTGAATCAGAAAACTAA
The DNA here is from genome assembly GCA_004024925.1 of Scalopus aquaticus. Lineage (NCBI taxonomy): Eukaryota > Metazoa > Chordata > Mammalia > Eulipotyphla > Talpidae > Scalopus > Scalopus aquaticus. The sequence continues at coordinate 6,642 of PVIJ01001806.1, forward strand.
ATTGAGAAATAGACTTCTCCAAATTTGCTGTTCCCAGACTTCAACTTTTAGACAGTACAAAAATCATAAAAATAATGGCTAGACTTTAGTACATCTCAGAGAAACCATCTTATAAGCAGTTTTTTTCTACTGTGCCATTTTGTGTAGCATTTAAATTGTTGCTTCTTAAACTTAAAAAAAAATGGGGTTCTCCCAAGCTTTCTAGAAGGAATAATTGTGTGAGTCATTTAAGTTCACCTTAGTCCAAAGAATTTTGAGAAGAAAAAAATTCCCTAGATAATTCCTTCTATCCACACATTGCTACAAGTTTTCTGCAATGATAATCTCTAGAAAATAATTTTCTAAAAACTTTTTTTTTCTAATTATGGACAACAGTTACAGTATCCATTTCTTTCTCTCCAAGTTCACTTTCCTCCTTCAAGTTCATTTTCTCTTTTCTTTTGAGTTGACTGTTAGGTTCTCTGTCTCACGCTTTCCAAAACCAAGAGGTTTGATTAAGCCTCAATCCTAAATATGGGGAAAAAACATAAAAGAAGATGTACCTTTGGGGCCTCCCTGGTGGCATAAGAGGTTAAGACTCAGCACTATGAAGTTATCAGTAGCCACTGCAGCACAAGTTCAATCCCCAGCCAGGGAGATTCCCACATGGCACAGCAGACCTCTCCTGCCTCGCCCGCTGCTCACCTCAGCAGTGTATTTCAGTACATCTGCCTGTTCTGCTCCCACTCTGTCTCTGGTGAATCTCCCACCACACACCCCCCTCCTCTGGCCTGCTCCCCAGCTTTTGTATTCATAAATAAATAAATCTTTTTTTTTTTTAAAAAAAGATGTACCTTTCAGTGTTTAAAAAATATTCTTCCTTTTTCTGTCTGAACAGACTCAAAATACCTTTTTAAAACAGTAAAGAGTTTTCTAAAGAGCAAAGATATATTAGCGATTTATAGTCCAATAATTATCTTCAATTGCTGCATTGTTTATTGAATTAGGACTAAGGTTTTTCTGGAGCCTGTTTTTGTGAGTGGCCATAGACTAAATAATAATAGACTAGCATAATTTAAATTTGTCATTTTTTCCACCTTGAGAATAGAAAATTTAGGGGAAAGGAAGGAATACAATTTCATGTCTTCTGTTGACTATCTAATTTGATTTTGTTCCCCCACTGGTGTGTCTATTTGGTGTGGACAGTAGAGCATGATCTGGATCAGATCGACTTCATTGACAGCTGTACCGCAGAGGAAGAGGACGATGAAGGGAGACAGCCCAAGACCCTGGACTCAGACAGCCTTAGTTCCCAGTTCATGGCCTATATTGAGCAAAGGCGAATCACTAATGAGGTAGTACACATATTTTATCCTAAATATGTTATCCCCTAGTAAAAACAATTCATAAATTCTATAATTTTCTGTCATAAACTCACACATGTTGGGTTAGGCATAATCATTTGTTCTGTTATGTTCAGTTTTAACTTTATCACTGAGTTTTTCCAATTTTTTTAAAAATCAGACAGTGGTTTTCAAATAAAAAGATTTTAGAATTTTGAAGGATAAAAGGAGTCTTAAGCATAACCTACAACCTTTGAAGAAAATGGAAAGGAATAAGATGCTTTTCATTGTTATTCTTATTGCTTTTTTATTGTTACTAACAGGTAAATCAGAATTTTATCAGTAATTAAGAATTGAACCAAAATACTGACTTTTAGAGGGAAAAAAATACAAACATAGCTGTAAATTTTTTATATTGAGCTTAATTATTTCGGAGCTTTTGTGCTAAGTTACACAGAATATAAATTGTTTGCCATTAAAATTCTGGGATGTCTTTTAGAGTACTGAGTTGCCTTAGAAAACAAATGAGTATTCAGCCCACTACAGAGTCTCTGGCAATTCCCCAAGGGTCTCAAGTAGAAATAGCATTCTTCAGTGCATCTAGTCAGCATAATAAAATGGCTCCACTTCAGTGTGTATGATGTTGACGTCTGGAGTTGTTCCCAGGCTCTGAGCAGAGGTTATTTGAGAAACACATGGGGCCTTTTGGGAGAATGATGTATTTAGCCTTTTAGAAATAGAGAAAAATCACTGCAAGTGTGACCTGTTATGGAATGATATCATTCTTTTTTTAAAAAAATCCTTTGATTTTCCTATCTGAAGCCTTTGTTTGTTGGTGTGCAGAAGATACTTTTGTATTTAAAGTTGGAGAAAAAGTTCTTCAGCACAGAGACAGCAATATACAGGTGATTAATGAAGCCACTTGAGGTTGAGCTATAAGCATATCTGTCGGAGCAAAGGGCATCTATTGATACTTTGCAATAAAATTAAAGTTAGTAATGTACATTATAATCTTGAAGGGAATCCTTTCTCTTTTCTGGTAATTTTTTTCTTTGCTCATTTTATGGTTAATTGGGCTGTATTGTGGGGCATTTATGTGAAAGTGAAAATGCCTGTTACACTGCTGGTGAAAAATTGTAGCAACATTTCTTTAATCTACTATGTTAGCTATTTTGTGATTTTTTTATTTCAGCTGCCTATATGTATTGTGGTTTTTATGATTTTATGACAAAAGATCTTTTATGATTTCTGTGTTGGGGTGTCTTAAAATTGGGCCTCTGTAAGAACAGTGTTATTTTAGAAGTTTAACAATTAGTGGAAAAATATTTTTTTACATTCTTTAATATTATCTAAAATAAATAATTTTTTTTAAGTAAATTTTTTTTTTATTGTTATTTATGTCTTTTACATTTTGTATTCCCCTTGGGCGGCCCACCACCAATTCACCCGTGATCCATCTAAAATAAATAATTTTTTAAAAAGCTAATCTGTTGGGCCTCCCTGGTGGTGCAGTCGTTAAGTGCTGTGCTGTGGAGCTGTTGGCAGTGGCGACGAGAGTTCGACACCCGGCCGGGGAGATTCCCACGTGGCATGGCAGACCTCTCCTGCCTCGCCCGCTGCTCCCCTCAGCAGTGTGTTTCTGTCAATCTGCCTGTTCTGCTCCCTGCTCTGTCTCTGGTGAGCCCTCTCGCCGCCCCACGCCTCTGGCCTGTACCCCAGCTTGTATGCATGAATAAATAAAATCTTTAAAAAATAAATAAATAGGCTATGCCTAGCTATGGATTTATTTTAAAAAGCTAATCTGTTTGAGATTTTCAAAATTCTGGTACAGTTTAATTTTTAAGTATAATAAAATAGGATGTGACTTGTATTTCTGTGGTATGGCATTTAATTTTTTAATTAAATCAATGTATTCATTTTGTCATTATAAGTTTATTTCTTGCAATAATTATAGATAATTACAGTATTATGAAACCAGGCGGGGATCAGCCCTTTGGAATAACACTGCAAAGATTTTCTAGTTATGTATCATTACTATTCATTTCTTGGAAATGGACTGTAAATAATTTTGCATTCAATTTTTACATATTATTTTTGGTTAGGTTGTTCTCTTATATTTCCCTGAGAGAATACTCATTTTAATGATGATTTTTCTGTGTTGAAATAAGATTATGTTGCTTTCACAGATTTTCACTTGATAAAATATAAATTGGTAATCTGTAAGCCTCAGTCTCTTTTTTTCAGTAGGTAGTACATATCATTTAAAATACTTTAATTTTCCAACTAATGTTATTTAAAATGACCTTTAGGCTTTAGCTTATAAACACATGATCAGTAATATTTCTCTTTTAATTAATACCATATTTTACCATAAGTAGAAATTACTTTTTGTTTTATCTTGACATTCTACCACTGTCCCAAGTACAGTTTTTATGACAAACATAAATAATACTCTGTGGTTGTGAGGAAGTAAAGAAATGCAATCTGCTCAATTAACTCCCTACTACTAGAAATAGTTAAGAGAGTCTGAGAAAATGTTAGGGTAGGAAAAGTAGAATTTCCTATTCTAGAGAGATGATCTGTAAGATTCTTTCCAACTGAAACAGCTTATCATTCAGTGAATAATGCTGTGCGATCACTATAATTTATATAATACAGTATGAAGGAAATACTTTTTAATGAAGATTATGAATATTTGGTTTATGAAAGTAATAATATAGCCTAAAATGTTTTTAAACATAAAAATTCACATTTGATGATTCTGTTCAAATATTTAATAGTGTAATATTCTGATTCCTAAATACCAAATTAAACACAAACCATGTAATGTCAGTATTCACAATACATATGTCAAGTTGATTTGTTTCTGCTTTTTTGATCTAGGGTTCACAAGTAAAGCCAGTACCTATTAGGGAGTTTCATAAAACAGAAGACATGAGAAGATATCCACATCAAAACAGGTTTGAAAAACCAACTCTACTCATTTGTTTCAGCCTTAAATCCTGATAATAAGGATATGAAATGACTGTGGTTTTGCAGAACTGTGTATAACGAAGATCTAAGTTTTACAGATCTGTGTAGATATTGTGTATTTTAGATATCATGTTTATACTAGTGACAGTATGCTTTGTGCTCATGTAGTAGAAAAAGAAATAGAATTGATTGATTCTAAATTCAGAATACCATAAGCTTTAATTTGTACAGTTAATTAATTTGAAGATACTTCATAGCATACTCTCATAGTGAGAGCTTATGGAGTTATAGATGAGTTCATGCTATATGAATTTTAGGAGTCCTGAAAATTTTTTATTTAAACTTTGACTAAATAAGAGAGAGCTAATGATAATTAGCATCCTTGTTCCTATCTCAATTGATATAATCTCTTCACTGTACTTAGTGCCTCACAGAATATTTCTACATTAAGAAGGCTTGAGGGAAAAGTGAATTTTATTTGCCTTGGTTTATAAAAGCTGCAATGGGTTTGAAGAAAAACAATGATATGTGTTGAAAATTTGACCATATTACATTATTAGGTCGGATTATTCATATGCTGGAAAAGAAGACTGATGAATCTTTCATTGTAAAATGTTTCTGTTAAGTGAGATCCTAGTCTTAAAATTCCTGTCACAGCAGCTATACAATGTTGATCAATCCAAGTAAATGTTTTATGAAATATGTTTGGCCAGTGAAAATGAAAACAAACAAACAAAAAATCCTGTAAATAGATCAAATGATTTCTCTGTATAAATGAATTATATAATTAGAAAGAATCACACATAATCACTAAAAAAAAAAAGAAAAAGAATATTTCTACATTGACCATTCAGAGCACTGCTTCTTATTCTTGAATGGCAAAAAGTTTCTTGCCATAACTGTATCACAATATTGAAGAACTCCCAACTTTTGGTTCTTGCTTCCTCTTGTTTTTGTGAAGTCTCAAAGCAATACTCTTGTTATGCCTATTCTTAAACAACAGTAAATTGACTGTGTAGAAACTGTCATACACAGTTCATTCTTATACTTGACAAGATAGTAAATTTGTTTAGGGAACTGTAATATAGATAGATAAAGAAAATGTGGGGAGAATAATGGGAAAAAGTCTTGTAACTCAGACTTTTCATTTTAAATTAAATTTTATGCTTTGAAATTTACCTCAGAATGGTAAATTTTTAGTTACCATGTCCTTAAATTTAGGATGTGGCCAGTTACATGCAGGAATTTCCTATTATATTTCCCCACTTTGTGTGGACCTGCACCTTATCTCCTGTCCCTTTTACCTTTTACATCCATCACAAATAAAGTTGAAAAATCTCTAGGATTTAGTACAAGCCCTCAAGGTGAAAACTTTTTTTTTTTAATCTTATTACATTTTGTGTTAGTTTTCTAATGTTTTTATAATAAATTACCGCAAATTTAGCCCCTGACAACATATCCCTTTATTATCTCAGAGGTCTGTAGATTTGTCGTGGTTCTTTGGGTCTCTCAGTGTTGAGATATGTTTGTGGACCTAGATTCTTATCTGAAGATCTTGAGGGAGAACCCACTTCCAGGCTCATACAGGTTGTTGGCAGAATTCAATTCCATGCAAGTTATAGGACTAAGGCACACATTACCACACTGACAAGTCAGCTGGAATCATTTTTTGCTTCTGGAATCTACCCACATGCCTTGGTTTGTGGCTTCTCCATCTTCAAGTCAGCAGTTGATGTGCCAGATTCTTCACATTTCCCTTTCTTCTCAGACTCCCTTGCCTTCTGCTGCTTTTATGGGTTCCTGCAATTACATCAGACCCAACTGGAGATAATCTCTCCATTTTTAAGGTCAACTTAATTTCATCTGACATGTTGACATGTCAGGTACTTACTAGAGTAACACCTTTTGACAGAGGATGCACTGACTAGGAGTACTAAGATAGAAGTTATCAAGGATTAATATAAATTTTAAGGAAGCTTTTCTCCCTCCCTTTAATGTTATTTTAAACATTGTCTAAGGAGGTAATTTATTGTGCTTCTTTTAAAATTTAAAAGCATAATTTATTCTGTCAACATGTATTGTTTAATGTCTAGAAAAAAATTTTTAAAAGAATTCTGTGAATACTTCAAAACATTGGAACCAATAGAAGAAAAAATTGTGAGTAGGATGAAACCAATAAAGTAACTTAAATGTCTGCTTTTTTACATACTAAATTTTTTAAATTTGGGAAAATATAAGGTAGACCAGTATTTTTTAATGAGGAATACCACTGCTCCCCAGGAGATATTTGAAAATGTGTTATGGTACTTGTTTGCCAAAGAAACAGCAGATGTTACTAGCAGAATCCTGAGTGCTAGGTTGAAGAGCTTGTATCACTATTGGGTGGTAATCAGCAAGTACTGGGGTTGTGGAGTCTTTGTTTTTATTCCCCTAATAACACACTGACTCCACACATTTATTTTTTTTTTAAGATTTTTTAAAAAAATAGATTGGTGGTTTTCTTTTTTTTTTAAAAGGTTTATTTATTTATGCATACAAGCTGGGGTACAAGCCAGAGGCGTGGGGCGACAAGAGGGTTCACCAGAGAGAGTGGACAGCAGAACAGGCAGATGGATGGAAATACACAGCTGAGGGGAGCAGCAGGCGAGGCAGGAGAGGTCTGCAGCACCATGTGGGAATCTCCCCAGCTGGGCTTTGAACTTGTGTTGCCTCTGCTGATAGCTCCACAGCACAGCGCGCCACCAGGGAGACCCTTTTTTAAAAGATTTATTTATTTATGCATACAAGAGCTGGGGTGTAGGCCAGAGGTGGGGGGCAGTGGTGAGAGGATTCACCAGAGATAGAGTGGGAAACAGAACAGACAGATTGACTGAAATACACTGCTGAGGGGAGCAGAGGGCGAGACAGGAGAGGTCTGCTGTCCCATGTGGGAAGCTCCCTGGCAGGGGATTGAGCTTCTGCTGCAGTGGCTGCAGATAGCTTCGTAGTGCTGAGACTTAACCCCTTGTGCCACCAGGGAGGCCTGACTCCGTGCATTTAAATCAGCCCAACAAACTGATAAAATTTCAGGTCCTAAATTTTAAAGAGTCACAGCTCCCAACATTGTTAGTTTTAGAGATAGATAAGTAACTGAGACTTGAAAAGCTAAATTCTACTTCAGGAAAAAAGTAAATATCACTGATGAAACTAAGAAGCAAATTTTACTATTTTTTAAAGCTTCAAATCAGGTTTCATCTTTTTCTTAAAGATAAAAAAATAAATAGAATCTTTACATTTTCATTAAAACTACAGTTGAAAATAGGATTAGGAGTGCTTTACAAGAATAGCAGGTTCTGTGGTAATCCAGACTTCTGTTGATAAATACTGTGTATAAAAGAAAGCTCTCCATTTACATGTATCATGTTTGAATCATGGTAGTAAAGAAGAGGAGAGTCTGCTATAAAGAAATTATACTGTTTGTAAAGTGATCTCAAGTAACTGTATCAACAACAGCTGACAGACAGTTTTAGGGACAGCTTGATCAGTGATATCATCACATGAAACATAAGATGGAGATATCAGGTGTTCCTGTGCCTTAATTTAATGACATGGGCTCAAGTTTACAAAATGCAGTTCACCTTTCAGTGCTGACTAGGCAGTTTGCCTAATGATTAATAGAAAGCTACATTAACAAAATTTCACTCCTCTTTTATATGTCTGTCTGTTTTATCAAAGAATTTTTCCTTTTGTTTTTTGGATCAGGGTTCCAGCTGAACCATCTTCTCTCTTGTCATTAACACCGGGTCACAATCAGGTAATCTTTTTTTGCTGTTTCAGTTTTTATTTATTTTTTAACTAAGGTAGTTTTCATCTGCTGTTACACTAAAATGACCATTAATTGCCAGATGTCTGGAAACTTTACAACCTGTCTTCTCAAACATTTGGGTAATATAACATATGTACCCAATACGTATGACAGTGTTTTCAGCACTAGACAGAAAATCCTTACCCACACAATGGTTCTTAAATATATATAAGAACACAGCCAAGAGGGGGAAAGATTAGCAGTAAACAAATTTAAACAAATGCAAGTTGACTACAAAGTAAAAGTTATCTGAGTTGCAGTAGGTACCTCAATTGATAAGGATTTTTTTTAAGATTTATTTTATTTATTTATTTATGCATACAATCTGTGGTGCAGGCCAGAGGTGTGGGGGGTAAGAGGATTCACCAGAGACAGAGTGGGGAGCAGAACAGGTAGATTAAGTGAAATACACTGCTGAGGGGAGCAGCAGCAGAGATAGGAGAGGTCTGCTCTACCATGTGGGTTAGCTCCCTGGTCAGAGATAGAACTCAAGCCTCAGTGGCTGGCAATAGCTTGATAACCCTGTGACTTTAACCCTGCGCCACCAGGAAGGCCCTGATAAGGAATATTGATAAGTTGATCCTAATCCCCATTTGCATGTGTAAAATGATACTTTTATTTTAGTTATCAAATACAGACTTGGAACTTCATCGGAGAAGAGAACAATTAGTAGAACGTACTAGGAGAGAGGCACAACTAGCTGCCCTGCAGTATGAGGAAGAGAAAATAAGGACCAAGCAGATTCAGAAAGATGCTGTCTTGGACTTTGTCAAGGTGAGTCCTTTAAATTCTTTGAATGGTATTCCTTAAGCTCCTTAGAAGTAAGTGCTTAATTTGTTTTGCTGAGGCTATTAGCTTGTGTTGTGTTAGTTAAAATGTCAACTTTTCCTCACTGTAAGGAATCTTGAGTAAATAGCTGTCTCCTGCTTGTGAGTAGATTATTGGTTCCCATGGAGATAGGCATGGGGACAGTCAGAAATGATTATCTTGTTCTTAGGACAGTGCCCTCTTCCTCTTAATTGGTAATCTGTCATTAAACATATCACTTTACTGTCCAGCTGCCATTTCCTCTATCTCCAGTGCATTAGTAAAGATCAGTGAGGCTGTGAAAGTGAATGTGCTGTGTAAGCCTTAAAGTGCCACACAAATGTAAACTATTGCTATCCAAACCTCTCTCTCAATTTTTTCACCCTAATGAATACCAAAAACTTGCAGGACTCAGGGGCTTAGTAGTTGCACCAAAACCTGGTGCAGGTTTATTTTGCCTGTATTATTTAAGTCTTTTGTTCTGTAGTTGCCTTGAAATGTTTTCTTCATAAGTAGTTGTATTTTTATTTGTATAATCTCTCTCCAATTTATCTGTAAACACCATGAAGATAGGTACTATGTCTGGCTTGTTGATCACTGCTATATCCTTATTAGGGTATAGCTCATAGTAAAGCTCTGTAAATATTTGTTAACTGAATAGTTTAATGAATGAATCCCTCTTGTTCCCTGAGTGCCTCTCTCTTGGGTTTCATAAATTGAAAACTATCTTCTTTAAGTACTATATGCATGATAAATTCTCTTTTATTTTTTTTCAAATGATAATGAGCTTTAATACTCAAAATAAAGTAACACTTTGCCTTAGGTTAAATACTCAGTAAGTACTGAACAAGGATTCAATTTAAGACAGGCTGCCTCTAAACCCTGCTCTGTGACCACAGTGCTCTACTGACTCTCAGTAAATAATAATAGCTAGTGTTTACTGTAGTCTCGGTACCGTTCTATGCATTTTACATATACTAACTCACTTAGCTTGCCTATGTAGAAATCGTAAGTTAGGAAGAGCTAATCACATTAATTAAATATCAGAGTACAGCTGAATCTTGATCTGTTATGCACAGAGAATAAATTCTAAAGCAGGAAAAAAACCTGAGACAAAGAATGAAAAGCTAATCTATTCATGTTGAAATATGTTAGAAAGAAAACAAAAGGAAAAGGGAAATGGGGTAGAACGTAATTGCAATAATTAGGCTAGGGTACACAATGAGGGCATAAAACTAGATGGTTTCTGAGGCTTCTAAAGGAGACAGTATTAACACATAGGAGGAGCTCCGGATCAGAAATTTGAATCTACTTTTTCTACTCAGTATATACTTAACTTTTGTAAAGTGAGTGTCTTTAGTTGCCTCGTGTAATATTTAAGTATTAAATATTAGCTGTTGCAGAATTATTATGGATGTGCCTAATTTATTAGTATGGTGAGTGCTGGGCCTCCTACCATCATATTGGATTTTATAAATGAGCTATAGGAGAGATTCCAAAAGGAGCGACATGCCTTATACATAAATATATAGTGGTTGTTGAATAAATCATTGAAAATGAGTGGGATAAAAGGTCCCAAAGCAAGGTTTTGAGGCTGAAAGGATGATTTCAGTGCTAGTCTAGCACTGTGGAAAGAATAGATTTAGGGCCTCCCTGGTGGCTCAAGGAATTAAGTCTCAGCATTATGAAGCTATCAGCAGCCACTGCAGCACCGAGTTCAACCCCCAGCCAGGGAGCTGACCCACATGGCGCAGCAGACCTCTCCTGTCTCACCCACTGTACCTCTCAGCAGTGTATTTCATTCAATCTGCCTGTTCTGCTCCCCAGTCTGTCTCTCTGGTGAATCCTGTCACCTGCCCCCCTCCTCTGGCCTACACCCCAGCTTGTATGCATGAATAAATAAATTTTTTTTAAAAATGCGATTTAGAGTCAGAAGTCATAGATGCAAACCTCAAATATGCTACTTAGCAAATTTGTGACCTTGCACATATCACATAATCTCTTTTCTCCTCAATTTTCTCATCTTTAAATGAATGTAATTGTGAGATTTGTTTACTTCCCCATAGTAAGAGAATTACGTGAGATAATACTGTGAAGGGCAACATATTGTAAAAACACTGACTAAACACAGGTGTTATTATTATTTGATATATTAACAGAAAAGAGCAAATTTGGGGAAAGAGCCAGTTAGTATAGGAATTTGCGAGTATGTTTTAGATATGCTGAACTTGAGGTGACAAAGTTTCCAAGTAGAGCATTTCCATGGGCAGTTGAAAATACAAACCTGAAATTTGATTGATAAAAGAAAGATAAAGCTCTTAGCATCAGAGTGGTATTTGAACCCTTAGAGAAAGAGAGAATGATTTCTTAGAGAGCATATAGAGAGAGATCATTGCTCTGACTGTGAATGTGTTTACATATGTGTACATATAAGTTTTTCAAATTTCTATTTATAGATGCTTACAGACATATGAAGCATTGTGTCACTTTATTGCTTTCCTGCATTTTAATTGTAAGCTACTTAAAGGAAAGGGCAATATCTTTTAACCATTAAATTTAGAATAGTACCTATATATAAAAGATACAGAAATTAATGTGAGTAGTTATTTTAGGAAATAGAATTTATCATTTCCAGTGTTCAAGATTCTAACTAACTTCCCCTTTTTTGGGGGGTGGGGGACATACAGCAAAAAGCATCACAAAGTCCACAAAAACAACAACCCCACTTAGATGGTGAGGTAAGTCTATATAATCACCTTTTCTTTGGAAATATGTGTAATTACAATGGAAATAAAATATTTTGCATGTGATTGTCATGTGTTTCCATTGATCAAAATATTGCCATTTTCTTTTTTTTTTTTCCCTCACAAAATTCTTCTTACAGGGAGAAGACACAGGCCAGAGAGTTTATCTGAATTCATAGATAGAGGCTTTTTAATTCTATACACATTCATCTGGAGATTAATTTATGTCTCTTCTACACCCCGACCATATGTATCATCTGTCCATTTTCAGAGCATACTGTGTAATGAGAGATAGTCCTCGTAGCTGTATTTGACATGGGTGAATGTTACTGTTATTAAACATAAAAGGTATTTCAGCTTTAGTGCTCATTTCCTAAGTGTTCATGTTTTGGTTATATTTTGTACACATTAGTGTTATATTATTAATTAGTACACATTCATTACAAGTTAAAATTAATTGTTCAACCTTTTAAAAAATTAGGGACCTATTTTGATCTGTCAAAATAAAATTTACTAAATAAATGTTTGTATTGAACTTGGCTTTCTCATTAGCCATTTTCCTTTATCCTTGCTTTCTCATTTTTTCAATTTATGGTCATTACTTCCTTAACAAATGCATAAAGGCATTATTTCATGTGAATTTTGACTTTGCTTTTTATTTTTTTTTATCTCTAATTCTTTTTTTTTTTAAATATTTATTTATTTATACAAACAAGCTGGGGTATAGCCACAGGTGGGGGGCGGCGAGAGGGTTCACCAGAGACAGAGCGGGGAGCAGAACAGGCAGATCAGAAATACACTGCTGAGGGGAGCAGCGGGAGAGGCAGGAGAGGTCTGCCGCACCATGTAGGATTCTCCCCGGCCGGGCGTCGAACTCGCACTGCTCGCTGCCAACAGCTCCACAGCGCAGCGCTCAACCGCTGCTCCACCAGGGAGGCCCTGACTTTGCTTTTTATAAAATAAGTTATTTGAGAATCTAGCACAAAGGACTTTATAAGCATCAATTTTCAGCACAATGCTTTTAAAGTGTAGTGTTTCTGGAATGGTAAGATGTATTTCAGATGTTAACTATCCAATATAATAGGTTTCTTGAAAATATTGTCAGTCATATAATAACTACTTTGTATTTATTCGAGGACTTATGCATTGCTATAATACTTGAAAGATTCACTCAGGCATTTTTGGTCTTTTTTTCACATGGTAATAATTCTGTGCAAACCTTTGACAACCAAATTTCTTACTCCAGCTACCTTCTTCATAGTCATTCTGGAGTAAATCATTATCTGAAAACCAAAACTTCGCAGGAAAAATGTACAACTTCTATGTACACTTTACAAATGTCCAATTGTATGCTTGTGTTTTGTGTGAGGAAGGTAATGAACAGATGCCTAGACTAGAAATCATGATTTTGGATGTATTGCTTTTGTCACTGATTCACTAAATGACCACAAATTCTTTATGTTATTACTCATCTATACTTCACCTTTCTCATCTGTGAACAAAGAATAATCCCTTTTCCCTCCTTGATTTAGAAAGTTTTTAGGCAGTAAGGTCATATTTGAAGGTGTTAAGCTCTTTGGAAGAAAATCATTACTTAGAATCAATAAATTAGCTATTAGCTATTACATGAATTCCAAATGATTATGAATATGGTCTTATATGTCAGCATCTTCCCAAGTATGTCTTAATGTCTCTCTGCTTATGTGTGTATTTGCAGAATACATTGTGTGTATGCATAGTTTGTTTTTGACATTGCTTCATTTTTCTTCACCTCTCCAGTGTCACTTTCCATCCAGAAGGTCTCAACACACTGATGATAGTGCCTTGTTAGTGGTAAGAGCCTTGCCCAAAATGGAGTTTTACATTGCTGGATCTAAAGATTGAAGAATAACTATTATACTTTACATTCTGAAATTAGCTAAATACCATAAAACATGATAAACATAATTGCTAAATACATTACAAGTAGCTGCAACTGCTTCCTGCATTACCTTTTATGGTTTACCCAGTATTCCAGTGTTCTGCAATTAGGATTCAGTATCTTTGTTAGTCTTGACAAAAGTAAAACATTTGCATTGAGAACTATGTTGGCATTGTATGTATGTCAGGAGGAACATGTGTATTATATTAGCTTTTTAAATGTCATATCTAATTCCACATGCACTTATTTTGTTAATTATTAATTTGACTCATGAGTCATCTGTGTATTAAATGGATTCCATCTCTCTATGATGCTGATTATACAATTATAGTTCGCATCCTATTTTATCTATTTTAAGCTACTGAAAATCCCTGACCTAAAAAAAAGAAAAAACCTAACAAAATCTCAATATTATCTCTCCATTCCCATTTTTTGAACTCAGGAAAACACTAACTTTGAATGTTATATACTGATAATTTTTAACATTGGTTAACTTCTAGTGCCCATTTCAGCAACTGAAAATGAATATAACGAGAAAACTTTATTGAAAGTCTTTTATCAGCCTTGTAAAAGAATTCTTAATCATTTATATAATTCCCCATCATGTTTAATTTTTTTCACAATAGCACTGAAAACTCTCTGTAAGAAAAAAAATCTATCGCAATCCCTCTTTTGTGGTGGTCCACAATTGCACATACTGCATGAACTGTATACTTCAGCATGACATTCCTGTTACATAAACTTCCATTGTCTGTTAAAATTTCTGTGTATTCTGCAATCCATATTTCCTTGGAGAGGGATACAGCACATTTTAACTGGGCAGTCTTATGATAAGATTTATTGGTCTCTGGAATTTCAATGGTAGTTAATTAACATGAGAAGCAAGTAATAATTTAAATAAGTGTAGAAAAATATTGAGAGCCTTTGATGATTTAGAAACTTAACCAGAATTATCTCATTCACTCCTTGCAGAAACCTTAAGAGTTAAGATTATACTTATCACCATTTTACAAATGACTCCTAAGGCACAGAATGTCTTGTTTTGTATGTGACTTGTCCAGGGTCACATAGCTAGTAAGTACAGGGTTGGCTTTAAATCTAGATCTAGCTGACTTAGGAAAAGGCATTAAATACCATGCTGTATTGCCTGCCATTATAATTGAAGACAATTTAGAAAACTAAAAATGAGGTGTAAGTACATATATAGTAAGTCATCTGAGTCCCAGACTATTTTTGTCAAGGAAAAAGTAGAATTTGGAGAAGTAACAGCAAAATCTCTTTAGCATGAAGCTGAAATAACCTTCAACTTTGTCAAAATGCACATATATACACACACAGTTATTTGACCTAAATTAGATGGCCTTTCTAAGCAATGACCATATCTTGATGGTTTTATATGCCAAATAGTGTCCAAAGAGTCATATTTTAAATCATATCTCTGATATTCCCCAAACTACTCTTCAGTCTACTATAAAGTCTTAACTTTGTAGTGAATAAAGTCTAAACTTCTTAACATGGCCTACAAGCACCTATATACTTTGGCTGTCTGTCATCTCTGGGTTCACACTATACCAGTATTTTTTTCAGCTTTTCAAATAGAGCAAGCCCTTCCCTACCTCAGGACCTTTGCAGATGCTGTTCTTTCTCATGGACTATCTCTCCCTCCCTCCATATACTCCTTGGTTAATTACTACTCATCTGTCATCTTTAATGTTTTTTATCTGTAATCCCCTACCCCAAAATCAAATTTATGTGTCTGCTGTTATTATTTTTTTCTTCATAGCACTTTAGGTGGGTGTTATTGTTTTATATTTGTCCCTTACTAGACTGCTAGGCTCTAAGTGTCATGGGCACTGGGATAGTCTCTGTTTCATTTACATACATTTACTCAGTCCCTATCTTTGTTCCTGGAATATAAGATACTTAATAAATATTTCCTGAATGATCATGTAAATGCTGTGCATCTAATAATTGCTCAGTAAATTGTTTCATGATGAAAAGGATTGATGCTATAGTAAGGTAAATGTTGAATTTGATTTAAAGACCTTGAAATATAGGGCTTGAAATAAGTATTTGTAATATTTAATATCATTTACACTGTATTCTTTTTAGAGCTGCCCTTCTGCTTATATGCTGTCATCTGTCTCCCACCCACATCTATATCCCATTTCTGAGTTCCAAAAACAGTGGAGGGTCATTTCACTTTCTCTTCACTACTCTGCTTGTTTCCTTTTTTTTTTTGCAAATTATAGTGATTTTTAGCCTTCTTTATAACAAATTCATAGAACATAAACATTCATTTATACTGGATTAGCAGTAATTATAGTATATTCAATTTTAAGGCAGCCCATAATCTAAACAGGTGAAGCATATACAGTTTATGTTGTCACATTCTTTTTTTTTTTGGCACATTGCAACTTTTTTCTACCTCAAGATAAATTATGTTGCAGTGTGTGCTACATGCTTTAAAAAAAAAAAAAGACATTGTTGTCTGTAAACTGTCATTTAACAATGCAGCTTATTGTGCTGGGCATCTAACACCTTTCTCTAAATGCCCACATGTTCTTGTTATTTATCCTACAATTCAGATATTTGTGATCCTAGTTTAAATTTTTGTAACTATTTAACTTATAAAGACTTTAATATCTTTAAGTCTTTAGCATGTTTTTAATTTAAAGTACAATTTTATGCTCTGCCCTTTGTGAAATCTACCTACCGTGATTTCCTCTCTTCACCAAATGAAAATATTGTCATATATTGAACAGCTCTTACCTATAATTCAGCACAGTATATTCTAGCACTTCTTATCTCTAGTTACATCTCTAATACATATCTAATTGGTTGTATGTAGGTTAATGAAAAGATGAAGGAGTCAAAGTAAAAGAAAATTTCACTTACCCTCTTAGAGGTAATTTGAACTTTCACAGAGGCAGAAAGAAAATGATGGCTTATTCTTAAGGTGTGGGACAGAGTCCTTATGTCCTGTCTTCTCATGTTAGAATAATTAAATTGAATTATAATAAATATAATTTGGATTAATATTTTAAAAAATAGTTCTTATATCCATTCTGCTCAGTTAAAATGAACTCATTGACTGGATTAGTTTCCTCTGTCCTAAGACCGTTCTAGGACTTATTCATTTCTATGACTGTCTTGCTAAAAGATATGTTCTGAGTTTCATTTCTACACAAAATCATTTTTAACAAATCATGCCTTTTATTTCCTGATGAATATGATATGAGGTATTTAAATATTTTTAATTGTACGGATGGAAAAACTGTGCTTTATAAATTTTGGGTTTTGTTTTGTTTTTTGAAATACTCTCTTTCTGCCCTATCCATATCTTAGTAAACCTTTTGAAAGTTTGTCAGTTACCTTTGGCTTTCTTCTTCTAATTTCACTGACCAGACAGTCGGCCTGCCTGCTTGCCTGCTTGCCTGCCTGCCTGACATTTTGCTAACAAAAATACTGCCTTCTGTTTCTTCTCTTTCTCTTTTGCAATTTAGTCGCTGGCAGGGTTGAATCAAGTGGGCTGTGCTGCTATGCTGCCTCAATCTTCTGCCTTCGTGCCTTTTAAGGTATCTCTTGTTATTGTAATTTACCAGGAACTAGGGGAGGGATTTTTTAAAGGTGGTTTTAAGTCTAGTCTAGCAGCAATCTGGAATCCAGCACTGCATGAAATATATCTCAGCTTATCAAACAGTTTGAGTTTACATTAATTTTACTTGAAGGTTTGAAAGTTTTAGAAATAGTCATAGAGTCTGTGTTAATTCTTTATATTCAGAATCTGTTTGATATGTTCAGATTTTCTTACCAGAGGTTTTTTGGTTATCAGTTATTGACTTGGCTCTCTTGTATAATATACGTAAAAATGAGTTGATTCCCGTTCCCCAAAACTGTTAGTACCAAAACCCTCTATAGTAGAGGTCAGCAAACTATGGCTCCTAAGCCACCTGTTTCTGAAAATGGTTTTATTGGCAAACAGCCACTCCCATATGTTTATGTAATGTCTGTGGTGGCTTTTGCTCTTCACAACATAGTTTAATAGTTGCTCTGAAGATCATAAGACCTGCAAGACTAAATAAAGAACCTGCAGTATTTTACTTTTTGAAGGCTCTTGGGCTCTTCAGTGGCTTTATATGGTAGAATAAAGTCTAAACTTTTAACATGGCTTACAAGCACCTGTACACTTTGGCTGCTATCTATATGTCACATCTGGGTTCACACTACACTGGTATTAAAAATCCTCACTGTCAAGAAGGTCCCTCTGCTTATCTGTCCTCTGTGATTTACATTTGTTTCTTTTTTTCTTTTCAGTGTGGAGATTTTCTAGTTATTTAGAGTCTTTATGGAAAAATCTTTGTATTTGAAAATAGTAATGATGCCACCTTGTCTGCTCCCTAAACTCTGATCCTGTTAGGTGCTTTCCCAGCCTGTCAGTCCTTATAAACTTTCCTAAGTTCTCTGCCTTGTGTTTTAGCTTCACAGCCCCCAGCTAGAAATGTAGCCTTCATCAGAGCCTGTCTGGTACTAAGCAGGAAACAAGGGTTCTCACATGTCCAACTCTGAGTATTAGGTTGACTTTTTCCATTTTGGTATTTATTTTGCTTAATAGCCACTGTACCACTCAGATAGTTATACTCCTAAGTGATAATTAATTTCCACATCTTCTATCTTTTATTTTCCTAAATACTTAATGTTGTTTTATGAATATTTTTACTTCTCTGATATATCAGAATACTCTCAGATTCCTGCATCATTTCCTTCTGAATGCTGACTCCAACTTTATAACATCTGTAAATCTGTTAAACCTTCTCTTGTTATAAAGATAAAACTTCATAATTTTCTTCTGTATTAGCCCCTTGCTAACCTTCCTCAGTTATGTATTCCTTATTTGAATGACAATACAAAAAACTATTTGAGGTTCCCCAAGTTCCCCAAGAAGGCATGTAACTACTACCATTCTAGATGTATAGGAGACAACTGAATTCATTACACTCAATGGATACCTTAGGGCGTTGGGGCTTATTCTCTCCCAGAGAATCACAGTTGAGAAAGGCCAAATCTGGATATGCCAAGAATTGTGTGAGAAATCTAACTTTCTTTTTGTCAATTATCATGTCTGCTGCACGATAAATGATTTAAAAGATTTTTGGTATTCCAGTTACTTTATAGTAGGTATACACTATATTTAAGCATGATTTTATTTCTTTTGTTACTTAATCAGGCCTAAAGTTGAGTTCATGTCAGTTTTTGAAATTATTTCTTAACTCTCTTTTACCTTCTACTTCTCCAAGAGTACTATCTCAAAGACAGTGAATGACCTCAGAGTGATTTGAAATAATTATTTTAGTATCCTAGAATACAAGTCACTTAGATTTATATTTTCAGCGAAAAAGTACATTTTAAAAGCCATCATTTTTTAATTCCTCTTGAACTGGGAAAACAGAAAAAACATAGCTCGGCACACCAAGGATGAGAATGACCCCTATTGATAAGACGCCTTCCCATAAATCACAGATAAGACCCCTGCCTTTAAGTGAACACCCCACCTGTAAGTGACCTCCCCCACAGAGATCACCTTTCCCTAAACCCACCAGAAGTTATGCGGAACCTACCTTATATAAAAACTCCCTGCTCCCTTTGTTCTGGACCCAAGTTTTTCGAGGTGACTCTCTCCTGGGCCCACCGGTCTCTCTTGGGCCCGCCAGCATAATCTCCTGTGTTCACCTTGTTCCTGAGTCCCACTTGGTCTTTCCCACATCACCATCCACAACATTCTCTATTGTGTCTTTATTACACTCAATTGCATATTATCTTTTGATGCTTCTGGACTTATAGAACATTTGCTGCCACTCAGTGGAATTTGTTTCAGCTCATCTAACAGCGTTGCCTGTTGTAGGAGTTGTCTAAACTCCTACTCTACCTCCTACCAATAGGTTTTTAATTTTTTTTTTTATATTTTTCTTCTACCTCTGGCATAATCTGTACTCTTAATGTTTTTCTGTTTCTACCCTTGGTGCTTAAGTCTTTCTCTTTGCCTTGCTTTCTTCCTATCTCATTCCTTGAAAATAAGGATAGTCTTCTGTTTCCTTATAAGATACTCAACTTTTGCCTCAATTGCCTATTTGTTCCTCTTACTAGTTGCTGTTGCTTATTTTAAATTAAATTTACATTTCTTCATAACATTTTAACTTAGTTCATTGCCCTCTATAAACATGATGAACATATTTTTGCTCTTGCACGAATAAGACAATACATTGCTTCACTCATTAGCGCATTTTATTTTTTAACTCTTGATTCATAACCTAAGAATATCAAACCTAGGATCCACTTCCACAACTTTGTCTTCTAGATCAGTCCAAGAATTTTCTCAACAGCATGGCTCCATTGTTATTTTAGCAGTTAAAATTGCCCATCATCATAAATTTCATCTGCTCCAACTCATAGTAAGATTCTGAAAATAATGAAACCAAAAGGGAAGAAAAAACCATGGGATCAGGGGTGTGTGTGTGTGTGTGTGTGTGTGTGTGTGTGTGTGTGATTCTGTTAGTTTAAAACTGTCTTAGTTATCATATAAAGTTATATTTAAATTAGCGAGTATATATAACTAGATGTCAAGGCCTGAAAAATTGATGTTATTCTATCTTTTCTTTATTCTACACCTCCTTAACTGCATTTCCTTTTTTCAGGTAACTAGCATAAGCTAGTTATATACCTCTTCCTCCTTTGGTCAATGAATTGAAAGTTGTATTTAAACACTTGAACTTGGAAATACAGCTATCTATCACCTTTAAAACCCTTATTTCCTAACTGAAATGTAGAAGCCGTCATCATTTTCTTAACACATTAAATTTTATTCTCTAGAGGGGGGTAAAATACTTTAGCAGCTGTAACAGAAAATTACTATTATAAAGTGAAACTTTATTCTCTCAATAAAAAATTCTCCCTTAGATATGATTTTCAGTCATAGGAAAGGCCTGTTTGAAAATGGAACTATCTTTAGAAAATTCATTATATAAACCTTGGATTCTGTAGTACAAGTAAAAACTCTCTTTTTTAAAAACATACAAAATTAATTCATACACCAAATTCTTACTTTTAGACTTTATTTTGAAGAAAAGCTACATGGTTTTTATCTTTTATAATTCCGAAGTTACCATAAATATGGAAAGTACCTCTTCTTAAATAATAATAATTCATATATATCTCTATTTCTTTGCAGAATAATGACAGATCTAATGCTGTATCAAGTTCACCTACATCAGAAACAGGTAATAGACACAAAGGTGCATTTAAAACCACATCAGTATTATAATTGTTTACTAAGATTTTCCTAATAAATTACTTCTTAGATAGCTTTGGCTTCTTTCCCTGAGGTGGGAAATCAGACACAAAATTGGGAACTGTCTGCATATTTTCCATTTTTTAATTCGACAGTTAGACTGTTCACCCTTTCTGTATGAACAAATGAGCATGAGCTAGTAGGTCTATAGGTTTGTAAGCGACTGTAGTCAATATATTAATATTCGTTCTTTATTAACTATCAAAAGTAACATGCAAAATATATACAAACGGTTATTCTGCTTTCAGAGTTACTATTCTATACCAGATTTTATATTAATAAACCATTAACATTTTACATTATTGCCAAGATTTTTTTTTCTTATTTATTGAACTTTTATGACATGTCTGTTGTTCTGTTTAATTTCCTTTCCACCTCCTTTATCTTATTTTGATGTTCCATGCTGATTTAGTTCATCATTCCCCTGCATATTCTTTTCCTGCTACTGCCCAGAGAAACCAGCCCCAGCGCCCTGAAAGCTTCCTTTTCCGAGCAGCTGTCAGGGCAGAAACAAATAAAGGTAGGTGGTAGTAAGGTGGGTGGTTTGTAGCAGGGAGAGGGACACTTTATACAATGATATTACCTGTTCATCTTTTAAACACCTACCCTGAGATGTCATCTTCGCAAAAACTAAACACTGTTTGTTGGATCTCATATTGAAACAGGAGAATCTTATTTGAATTTGTTTTAATTAGAAAGTGTCTTAGTACCCCTAAAACCAGGTTATGGCGTATTTGAACAAGTTTAAGTACCCTTTAGTATTTTAGGGAATAGGGTTTTAGAGAATGTTCCTTTTCTCTGTAATGAGCTATTATTTTTTTGTCATATTTTTCTGTTGATAAAAGCTGTTTTTTTATTTTTAAAGGCTGAATCAATTTTTTTTTTCAGTCTATATATAGGCTCATGATTTTTAGTTAATATAACAGATTTCTGCCTGGCCCCAAGAAGTTACAGATATCTCAAGTCCAAATTAACTTTTCAGTGTAACTGCTCAATATACTCTTGGTGAGATTAAAAATCAAACTAGAGACACACTGCCTGGTGAGATTGCAAATTTATGGCAAACTGTTTATATAATCTCTAATGTTGAATTTGCATGCCCCATGACTAATAATTTTCCTTTCTGGACTACGTACACATGAATACCAAAAGATATGTACAAGAATATTTATAACAACACCATACATAGTAGTCCCATACAGAATATCCATCAACAATAGCATGGATAAATAATTGTGAGATGTTACTTGAGATACCACATAAGCAATTAAAATGAACAAGTTAATTTGTACAACACAGATAAATCTTGTCATGTTGATCAAAAGAAGTCAGACACAAAAGCCATAATAATAACATAATAATACATAATACATAATAATATGGCTTCATTAATAGATAGTTCAAAATTATACAAAAATAATAATGATATTGAAAGTCAGAAAGAATTAGAATCTTGTGATGGTGGAAATAACCTTTGGGTACTGATGGTCAGGGAACATAAGAGGGGCTTCTAGGTGTTGTTAGTGTTGCATTTATTGATTTGGTTGTGTCTATTTTGTGATGATAATTAATTGAACTGTATGTTTATGAACTGTATAGTTTTCTCTGTGTGTTACTTTTCAATAAAAACATTTTTTATGTGTGTATAATTAAACAATCAAAAGTAGTTTTGTCACAGTGATCAAAGAAGACAAACTCATGCCATTTGAGACAACATGAATGGAGCTTGAAAAGATAATGCAAAGTGAAATAAGTCAGGAGAAAGATAAATACCGATGGTATCACTAATGTGTGTAATGTAACTAAATTAATAGTCCCATAAAGACAAGCTGATAAACTAACCCTTGATAGCTCACTACAGAACTGAAACACCAAGGGGAGAAAAGGTAGGGGAGGACAAAGAACAAAGAGGGAAAGAAGCACAATGGTCTAAGGTGATGGAATATGGGTGAGGTGGTGGTGGGTGCACTATGGTCCTAATACCTGGTGGGGGCATCCCATATAGCCTCAATTAAAAATAAATTATTCTTTTTTTTAAAAAAAAACATATTAGAGCCAGATAGGTAATGGACATTTGGTACGTTTTTATGCTGGTCTCCCTATTATTATATATATTTGAAATTTTCCATCATAAAAACTTTTTTATTTTTATTTATTTTTTTTTAAGATTTATTTTTTATTTATACATACAAGCTGGGGTACAGGCCAGAGGCGTGGGGTGGTGAGAGGGTTCACCAGAGACAGAGCGGGGAGCAGAACAGGCAGATCAGAAATACACTGCTGAGGGGAGCAGCGGGTGAGGCAGGAGAGGTCTGCTGCACCATGTGGGATTCTCCCTGGCTGGGCGTCGAACTCGCGGCGCAGCTGCCGACAGCTCCACAGCGCAGCGCTTAACCACTGCGCCACCAGGGAGGCCCTTATAAAAACTTTTTTAAAGGAGTCAACCCAGAAGTAGAAAGTGCTGTAATTCCAATAAAACTGTAATCAGGCAAACTGAATATTATTCTAGCATTGGCCTCATCTTTCTATCTTACATATTAATATATTTTTAGGCCTTGCTTCATCCCTTTCATCTTCTGCACCTATCAGTGATTCTACAGATTCAATAACAAGACAGAACTCAAGACAAAGAGAAGAAGAGCTGGAATTAATAGATCAACTACGGAAAGTATGTACATTTCCTTTGAACTATACTATTTCAGTGATTTTGCTGTAGCCCATATCCTGCAATAACTTGTTCATATGATTTATACTTTTTAGTAGAATCAAATGCCCATTGAGTGTTGTACTGCCTATTGTGAGATGAGTGTAAAAAACATGTTGCTGCTAAGGAATTCTTTTCAGCTGTTGACTGGGGAAATGAAAGGATTCTGTAAAGTTCAATCCCTGGCCTTACTCATTTTAAATTTTTTTTTCTGCCTTATGTTATAATATTTATATGTATGTACATATATACCTATTACTCATTATCATATTTATTTGTTTTGGAATTGAAAGAGAATCTAGGTTTTTGTTGTTTTAATCAGAATGTTGTGAATTAATTTCTGTTGTACTTTGCACCACTGTTGGCTGCTGTGTGTGTGTGTGTGTGTGTGTGTGTGTGTGTGTGTATTTTTTTTAATCTCCTTAAGTTATTGACTTAAAGGAATAAAATAAGGATTGTGGTACTTAGGTTATTTGCTTTTTATCTTGATTTCTAATGAAATATATTCCATTATAAATTCACTATGTACTATGTGTCGGCCACTCAATTAATGTTACACATTTTCCTTTTCTTTCAGCATATTGAGTACCGGTTGAAAGTATCTCTGCCTTGTGATCTTGGAGCAGCTCTAACTGATGGGGTTGTTCTTTGCCATTTGGCTAATCATGTGCGGCCTCGATCTGTCCCAAGCATTCACGTTCCCTCACCAGCTGTAGTAAGTTGATAATATTAAAAAATGTTGGCCGTTCATCAGACATTCATTAAGTAAAGTGGCAGGCATTGTACAGAATGCTCAGGATACTGAAAACAGTCCAGTTCCTGCCTTCTTAGGGCTCACTTCTACAAAAGAAAAAATGGGCATGTAAACAGTAACTTATGGAAGTGTGATGAGTGTTATAAGATCGTTGTGTAAGGGTATGTTATAGAAATACAACTCTGCCTGGAGAATTTAGGAAAACCCTTCCAGAAGTAAAATTAGAACTAATTTGTAAAGTGTGGCTAGGAATCTGCGAACAATAGGAAGAAATTCCAGGCATAGTATTCCTAGATTGAAAAGCTAAGAAAAATTATGACATACTCAAGAAATTCTTAAGTGTTCAGAATAGGAATTCTTAAGTTTTTCATACACAAGGACTGAGTGCAAATGGTAGGGAATGTAGCTAGAGAGGTAAGTCAAAGACCTTGTGACAAGAGCCTCATGTACCATGTCATAGAGTTAAAAATTTATCTTAGTGGAGACTGAAGAGATCCTGAAAGAATTTGAGGGAAATAATAGGATTATAGGGCCTCCCTGGTGGCACAGCAGTTAAGCACTGCGCTGTGGAGCTGTCGGCAGCGGTGATGCGAGTTCGACGCCTGGCCAGGGAGAATCCCACATGGTGTGGCAGACCTCTCCTGCCTTGCCTGCTGCTCCCCTCAGCAGTGTATTTCTGATCTGCCTGTTCTGCTCCCCGCTCTGTCTCTGGTGAGCCCTCTCGCCGCCCCACACCTCTGGTCTGTACCCCAGCTTGTATGTATAAATAATAAAAATAAAAAATAAAATAAAAATAATAGGATTATAATTGTAGTTGAGATTGATGACAATTTGGGGCATGGAATTGACATGGCTAAGTAACCAACCTCAGGTAAATAATGGGAGAGAAAAATTAGTCAAGATGACTGGCAGGTTCTCTTTGTACTGCTGGTTAGATCTGGATGTTGGTAACTGGATGGCACCCCAAAAAAGAAAAAGCAAGTTGTTTTTTTTTAACATACAAGCTGGGGTACAGGCCAGAGGCGTGGGGCGGCGAGAGGGTTCACCAGAGACAGAAGCAGAACAGGCAGATCAGAAGTACACTGCTGAGGGGAGCAGTGGGCGAGGCAGGAGAGGTCTGCCGCGCCATGTGGGATTCTCCCTGGCCGGGCGTTGAACCCGCGTCGCCGCTTCCGACAGCTCCACAGCGCAGCGCTCAACCACTGTGCCACCGGGGAGGCCCAGAAAAAGCAAGTTTTGAATTGATGTAATTCTCCTTTTTTTCCTCTTTCAAATTTTTTTATCATGAAAATTTTCAGACCTTTAGAAAAATTGAAAGAATAACACAGAAACACTCTTTTTATTTATTTATTTTTATTTATTGAGTTAACATTGGTTTACAACATTTTATATGATTTAGAGTAGAAACACTCTTAAAACTTCCACCTAGGTCTGATACTCATCACATTCACCATCTAGCTTTGTCTCTGTTTGCGTCTGTTTGTATATTTTAACTGTACCATTTAAAAATTGCAGCTGTCACACTTTACCCCTAAGCCACCTTGCTCTTCTCCATAGCCTGTAACCAGTGACAGATGATGTGGGGCTAATATCTCCTTTCTCAAGGCAGGAGTGTGGTGTGATTCTCTCAGGCTGAAACCAAGAAGGGGACAGCTGTGCTCCATAAGCAGCCAGCAGGAAGTTGAGGTTAGAAGGTGAGGGTGGATACACAGGCTAGATGAATGACACCAGATGAGGCACCAATACCATCCATGTGCTGTGTTCCAGTTTTCCTAGTTGTTCCAAGAATACCTTCGTAACTGCTCTCCTCATCTCCCCTCCCAGGGCACACATATGCACAACCAGAGTATAATCAAGGTTCCCACATTGCATTTTATTGTTATTTAGTCATTGTGACGCCCTCTTTTGATGACCTACTAGTTGAAAAACTTCATAATCTCTTTAGGTCTTGTGATACAATTCTATGGTTCTAGTTAGAGATCTTTTTAGGAAACAATCTTTCTAGTTAGTAATAGGGAAATTTTCTATGGAAACATTCGTAATTTCTTTGTGTTCTTTAACATGTCTTTAAATTCAAAAGTTAAACAAATTTTTTAATATTACCATTGAATGGAGACAGGATGCATCTTTAGCATATTTACAGGTAAAGGCTGTTAAGGTGTTTTTGTTTTGGTTCGATTTTTTATTTTGATTTTTCAGTACATTTAAGTTTCTTTTTATTGTTACCCACAGTTAAGATATATATTTTATATGGATATTTAGCACATAAGTATATTTAGTTCATGCATATAATTAAACATTTGCATATAATTAAAACTTTTATATTGGAAATGAACCAGAGTGTTCACTGTGATTGTATTTGAATGGAAGAACTATGGGTAATTGGTTTTCTTGCTATTCCTCCAAATTTTCTTTAGTGTGTATGATTTTAAAATATTTTTTAAAAACTGTGCCGGGCCTCCCTGGTGGCACAAAGGATTGTCTCAGCACTATGAAGCTATCAGCAGCCACTTTAGCAGGACTTCAATCCCCAGTCAGGGAGCTTCCCACATGGCGCAGCAGACCTCTCCTGCCTCTCCTGCTGCTTCGGTACTTCAGTACATCCTCCTGTTCTGCTCCCCACTACTCTCTCTCTGGTGAATCCTCTCACCACCCCCACACATCTGGCCTACACTTGTATGCATAATAAATCTTTAAAAAAAAGAAACTGTCCCCCTAAGTTTCTCTATTTAGCATTTGCATACAAAAATCAAAGTAAATGCCTGAGTTCAATCCCCGGCCAGGCAGCTAACCCATATGAAACAGCAGACTCTCCTGCCTCGCCTGCTTTTCCCCTCAGCAATGTATTTCAGTAGATCTGTGGTTCTGATCCCCTCTGTCTCTCGTAAATTTTCTTACCACCTTCCCAAACCCTCTGGCCTACACCCCAGTTCTTTTACACAAAAATCAATAAATAAAATCTTTTAAAAAAATTCAAAGTCAAATATCTAAATTACGGAGGAGCAAACTATGGTCCACAGGCCACCACCAATTTTTGTAAATAAAGTTTTAGTGGGACATAGTCATACTTGTTTTGATTTCAAGTTCTTAGTAGAATTGAGTAATTTCTGCAGACCATGTGTATCTCTTATTATCTGACCCATCAAGAAAAAGTTTGCTGACCATGTGGTCTAGAGCATTAAGTTTATAAAGCAACTAGCAAGAGTATTTTTAAAGTTAGCAATATTTTTAAAACTTTGTTAGTAATACTACATTTTTCTTCCTTTGCAGCCTAAATTAACAATGGCAAAATGCAGGCGAAATGTGGAGAATTTCCTAGAAGCTTGCAGAAAAATTGGTGTACCTCAGGTAATAAATCTGATACTTTTTATGTTACTCAAATGTACTTGGATATTATTTTTCCTAAAATCTTTCAGAAATTCAGGTATCTAAAATCTTAAATGACTAACTCGGAGCTAATTTGACCATTACTAGTATGATTTTGTGTTATTACAGTCAGTCAGTCTACTTTTGAGCAGTTTTCCTTAATAAGTTCCAAGTATCAAGCAATGAAATCATATGCATATAAATTTAAATATAATAAGTAATTAATGCTTAGTAATCAAAAATAGTTATTCTGATATTTTCCTAAGCATCCCCACTTGCTGTTTGACTTACATCAACTTCACACACAACAAAATGTATGCTTCAAAATAAGTGCATCTCAGATTGAGAAAGCTTTCACTGGCTTCAGATTTTTAACACCTGCTTATAATACTTTTAAATTGTGTTTACTTTGAAATACTTTTAAACTTAAAGAAACATTGCAAAAATAACACAGTTACTGTATACATTTCACCCAAGTCCCTCTTCTGTTAACATCTACATAAACATGGTATATAATCCAAACTAACACACACTGGGACGGACGATTAACTAAATTACAGCTTTTATTCAGATTTCACCAATTTTCCCACTATAATACTTTGACAGTATACAGGACACCATTTCTAGGTACCTCCGGGTTTCTCAGTTACACCTTTATTAATAGTACAAGTAGTTAAACTTTATAGATGTGATTAAGGAACATAAATTTCATATACTTTTTATTTAACTCTCCTTTCAAACCTAAGTATAGTACGCTAAAGAAATATTATCTTTAATGACATGACTTATAGATAAATTTAAAGAAGTAACAATTTGGTGTCATGTGAAGCCTTTTGATGCTTAACCACAACCATTACAGTGCTTGTCACCATATCTAGTCCAAGAAGATCGTATTTTCAAGAAGAAAGACATTTCTTTTTCTAGTACTTTCTTAATTAGCTGTCAGAAACTGAGGCTGATCCCCAGACTTGACACCACCACTGTTTGCCCTAAAGTCAATAGCTTACCCCAATAGCTGTCATGACCCAACTCACTTTATTGAGCGCACCATCCCTCTCGCTAAACTAATGTAAAGTTCGAGAAGGTCACAGCATCGTTTGTTCAATGAACAACCTTTTCTTCAGCTCTTTCACATGTTACAAAGAGGAACAGAAAGAACCCACCTCCATAGAGTATCTGCATTCCCAGCATGAATTCCCATGAGTGTTTTTCTTTTATTAAGAAGATTGCAATTCTGCTATTTATTTTTCAGTTTTCTTTAGCAGTTTTTTAAACTGCAATTTATATTTAGTGGTAGTTAGCAAGGACTTTCTTTTCTTGAGTACAAATTCAAATTTTTTATTTTTATAATGATATAAATGTTTTAGACAATGTTTTCATTGTCTAAAAAATACTGAGAAAAGCAATATTTTTTAAAACACACCCATTAAGATAGCATTAATGTTTCTAAACAAATTACATTTTCTCCATATTAGCAAATAGGGTCTAATATTCCTGTGTATACTTTAATTTATTGCCTACTGAAGATGTTCCTAGCTAGTTACCAGATTATACAAGCATGTGAAGCAGCTGCCCCAGTTCCATGCTGCAGTGCCTTTGAACAATAGAATGTGAAATGTAGACAATAGAATAGGGGATGGGAACGAGAGAAAAGAGTGATTAAAAAGAGGCCTGCCTCCCTAGGGAGAAGAGTGCTGAAAATGGCCCCATACAGCAAGACATGTTAACATATTTAACTTCTGTCAGACCTATTAAAAGTATTACTTACTAGTGTTTATAATCATTGTCTCTGTAGTTGGACTTTATAGAACCATCTGTCTCAGATTTCAAATCCCTGCACTAGAATTCTTTCAGACTGCACCTCCCATTTATCAGCAAAATACAAAAATAGTGTGCCATACAGCATTCATTTAATTCAATATTTGCCAGTCATTGGTTACTATGAGCCAGCCTACCCCATTCCAACCAGAGTGCTACTATTTGAGAGCAGGTCTAGAAACAGAATAAATAGAATTTTTAAAAATTAGGTATTTTTCCAAGGTGGTTTAGACCTCAGTTCTTTGCACATCCTCCTTCCTTCTCTCACCCATCAGAGAGAGGAAATGGACGTTCCACATATGCCACCTCTTCCTTCTCCCTTTCTATCTTCTACCGAAATCTGTACCACCAGTCCCACCACCACCGCCACTTTCAGAGGAGTTTCTATTGTGCTGCTACTTCTGCTAAAAAATTAGTCATTTGCCTAAAACAAAATGAAGGAAAATTAATAAATACACAAACTCATAGGTTCGAACTAGCATTCTCAGGTCTCTTTGCCACAGAAGGAAAAAGAAATTTCTTTCCTTTGTTCTGTCCTACTTCTGTGCTTTCTGACCTCTTACCTAAACATTGCCACTGCTCTGTTTGACCTGGAGGGAAAAAAATCAGGGATGTCATAATCACTTTTGAAAGAGCACAAAGGACTGTGGTGATGGGGCATGGGTGAATTGGTCGTGGAAATTCTACCGGGACAACACCTGAGAAAAGAAAGCAGACATTGTAAAAATAAAAAAAGTAAATTTAAAAATAAAAATAAATTTTTAAAAAATAATCACTTTTTAAAAATGTATGACATAAACTTAATATAATAGATATTTGTCAGATTCTGTGTTCAGAGAATATGTATCAAGGGGAACAAATTCCCTTCTCAGTATAACTTTTAAAGTATTATACAAGTTAAATTATGAATGAAACATTAAAGAATAGGCTAACTGTTAAAAACCTTTGCCAAGATTGGGCATATGGGTATTCTCTTATTATGTCTTTATTAAATATATGTTACATTCAAAAAACTATGAGTGATTGGGGCCTCCCTGGTGGTGCAAGGGGTCAAGTCTCAGCACTATGAAGCTATACAGAGCCACTGCAGCACAAGTTCAATCCCCAGCCAGGGAGCTTCCCACATGGTGCAGCAGACTTCTCCTGCCTCACCCGCTGCTCCCCTCAGCAGTGTATTTCAGTTAGTCTGCCTGTTCTGCTCCCCACTCTGCCTCTGGTGAATCCTCTCACCATCCCATACCTCTGGCCTGCACCCCAGCTCTTGTATGCATAAATAAATAAATCTTTTTTTTTTAAAGATTTGCTTATTTATGCATACAAGCTGGGGTACAGGCCAGAGGCGTAGGCGGCGAGAGGGTTCACCAGAGACAGAGTAGGGAACAGAACAGGCAGATCGACAGAAATACACTGCTGAGGGGAGCAGCGGGTGAGGCAGGAGAGGTCTGCCTCCCCATGTGGGAATCTCCCTGGCCGGCGTCGAACTCGCGCTGCTGCTGCCGACGTCACCACAGCGCAGCGCTCAACCGCTACGCCACCAGGGAGGCCAATAAATAAATCTTAAAGGAAAAAAAAAATATGAGTGATAACAGTTTCCAGTTGAATCCAATATCTTTTGTCTTAGAATTATAATGTGTTAAAGCATATTTTCCTGTGACTAAGTCCAGTAATATTTTATTTTTTTATTTAAATTCTTAATCTGTGAATTGGAGGCCCTCTTACAGCTCTGGATTCATTTTGTACATATTGGTAAACTGGACTTGGATAAGATGGGCTTGACTTGGTTTTCAGAATAACACCAAATCATTCAATCCAACTGATTTCCAGGTTGTAAATTTCCCTATTTCCTCATTCTTTGAATGGTCTTGATTTTCCTGGCTTTCTCTGAAACCTTCCTTAACCTGCCACCAGATTTTGTCCCTGCTTTCTTACTGTTCATTTGTTAATAGGGGAGGATGAAAGTCAAGAAAGGCTGCCTCATATGCACACCTCACTACTCTGAGGGCTCATACCACCTGAGCCAGCACCCAGTTCTGGTCATTGTATCCTCAGTGTTCCTACTAATCCCCAACAAGCCAGTTTTATCCTGCTATTCAGGAGTAAAATCAAGCTGAGCACACTGAAAATCGATTCTCAGTAGTTTTGTTTTTCAGCATTTTATTTTCATTCATCATAGTAAAATATGTTACAGGATGTGTTTCTTTGAATATGATTGAGATGATCGTAGTGAATTCTATACTCAAATCTGTATTTCTGATCCACTGACTTTGTTTTTCTGTTTTCCTTTCCTGCTCACACTTTGGACAGGACAATCTTTGTTCCCCTTCCGACATCCTTCAGCTAAACCTCAGCGTTAAAAGAACTGTTGAAACACTACTTTCTCTTGGGGCACATTCAGAAGAATCCAGTTTTGTCTCTCTGTCTATTCAGCTTTTGGGTTTTGTGGCATTTTATTGTACTTTAATGTTAACTCTCTGTATGTTTTATTACTGGATCTTTCCCCTCTAGCTGAAAGATTGTCTTCCAGTGGTTTTCCACCTCATTCCTGTGCTTGGTAAAGGAGGTTTGTTACTCATGCAGAAGTATTTACATATGTGCTTTTTCTTTTTTCTGGCCATTAAAGAGCTTAAACCCTTTCCCCATATGTCCAGATAAGCAGCCCATCACATTAGTAAAAATTTACCATAGATAATGGAGAGTAAAAACAATATTTTTTTTTGTCTTTCCCGTCATTTGTCTATTCTCCTGGCTGTGACTTTATTTCTCTTATCACAAGTGCCGAAGCATTTCTAATAGAGTCCTAAACTTGTTCTTACAATATGACTTAGAACTTTATTTCCAAATGACAGAATAAAACCATTTCTGGCCATTCTTCTATGCCTTAACCCAACTTGAAATTGCAAGTTTCAACAGCTGTTATAAGGAAAATAATTGTGCCCTTTCTGGTTACAGGGCACCTGGTCACTTATATCATTGAGCTGTGCCCTGAAACCTTGCAGTTGGTAGGCACAGGTCCGCCTAAACATTTGCTGTCCAGATACATGAAAGGCACTGCCATTTAATCTCAATCATTATAATTTGATCAGAATATCTGATCCAAAGATCATGCAGATTCTATAGATGGCTTGGCCCTCTGTGTACATTTAAAATAGAACACAAGGAACAAGGTGATCTGGAACTGACCTTTCAGAGACAGGTGGTTGTCTTTAACTGAGCCTCACTTCTAGACTCCTACTTAAAATTGGAAATGTAATTTCTGATATATTTGAACCATCTCAGTGGTAAACTTCTAGTTTATGTAGGCTGTTGAGACAATAACAGGAAAAGTATTAGACAGTAGTCTGTTCTGTCTCAACACAGTGACTTTTGCGTCTTTCAGAATGCTTAGTATATTAGCTGCTAGCTTTAGCACTTGAAACTATTTTATAATTGCATTCAGTCTGTAGTTCTCATAAATAGTGTTTCTGGACATCCAGGAACCTCCTGACTCTGTTAACAAAATTGGACAACTGAAGTTAAATAGGAAGGGATCTTGCAAGGAATATGGTATCCTGTTGTAGAAGTCAGCCTGAGGGTCTGATTGCTTTGGTATTCGTACATATAAATTGGACAGTATTTAACATATTAAAAAGCTATTTATGTAAATGCTGAAACATTGAACACTTGAAAATTTCAGATTTATAAGTAGTGCCTTATAGAGTTTGGGGAGTTAGGATTTGTTTTGTTTTTCAGATGTCTCTGAGTTACTGATCATTCAATTTTGTGGAGTTTTGTCCTTTAAAAAAATCTGATAAAAAACAGAGTCTCGTGTGATTTTGGAGTAGTCGTGCATTGTCTTCAGAACACATAGCATTCTCTAGGCCCACTAGAAAAATGTGTACCTGGAAAGCAGAAGCTTCTGAGGGAATATCTAAGCCACAGCCATACAAGTAACAGGGCCCTACTGAGAAGACAGAAATCAGAGAAACAGCCTTGGAAAAAAATGTCTTTTTAGAGAGCAAGATACCCTGTAGTGTTGCAGTGGTACTCAAGGTATTTATACAGAGTTGCTAGTTTTGCAAGATCAAAAGATTGAAGTTACCTTGTTTTTTCAAAGTATTAAGCAAAAAGTAATTAAGTAGACAAGTATAATAACTACTCAAAATAGAGACTTTTTCTATTTTTTTATTGCAATTGGCTTTGTCAAACACGAATAATATAGTGAATGCAATAAAAAGCAAAGAAAAACAGTTATCTTCATTAACAAATGTGTAGTCTCTGTCAGTGGAACCAGGATTCCACTTTTCTGTCCTTTATGAGAGCAGTCTCTTTTCTAGCTGAATGGTCTTAAAAGCCAGTGATAGGTGTTAATCTTAAAATATGCCTTTTTCTCTCATAAGAAATGATTCACCAAGCAAATTAATGAGACTAAGAAATTAGAAGTACTTCACTTCCTTGAACAAATATGAACACTTTTTAAATACTTACTATTTAAGATATTCCTGACTGTGCTAATGCCATAGTCTCCAGCATAATTTACTCCATTAAATATCAGGATTTGAAAAATATCAGGACTTTCTCAAATACTTTGCCTTTTAATTCTGTAATTCAGCTTTTTAACCAGTTTGTACCAGGCCTTCCATGAATTAACCAAAATAGGAAAAAGTTTTCTCAAACATCTAAATCTTAAGGGCACATTTCAGTTTCTCCCTATGATAGCTGCTTGGTATGAGAAACTTGGTTTTCTCAATCAGGTTTATAATGAGATGGCAAGCATCCTCTCATGCAGGCTGAATTATAGTGTGAAACCATCTTGCATTCTTACAGTATGTACTTTTCAAAGCACTACCTCCTACATGTTATGTCTTTCAGGTTGGGGCCACCTGGTAATTTGAAACTTTTTTTCTCCCTTCACCTGCCTTATTTTACTGTTCTGCACTACTCCTATTTATCAGGGATGAAGGATGTTACTTTCACTTTACAGTATTCTGTTCTTCCTCTGTTGTTTGGATAAGTGTATGTAACTTGCTCATTTTCCAATTTTCAAAATAATCTGTATGTACTTCCAGTTGTGCTAATAAAATGACAGTGAGTATCAGACACCATCTCTGTGTAACTCCTATAAACAGAGGTCCTTTTTCCAGGTACCGACTTTTCTTATCTCAGTTGGTTATTATGAGATGCTTTTTTTTTTCTTTTCAGTTCTCGTGATGTTCATCCTATTTTCTCTTTTGTTTGTTTTTATGTTACCTTGTCCATTTCAGGAGCAATTATGTTTGCCTCTCCACATTTTAGAAGAGAAAGGTTTGAGCCAGGTTGCAGTGACGGTCCAGGCCCTCCTAGAACTTGCCCCACCCAAGCAACAGCAGCACCAGTTATCTGCTGTTTAAGGACTTCCAGGACCATGGGCATTGCCTGGCCAAAACAAGGAACAGGACAACGTGATTCTTGCTGCCCACCATCTGCTTAAACAAAGCTCTTTTTTGTTCTTAAGAGGGACTGTTTCCATGATTCCTAACAGGAATATTTTGCTTCATTTCTCCATTTTCGGGGATGTTATATCCGTTTCCATTGAATTGTTTTTGAAGACATGGTCGGTTTTTGCAAATGAACCTTAATTCTGTCACTGAGAACACAACACCAAAGCCTAAGCTGGCTGTGCTTTCCTAGGAGTAGCATTTTTTCACATAGCAGAAAGAACATCTTCTTCCAAGGATATTTAGCTCCTTTAAAGTTGCAGGCATGCTATGATCTTTCCTATTTCCAAGACCTCTAGAGTTCACTGGTTTCTAAATTTGATTGTTCATTACTCTCCAGGAGCATTTGTTCAAATACACATTCTCATTCAGTAGGCCCAGGGCAAGACCTGGGAATATGCATTTGTAATGGACATGCAGGTGTTTCATGAAGTAGACACCACTGTTTCAAGATTGATATTTGTATGATTTGGGGGAGTAATGACACCATTTTGTTTTTCAGCCACATTAAAAATCAAGTTTCTTATGACTACATGGGCTGTTATGTCCAAGGCAAAACAAAAATAATATAGAAGGCCTGGAGTTTTTATGGTGAAACAATGAAACAGACACTGTTATATTTAAGGCCAATATTTTGGCCTCCCCCCAACTCTAGTCCATCACCACTTCCTCCTCTTTTTGGAGAGATAAAGCTGTGTATCACCCTGCTATTGCCTAACATTATAAACACTCCACATGAAGCTTGCTGACCTTGAGGCTGATGGCTCGTGCTGCTCAGCATCTTTGCCTGGACTTTTTTGATCTCCACCTTCCCCGCCGTGCTGCTCCCAAGACAGCTAGACCTGCAGATGCCTTCTAGTCACGGCAGATACACTTCCAATTCCCCAACATTGTAATGGAAGACGTGAAAATGAAGCAAGAGGAATAAAGGAAAAGCTAGGTATCTTCTATTTCCTCGGGTAACTGCCAGTCTCCGTGGCTGTATCAGGCACTTGTGGCATCTTAAAAGCAGCTGGTTGTCTTTTCATCCAGCTCATCCAGATCCACCATCAGTGCCTCAGATGCTCAGCTGTGGCTGGAGTGAAAAGGCCCAGGGGCTCATGCAGCAGACCCAGGAGGCTTTATTCCAATTTAAGACATTTGGGTCTTCCCCTACTTTTGAGATTTTGACTATCAGTGATATATATTGGTATTTACTGCCCATGGTAAACCGAGTAAATACAGAAAATGAAATACTGGTTATGTAGATTTTTTTATCTGGTTAACTGTTCTGGATTTTCTTTACCAATTGCATGCATTTGATCATCGTGTTTTATCATGTACATTCAACACCTAAATTTCACTTTGGATAAAATCACATTGATTTGCTGATCAACTAATGTTTTCTCTTTGTTCTCACAGGGAAATAAGTTCATCAGAACATTACCACTTTTCCACATTTAAATTTATATAATCAGCGCTCAAAGCCCAATCCTTCAAAATCCTTAGAGAACACAAAGAAAATGTATTTTAAGTGCTTAGAGCCAGACTCCATTATATTTACAGTTCCAAACTCACCCATCATATGACTAGTTCAGAATTTAGCTGTGTGTATTTTTCAACTACAGGTATTTTTCCTTCTCATCAACATCAAACCACAGTATGATCTCCAAACTATAGCATCACGTAAATGAAACTCAGCAAAGGACAGGCTTGTTAGTCACATTATGCAAGGAATAATCCCAGAAGACATAAAAGTGCCACATGTGGAACATTTGCAATTCATTTTCCCATAAGAATAATTGGAAATTTCAATGTGTTTCACATTTTATACACAGCATGAATCTTTATTAATGTGTCTTTATCAAACTAATTTAAATATATATTTGAATTGCTAGGAAAAAATTGTGTACTGTTTTGGTTGGTAATATAAGAGAAGTATCAAGTATATGGAATTTCTTTTTCTATGTTGAGATGCAAAAACAAATTGTGTTTTTGTTAGAATTTTGTATTCAGTGTTTGTATGTACCTTTTTTTTTAAACTGGAAAGAAAACTTCAGTTTAACATGTAGCCTTGTTAGATTCCAAGGTAAGATGAAGGTGACTTTGTAATAGTTCCACCTGACCATTTGAGTTTCCTCCTGAAGCAGTGACCTTCCCAATGCTGAAGTGTTCCCCAGCGACCAGACATCTGCCAACTACTGATATTTTAAATCAACAGGTTTCCCAGCTTTCAAACTCATACATGCTTAGCACTCCAAACCAATTTTCTTTTATAATAACTGTGTCTGGAAATAACTCATGGGGGGAGGGGGAGGACTTTGTATTTGGCTAGAACAGAATAGAAGGCTTTGGAGCGGGTCACTTTTCTTAATAGCCTTTGAAAAATACAGCCTTAGCACTAATCAGTGAGTCTGTTTTCTCTTACTCGCTACAGCTCAGTAGTGACTAATGATGTGTGACTATGCTGGTGAGTATGATGAACTTGTAGAAACTAAGCGCTTAAATGGTTATAGAAATGAAGGAAAACATGGATATTTAGAGATCTTCTTTACATACATATTGTGGTGAGATGGTTTACAGCAGGTTTCGTATTTCAGAAAATTGTTGTAAACATGTAATAAGTAAGATTTTGTAAAGCACTGTCTTATATTTTTATGTAAATATAATGCATAAGTTCTAAGTATAAATGTCAATATCATGTATGTTATTTTAAAGTGCCTGTATGCCACCTTACACATTGACATTAAAATAAAAGCCAACACTTTAATAGCATGAAATAAAGACTGATTTGAAAATGCTCATACCTAAAGCATGGGTTACTTGGCAAACCAAAAGGATATGTAATTCCCTAACAGAACATCAGTAGAAACTAGGTCCTCATAATAAGCCCCTGAGATAGAAATATACTTTTTAAAGGAAATACAGATTCAGTATAGCACCTTATTAGGAGTTAGAAATAAGGTTTAATTCAGGAAGTATCTGATGCATTTGGATGACTTTTCTCTCAGACATTACCAACTTTGCTACAGGAAAAGCTTTAGCATCTGGAAACTTTCTATTCTGATTAGTCAAGGCAAGAATGACTCAGTGGGACCATTCTTTTTATAGGGAAGAGAGAGAATGACAATCCACTTTGGTGCCAAGCACAGATTAGGTAGTCTTAATATCCTATAAGGTGAGAACTACTGAGTAAGCAAAGCAGGTATAGAACTTAGTGACTCACTTGTCAAAAGTATTGCCTAGCTAGACTCCCAACAAACCTGTCCTTCCATCATTATTATATGTGGATTGTTATCCTAACATCTCATTTCTATCTTTATAATTTATATTCCTATCTATTTCCCAGTAAAAGAACTAATGCAGCTTATAATAAGTATTCCTTGCCACCACATTCCCCGGTAAAAACAGTAGAATGAGAAATCTAAACAACAGAAACTAACCTTAATTAAAATTTTACTGTGTGAGAATTATGCTGGGTATTTTATAAACATCATCGTAATACCTCCTTGATGTCTTCACTTTTGCTCATAAGAGTTTTTTCACAGTAGATAAATTTAATAAAATCAGAAACATCACAGGAATTACTTAAGTTTTATTGTATCACATAACTAAGCCCATAGATAACTTTCTGAAGAAAGACCTAGTGGACTCTTCACAAGGCTCTTAGAAATATTCCCCAGCAAAATTATGAAGAAGCCCTAAGTCAGTGGCATGATCCTCATTCCGGGTGTGAAAAACAGGTAAGGTGAAATAACCAGCCCTCACCTGGGAATGTCCAAACAAGAAACACTGATGATGGTAAGATATGTTTCTTACTCTTCGTCAAGTATTCCTTCCCAGCTCCAGAATGCCAGGGGTAAAGACAGAAGATGATTGATCACTACTTCTTGCCTCTCCGCTTGTCCTTGTTTTTGCCTTTCCCTTTCCCTTTTGAATCCTTGCCATCATCTTTGTCCTTCTTAGGCAGTTTGAAAGCACCAATCTCCCTCCGTACCATAGTGCCTCGCCACCAGGACTGGAGCTAGAAGAGAAAGAAGTGAGTACAACTTAGCGTGTCTGACATGCTGCATTCTTTAAACATGGGGATCGTTTTTTGGTAAAGTAACTTATCTGAAGACTGTTTGGAGACATGAAAGTGACCAAGCATCTGTTTGCACAGCAATGCTTCCCTGCTCTGCAGGCCCACAGCCTGAAGCCATGGACTCCAGAATAAGGTTATCAAGAAGTAAAAATAAAAGGAATATGATTAGACCAAGCCTTTCCTTTTTACTCAGAAATCTCACTTGTACTGCTGCTCTTTATAATCATCCAAGTTCCCTGTGTCTAATATCCATTTGACTCAAAAGGGATGTTAGTTACCTAGACCATCTAGCAAAAGTAAACCCTCAGTTAAAAATGTGCAGATAGGGCCTCCCCGGTGGCACAGTGGTGTTAAGTCTTAGCACTATGAAGCTATTGGCAGCCGCTGCAGCACAAGTTCAATCCGGGCCAGGGAGCTGACCCACATGGTGCAGCAGACCTTTCCTGTCTCACACACTGCTCCCCTCAGCAGTGTATTTCAGTCAGTCCGCCTGTTCTGCTCCCCACTCCCTCTGGTGAATCCTCTCACCTCCCACCCCCACACCTTTGGCCTACACCCCAGCTGCTATATGCATAAATAAATCTTTAAAAAAAATAAAAATGTGCAGATAATCTAGATAATTTCAGTAGGCTTTCTGGTATATACAGTATCTTCAGTGATTGGCTAAAGGGTACTTATTATCAAAAAGAATTTAGATCGCGCCCTTGAATATCTGTTTTTTTAAAGATTTATTTATTCATGCATACAAGCTGGGGTACAGGCCAGAGGCGTGGGTTGGCGAGAGGATTCACTGGAGCCTGGGGAGCAGAACAGGCAGATTGCTGGAAATGCATTGCTGAGGGGAGCAGCGGGCGAGGCAGGAGAGGTCTGCCACACCATGTGGGAATCTCCCCAGCCAGGTGTCGAACTTGCATCACTGCTGCCAAAAGCTGCACAGCACAGTGGTTAACCACTGCGCCACGAGGGATGCCCTCCCTTGAATATCTTAATTAGACACAACTTCTGAGATGTAGTCTGGGCTGCTTAAAAATAAGACTAAGCAAAAATAAAAATAAGATCAACAGATTAAGAGAAAACAGGTAAGATCCAGCATACATTATGATAAAAGTACTAAAAAAGATAGGAATAGAAGCAACCTACTTCAACACAATAAAGACCATAATATCATAAGCCTACAGTCAATATAATACTTAATGGTGAATGAATGAAAACTTTCCCTTTAAGATCAGGAACAAGACAAGGATGCCCACAGTCCCCACTTCTATTAAATTTAGTATGGAGGTTCTGGCTAGAGCAATCAGACTAATAACAGGAAACAAAGAAAATCCAGGAAACTGATTATAGAACCGAGGAATCCAGAGAGGAAGAGCGAGAGCAAGAGGAGGGAGCACAATGGACTAAAGTGGACCATTAGTGCTTTAGTGGTGGGTGTGCAATGGTAGTAACACTTGAAGGGGGTAGGGGGAGCTCTATATTCCCAAAATACAAACTGATGTAAACCAACATCACCTCAGTTGACAACAATAAAAAAGGAATCCAGGTTAGAAAATAAAAAGTGAAACTGTTAGTACTTTCAGATAATATAATACTATACACAGAAACCCCAAATGATTCCACCAAAAAGTGATTAGATATAATGAATACAGCAAAGTAGCAGGTTATAAAACAACACAAAAAATTGTTGCATTTTATATACAAACACTGAATAAGAAGAAAAAGAAGCTAAGAAAACAATTCCATTCAC
Source organism: Scalopus aquaticus (assembly GCA_004024925.1). Taxonomy (NCBI): domain Eukaryota; kingdom Metazoa; phylum Chordata; class Mammalia; order Eulipotyphla; family Talpidae; genus Scalopus; species Scalopus aquaticus. The sequence goes on from PVIJ01001806.1 coordinate 47,500, forward strand.
AATTGCATCAAAAAATAATCATGGGTCTCCCCGGTGGCGCAGCGGTTAAGTGCTGCGCTGTGGAGCTGTTGGCAGCAGCGACGCGAGTTCAAAGCCCGGCCGGGGAGAGTCCCACATGGTGCAGCAGACCTCTCCTGCCTCACCTGCTGCTCCCCTCAGCAGTGTATTTCTGATCTGCCTGTTCTGCTCCCCGCTCTGTCTCTGGTGAGCCCTCTCGCCGCCCCACGCCTCTGGCCTGTACCCCAGCTCGTATGTATAAATAAAAATAAATCTTTTAAAAAATAAATAAATAAAATAATCAGATCCCTAGGAATTAATCTAACCAAGGAGGTGAGGGCTTACACAATGAAAACAAGACATTATTAAAGAATTTCAATCATGACATAAGGATATGGATAGACATTCCATGCTTATGGAACAGAAGAATCAATACAGTCACAATGACTATTCTACCAAAAGAAATTTATAAATTTAATGCAACCCCCATCAAAATACCAAGAATATTCTTTAAAGAAACTGAACAAAATATATTAAAGTTTATATGGAACCATAAAAGACCTTGAATAGCAAAAGTCATTCTGAGAAAAAGGACAGAAATGGAAGCATCACATTATCTGATTTTAAACTATATTATATAGCAACTGTAATTAGAATAATATCATATTGGAATAAAAATAAATGCATGGATCAATGTAATATAATTGAAAGCCCAGAAACAAATCCATATATATAGGGATATATATATCCCTATATATATGGATATATATATATATGGATATGTATCAATACTTAATTCATGACATTTAACTTCCACTTTTTGAAAACAACTCTTGTCAGAACCTACTAGATAAACTGGACTGACTTGTAAAAAGAAGTAGGAGGATATTAAAAAGAATTCCTTCAAGAATTATTTTACTTACTAAATTTGACCTCTGGGTACAAGTTCTAGGTTTTGCTTCCACTGCTAACCACCTCTTTCCCCCCCCCCCCCAATTAGGAGTTGGGAGCATGTACTTTTCTATGTTAACTGTCTTCCCATACTATGGACTATATTGGCAAATTCCAGTATTAGCAAAAGACCATGTTTCCTTACAGATTTCCTGTTCTGTATTTGATAATGAAAGAGGTACTTAGCAATCCTCAGTACCAGTCAGTTGTGGCATTAAAGTAGCCCCATATGCCATGACTTTCTACCTTTATGATGCTCTTTAATTCCAACTCGTCCTGATCTATCTTCTTCCTGAACTTCTCCTTTTCAATACGATCTTCAATGATGACCTGTTCATACTCCCTTATCTGTAAAAGTAGGCAGTCACTTGTTACAGTACTCTCTTGACTAAGCTTTAACCCATCCAGCATTGAACTTTTAATATAAAATTTTAAAATAAACCAAAGAAAGAAAAACTTACTAGATTACTATATTGTAAAATTTACATATTTTATAATTGTTCCCCAAATTTTTTCAGTTTGAATGACTCAAATTTTCTTTGAAATCATTCATAAAAATTAAATACTAACTAATGTAAATTAAAATAAATAATGGAATGTTTTAAACTGATAGAATGTATATATACAAGAAATAGCCATCTTTTTTTAAAAATTGAGAAGTTGTATACTTATTCAATGAACCAGTTTCTGTAGTATAGTGATTCTCACATTTGCATGTCATTTATTCAATAATGAAACCAATCAGAAGTTTTTCAGAAATCATTTACATATTGTCTTCAGAACCCAAAGTATAAATAGTATATATTTAGTATAATAGTATATATATATTTAGTATAATAGTATATATCTCAAGAGGTTCTTGTGAAATACTAGAAAAGTATAGTAAGCACTAGAAAAGTGTTAGCTGCTGCTATTTTCTCTATCATCTATATCATCATCATCATCATCATCATTTTAAAAGGGGCCCCACTGATTTACAAGTACACCTCCACACTGTGACCACAAATAGCATTACTCAGCTATTGTACCTTAGCTATCACCCACTCCTCAGTTCTCAGCCTTATGTGGTTGAGACTCTTCTTCCTTACCATCTTTGCAAGGTCTTGAAGGTGTGATAAGTCACTGGCCTTAGCAGATTTGAGAGCATTTAGTTCATTCTGTTTCATTTCTGTATCCTTATCAAATTTCTCCATCCAGAACTCTAACTTCTCCTCGAGTTTCTGTTTGGAAAGAACATTAAAATATCTTTCCACCAGACATAAAACTATATATACTGTATGAAATCATTTATATGTAAAATTCAAATACAAGCAAAACTTTCCTATAATGATAGAAATCAGAATCTTGGTTACTTGTTGAGGGAGGGTTGATTTACTGATTGGTGGTGGGGACTAGGGGAGTCTTCTGGGATGCTGTAAATGTGCCCTATATCTCTATTTGGGCAGTGGCTACAGGGGTATATATGCATAAATATTCATCAAACTATATACTAATTAAAATCATTTTAGTCATGTAATTCACACAGAAATAAAAACATTACATTCATGGAAAAAATGGTCACTCCTACTAATATGCAAAAAATGCAAAGTAAAAACTCATTAAGTTATCAGAATTAAAAAAAAAACCTACAATTACCAGTATTGTGAAGGATTAACAGTTAGTGCCTGCATGCATTGTTGATGCCAGTACAAATAAGCAAATGTTAGCAATATTTACCTAAAGTCACAAAATACTATTCTCTCTGACAAAATCAACTCACCTTTGAGATTTACTTTTAGTAAATAGTTGCAATGAAGAAAAATGGTTATTTTGGCAAAGTTTTCATTACTACATGACTTACAATTATGAAACTTTGGAATTAACCTAAATAGGGTAAGTAAACTGAAGCATAAAACTACGTATCATCTAAGAATCAAAATGTTATACAATTACTTTATTTAATGAAGAGGCTGTATTAACACAAAGTTTTTAGGGGCACGAAGGGTTAAGTCTCAGCACTCTGAACCTATCAGCAGCCACTGCAGCACAAGTTCAATCCCCAGCCAGGGAGCTTCCCACATGGCACAGCAGACTTCTCCTGCTGCTTCCCTCAGTAGTGTATTTCAGTGCTCCCCACTCTGTCTCTGGTGGATCCTCTCACCCCACCCCACCCCCACACACACCTCTGGCCTACACCCCAGCTATTGTATGCATAAATGAATAAATCTTTGTTTTAAAAAAAAAAAGTTTACAAAAATTGAAGAAATTGGCATTTTTTAGAAAGATTTAATTTTTAAAAGAAAGATGTAATAACTGTTTAAGTTAGATTCATTTATTATGTAAACATGGGGTCCAGGTCCATTTTAAACCTGCTAACGAACAGGAATTAGGAATATTAGATAAGAATACAATTTCCCCCTAAGGTAGCCACGTTAGTGGTACCTGTCAATTTACCATTTATGATTCCTAATAAAATTACAAGAATAAAGACATACAAAAAAAGAGTGAAAATGTAATTAGCAATTTTTAAAAAATCTTAACTGTTATTTTTGTGATTTAAAAAATTCAGTAAATTTTATTTTAAAATTATGACTATGGTGGCGCAGTGTGTTCAGTCTCAGCACTATGAAGCTATTGGCAGACACTGCAGCACAAGTTCGATCCCCACCCAGGGAGTTTCCCATGTGGTGCAGCAGACCTCTCCTGCCTCGCCCGCTACTCCCCTCAGCAGTGTACTTTACTCAATCCACCTGTTCTGCTCCCCTCTCTGTCTCTGGTGAATCCTCTTGCCACCCCACATCTCTGGCCTACGCCCCCGTTCTTGTATGCATAAATAAATAAATCTTTAAAAATAAATAAATAAAATGACTAAGGAGAAAAATATGAAGAAAACAGTTTCTTATATAATGCTAAATCATAAAAACAGAAGACAGAAATTTATCTGTACTCAAATTACAGCTTTATAAACATTTATTCAGATGAATAACCTGGACAGAAAACATGGTCAACACCTCATTCATTAGACTAGTAGAATTATGGTTAATTTTTCTTTCCTTAAAAAGAGTTGTTTTTTTTTTACAGCCCTTGGCATTTTAGAAGTGGAACAGAAACATCGAGATAAGAGAATTTTGGTGACACACCTGCTGCTCCTTTTTAAGGAACATTTCGATCTCCGTATGAGTCCGATTCTCTTCTTCAACTTTCAACCTCAGTTTCTGTAAGAACAATAAACCAGTATCAGAAGACTTCTCAGCAGGGCTGGAAAGGAGGTTCTCAAAATCAGAGGGGCAGCCAAGACAGCAGCACAGGTTTCCTTCACAAATAGGATCCCAAGAATTCCACATAATTGCTCCAGAGCAGCAATTCGGTTCCCTCCAACCAACTCTTGTTCACAAACATTGATGAGCAAAGTGTCTGGCATTGGGCTAGATAAACACAGGGGCACATAACCTTAATGCCTGTAAAGTGATGCCAATTCAAGGAGAGAAACAATGTCTCAAGGGCACAAGTTTCTTAGATGTAGAAAAGGAAAGTCCAGGGAGCATGAAAACTTGTAATAGTCTTAAACCACATCTGACAGTAAAGTGTCAAATCAGCCAGGGGCTCCAAGCAAGGAGTCTTCTTACAAACTGATGTTCACTCCTTCTCTACTACTCACTATTCCTGTAGCCAGTTAGTCTTCTTCCTCCAATAAAAGTCTGCCCCTTGTTTCTTTCTCTTCATGTTTTTCACTTTGACTTCTCTATCAATTTAAGTATGAATGGAGCTCAACTGTTTAGATTTTGTATTTCTTAATGGAAGGGTAAAAGACAACAGTTGGGTGAGGAAAGCAGCACCAAAAACCTGCAGTTCCTAAGTATTTTATTTTGCCCTCTTCCTATAATTACCTGGAGAAATGGTAGGAGGTTTTCATGAAATAAGATTAAAGGGACCTAAGGAAGAAAGTACACCGATTTTTAAGATCATTATAAGAGAAAAAGGAGACCTAGGCTACAATCTGTCACAATCTCTCCTTGCAAATACTCAAGTCCTCATTCGGTTTTATTTTTAACCTGTTAGATAAAGAAAGCAAAGATCAGGAAAAATCTCCCCCTCTCTCCTCCTGTTAGCTGAAACACTATCCGGAACTACACTATCTATGCCATCTATCTAGTTCATCCCCGCGGTAGTAGTGGTTACCTCCACCTCCTCCAGTAATTGTTCCTCCGTTTTGCTACATTTTTTCTGGGTCTGGGAAACCTGCAGCTCAGTGTTAATCTTCATGTAGCGATTCTCCATGTTAGTTTTGGCTTTCATTTCTTGCAACTGGTCCTTGAGGTGAGCAATATATTCATTCTGATTCTGTAAAGGTAAGGCCAGGTCCCTAAATTAAAAATACAATCTACCTCCATTCAGTTGTCAGTGGCTTACCTTTTCTGTTTTTGCATCAATGCAGGGACTGTATCTATTTTACTATTTACATTATGGGAAATTCAGCCAATAACATAGAATAAATGAAAGTGAAAGATATGTAGTTCTAAGAATCAGAATTGTGAGATTCTTTCCCAAGCACACTATCTAGGTGGTCCCACACAGATTTCCCATCACTATCTCATTTTGGTAGAAAGCTCTGGTCTCAATAATCAAGCCCCATCAGATGTATGAACTTCCCACCAATTCAGTTAAACTCTCCAAGTGGGGCCTCCCTGTTGGCACAACGGGTTAAGCCCAGCACTATGAAGCTAAGCAGAGCCACTGCAGCACGAGTTCTATCCCCGGCCAGGGAGATTCCCAAATGGCACAGCAGACTTCTTCTGCCTCGCCCACTGCTCCCCTCAGCAGTGTACTTCAGTCGATCTGCCTGTTCTGCTCCCCACTCTGTTTCTGGTGAATCCGCTCACCACCCCACACCTTTGACCTACACCGCAGCTTGTATACATAAATAAATAAGTCTTTAAAAACAAAAAACCTCTCCAAGTGTTGGGCCTCCCTGGTGGCACAAGGGGTTAAGTTATGAAGCTATCCGAAGCTATCAGCAGCCACTGCAGCATAACTTTGATCCATGGCCAGGGAGCTTCCCACATGGTACAGCAGACCTCTCCTGTCTCGCCTGCTGCTCCCCTCAGCAGTGTATTTCAGTACATCTGCCTGTTCTGCTCCCTACTCTATCTCTTGTGAATCCTCTCGCCTCCTGCACCTCTGGCCTACACCCCAGTTCTTGTATGCATAAATAAGTATAAGTAGATCTTTAAAAAAAAAAAAAGAAAAGAAAAGCATCAAAGTATGAGTAACTTCACAAAGAGGTGATCAAAGTTAGCTGAGAGCATAAACAAACATACAAATAATAACAAAATTGCATGGCTTTAATCAGAGATCCATGTTTCTCTAAATATCATCCAACTTTAACCTCACCATATAAACTGGGTGGAATTAATCATAAGTAAATATTAGAAGAAAAAATGGAAAAGCAGAAATTAGTCAACATTATCCATAGCAAAAAGCAAACAATCATAGGTACATAAAATCAGTAAGAAAGGAGGAAGGCTTCAAATCATTTTGTCTTCTTGGTGTAACTCTAGAAAATCATTCCAGTTGTATAACAATCATACCAACTGTATCAGACCATCCCAAAAAGATGAGCATCTCTGGCAGAGAAAATGCTACAAGCCCAGTTGATAATACATCTTAATATTTCATAATGTCTCGTAAGTTGTAGGATTGTGGGCAACTCTACAACTGAGAAATATAATACAGTATTTATTAAAAGAATGTACTAGGTAGGCTAATAGCAGATCAATATCAGAAGGTCCAAAATAGGTGTAGTTGGAGTCTCAGCAGGAGAGATGAGAGCAAATGGAACTGAAACATGATTTGCAACTATGTCTGAGAGTCACAAAACACAGACATTATATAATTCCACTTACATGAGGTCCTTAGGGTAATGAAAATTACAGAGACAGAAAGGAGGATGATGTTGCCAGGGTCTAGGAAAGGGGGAAATGGGAAGTATTTTTTTTTAAGATTTATTTATTTATGCATACAAGAACTGGGGTGTATGCCAAAGGTGTGGGGTGGTGAGAGGATTCACCAGAGAGTTAGAGGCAGAACAGGCAGATCAACTGAAGTATACCGCTAAGGGGAGCAGCAGGCGAGGCAGGAGAGGTCTGCTGCGCCATGTAGGAATCTCTCTGGCCGGGTATGGAACTCGTGCTGCAGTGGCTGCGGACAGCTTCATAATACAGTGACTTAACCTGCTGCACCACCAGGGGGACCCAGAAAAGGGAAGTATTGTTTAATGAGCACAGAGTTTCAGTTTTGCAAGATGAAAAGAATTCTGGAGATAGCAAGTGATGATTGTTAGACAACAATGAAATGTACTTAATACCACTAAACTGTACACATAAAAAATTTTAAGATGGTAAATTTCATATCTGTATTTTATCACAATTTAAAAAATTATAAAAAAAAGAATGGGCTGAAAATATACAAGTTTTATAAAAGACAAAAATCTGCATCTTTAAGACCCAAACAGTTTAAGTATGAAGATAACCACACGAGGCACAGAAAAGTCAAACTACTGAAAACTAAAAGGTAAAAACAAAATTTCAAATGCAAACACATTATAGAAAGGACAATAATTTGAATGACCAATATCTTCTCAAAATAAATAATGAAGCCAGAAGACAATGGATAGCCTTAAACACTGAAAAAAAATCTGTGAACCCAAATTTCTAAACACAGTGGAAATGTCTTTCAAGAAAAAAGACAATTCAAGGCAAAAGAAAACTTGAGGACATCTCTGAAACAAACATGAACAAGAAATAATAAAGGAATTTCTTTACGCTGATAGAAAATGACACCAGATGAAAATTTATTGATAAATATTTGGGTACGTATAAAACAATTATTTTCTTTTTAATTCTTAAAAGCACATGCAGTTATTTGAGGCAAAACTGTTTTTTGCTGTGAACTGTGCTAAATGTGCATTAAATGTAATATATATTACAGACAGAAAATAAAGAACAGTGGCAGGGGAGAGGGTTAGGATTTCAACATATGACTTTGTTGCGGGGGGACCACAAATACTCAGTCTATAGCATCAACCAAAAAGCCTTCTCACTAAAGGACATCTGTAAGTACTGCTCCCTAAGGAATTTTTAGAAACCATGTACTTAACTAGAATCTTGAGATTGTCATTGCTAAAACAATCTTTATATTATGTACTTCCCATTTATAGATTATAAGCAAGGAAAAGCTAAAAGGATTCACTACAGAGGTAAATTAGGTATAAGGTTAGGTCCTAATGACCACAAAAGCTCATTAAATCCATTTTATACTTGAAACAATACCACTGAAACAAGAATTGACATTATTAAACCTAACAAGATTTGTAAAGTGCTTAATGTCTTATCTAGAACTATAATTTCCTACCTGAAATGCAAGAAACTGCCCGAAGGAGGTCTGTAGGGAGGGGGTGAATGGTGTGGTTGGATGGGATGGGATCCAGAGGGGAGGGATCTCCCAGAGTTCTAATCTGGACAAACTTGTACAGCTCAGGCCAATTCCCTCTGTATTTCTAATAGTAAAAGCAGCCCAGGAGAAACAACACTTTTTCAGATACAACTTTCATTTGCTTAAGAAAGATGACTTCTCTATAGTTATTCTGGATCAATAATTTTTGTTGTTGCCTATGTAATTCTTACCTGTATTTCAACTTGCCGTTCTCTTTTGACATTAAGTTGCTGTTTTTGAAGAGACTTTATCTGTTTTTTTCCATTTTCTTCCCTAAAAGAAATAAGAATAATTTGTGTTTAGAGCAGTACTTCTCAAACTTTAGTGTGCCAAGAATTACCTGAGGGTTAAAAGGGGGTGCTGATAATGCCATCCGGCAGAGCACACTATCAGGAACACTTTAAAAAAGAGTGTGATTTATTTAGTAAATTGTAGGAATATTGTATCTAAAATTGCTGCTGAAACATGGATGGCGCTGGAAGAGATTATGTTAAGAAAAATAAGCCAGAAGAAAAAGATAAATATCAGATGGTTTCACTCACATGCAGAATATAGAGAAACCAAACAAAATGTCAGGAAAAAAGACAAAACTTGCAAGCTGACCAAAGATCTGAGGCATATAATAGGGGAAGGGGAGGATCAGGAGTCAAAATAGGGGAGGGACGAGCACAAGGGACTGTGGTGATGGATCATGGATGATATGGTGATGGGAAAATGACAAAGTGAAATTTTAGCAAATACTAAAAAGTTAAAAGATTTTTTGAAAAAACACCCATGTTGGGCCTCCCTGGTGGTGCAATGGTTTAAGTCTCAGCACTATGAAGCTATCGGCAGACACTGCAGCAGGAGTTCAGTCCCCGGCCAGGGAGCTTCCCACATGGCGCAGGAGACCTCTCCTGTCTCACCCGCTGCTCCCCTCAGCAGTGTACTTCAGTAGATCTGCCTGTTCTGCTCCCCACTCTGTCTCTGGTGAATCCTGTCACTACCCCACACCTCTGGCCTACACCCCAGTTCTTGTAGGCATGATCTTGAAAAAAAAAAAAGGAAGAAAGAAAAACACCCATGTTGTTAACACATTGGTATTATTTCCTTCCATTCTCATTTTCTACATTTATATCCAGGTTAGTTTTATTATGTAGATATATAATGCTATATATATTTTTTTCTACTTAAAAGTGTGACATAATTGGGCCTCCCTGGTGACACAAAGGGTTAAGTCTCAGCACTAGGAAGCTATCAGCAGCCACTACTGCACAGGTTCAATCCTGGCCAGGGAGCTTCCCACAGGGCACAGCAGACCTCTCTGTCTCGCCTGCCCGCTGCTCCCCTCAGCAGTGTATTTTCCATCTGTTCTGCTCCCCACTCTGGCTCTGGTGAATCCTCTCACCCCCCATATCTCTGGCCTACACCTCAGGTCTTGTGTGCATAAATAAATAAAATTATTAAAAAAAAGAATTGTGACATAATCATTCCTTCCATGTCATTACAACTTGGTAAACAGTACTTTTAACAGTTTCATAATATCATCCAGTAAAGTACAGACTCTCTTCCATTCTGTAATTCTACATATGATTCAACCTAATAGAATAATAACAGATTCTGACGTTTGTTGATACAAAGATACACACTGATGCACTATTTGCTGTAGCAAAATTTGGAAACAAAGTAAATATTCAAACTCAGAATATTTAAATGCCCTATAGAATTATACATATTTGATAGTGAATATTATAAAATTAAAATTAGGTGTATATATTTTATTTTCGTAGATAAATGACTTTTCAAAAAGTTGTGCCAGTTTAGTTCCCACCAGCAATGTTCACAAATGTTTATTTCCTTGCTGCCTTGCCAGCCAAGGATGTAGTCTAGGATAGCAGTTATTATTGTTGAGACATTTACAATGTGCCAGTACTTTAAATATTTTATATGAATTTATCTAATCTTTATAATAACACTAGCATAGAATTTATTATCAATATTAAAGTGCAAAGGAAGAGAAAATTTCAAGGAAGAACAAAAAATATGCAGACAAGATAAGTACTTATTCTGATTACTCAGGGTCCATGTGAAGAGAATTTCCTCTTAGTCTCAAAGCATTTTCATTGCATTGAATCTTTGGAATTAGTTGAAAGAGTCTGAAGAAAAACTTCCCTTGGCATGCCTTTTATTATCACTTGTTATTATCTCAGGATATTAATCAGTGAACTCAGTATTGAGAAAGATTACTACAGAATAGGAAGAATATTCTTGATATAGTTTAAAACAGATAATTGAGGTCCAGAAATCTAAATTATTGTCCCAGCAGAAGTGGTATAGAACCCCTATTTCTGACATGTAGTTCTTCTACCTTGGTAAATATAAATTTGATTTAGAAATCAAATTCTTACTTCTGGTAAGAATTTTAAAGTACTTTAAAATACAACAGAATAAAACAATATTAGTCTGACCTGGCAATGATATCATAGAAATGCATTTTGTTTTCCCTCTCTTTGTTCAAAGCATTCAGGAGATTGGTGAAAGTGCCTGTATCTTGCAACTCTTCCATAGTACCCATAATCACATCACCAAAAAATTCCCTTTAAGGAGAAACAAAAAAGAGAAGTTAATAAGATATATGTCCTTATGTTCACAAAGACCTAAGGAAGTCACGGAAGTTAAGACTTGGAAGGACCATCATAACTAAGTTGGAATTGCCTCTGGAATGCAAGAATAGTTCAGTATTTGAGAAAAATCTATTAATAGAATTTTAATACACAAATAAAGGCAAATACACAGAGTGTGTCACCATACATCTCAATTGTACCATACTGCCGCAAAGCATCTTCAACTAAAGTTCTATTATCATCGATCACTTTGCATATAACCACCAATCCATGTGAAAGAGAGCACACATTCTTCATCCATCTGTAAATACATATTACATTTCCAAATATGTTCTTCATTACCTATCAGTCTGAATTTTCTTCATTGTCTCCACAGTCATTATGGTCTGCCTTACAGGCTTTTGGAAGACAAGATCTTGCATTTTGTTAAATTCCTTCGCAAGTAGGCTTCCTTTTCTGATTTCTGACAACTGGGGTTCTTCTTTAGGTAAGGATGGACCAGATGATTTTGCTTTTGAAACCAGTGAAAGTTTTTCTAAGTTTTTTCCTTCTAAATCCATTTGTTTGTTTTTCTTCTAAAAACAAATAATGCTTTAGGTAAGAGTTATTTTTATAAAATGCTACAGGTTTATTAACATAATATATTCTAATATGTATCAAAGTTTTAAGCAGGTCATTTTTAATCCCAAATGACAACATTTAGTTTTAACAAAAAACAAACCCCAAAAAGGGTTCTGTGATAGTTACTCATGGGTATTGATCCAAAATGAAAATGCAGAAAATTTTTACTAAATTATCCATGAATGACTTTTAAGAGTAAAAAATATATTGGGGCCTCCCTGGTGGCGCAGCGGTTGAGCACTGCGCTGTGGAGCTGTAGGCAGCGGTGACGCGAGCTCGATGCCCAGCCGGGGAGAATCCCACATGGTGTGGCAGACCTCTCCTGCCTTGCCCGCTGCTCCCCTCAGCAGTGTATTTCTGGTCTGCCTGTTCTGCTCCCTACTCTGTCTCTGGTGAACCCTCTCGCCTCCCCGTGCCTCTGGCCTGTACCCCAGCTTGTATGTATAAATAATCTAAAAAAAAAAAAAAAAGAGTAAAAAATATATTAACATATATATTAATATATATTAGGGCCTATGCTTTCATTTTCAACTTTATATTCTCCCATTTATACTTTATACCACATGGACATGACTCTTTTCTTCAGTCACACCACACTACACTTCCTGCCAGTTTTGTGTTGCCCTGCCTTTAGACATTTCGCTCTCTGTCAAAACCCAACCTTAACACCTGGTAAATGGCAAGAGTATGAAAGGTAAAGTTCTTTGTGAAATATCTCTATTAGCAGACATTTACCATAATGTAATTATTTGTATAACTCTCCATTAGATTGTAAATTCTATGAGGGAAGGGACAGATCTTGGATAACCACAAATTCTTTTCAGGACAAGGTTGGATATTAGGGCCTCCCTGGTGGCGCAAGGGGATAAGTCTCAGCACTACGAATCTATCTGCAGCCACTGCAGCACAAGCTTCCCACATAGTGCAGCAGACCTCTCCTGCCTCGCCCGCTCCTCCCCTCAGCAGTGTACTTCAGTTGATCTGCCTGTTCTGCTCCCCACTCTGTCTCTGATGAATCCTCTCACACACATCCCCACACCCCTGGCTTGTACCCCAGGTCTTGTATGCATAAATAAATAAATCTTTAAAAAAAAATACAACTCCAACACAATTTACAAATGAGAAGATTATGACCAAGAAATTGAAATGAATTGCTATAGCACACAACTAAATGGCAAAGCCAAATGACTCCAAATAATAGCTATTATCATTATACTTTAAAAACTGTAAGGGACAATGAAATAAAAATTTAAATCTCTAGTCACAATAAATATAGACTACTGTTATAGAAAAAAATGCAATCTTTTATCTGTTATCAATTTTCATTTGTTATAAAATCAGAATATATTCTTTATAAATTATATATTTTATTATGTAGTAAATCTGTATTTCTATTTATAAATTGTTTCTACTTTATAACCTACTTTATATCTATAACCTCAGTCATAAAAATTTACTAGATTGTAAGAATTTATAAAAATGTATAAAATTTTGCTCACTACAAAGCTGACTTTTTAGATAACTCAGTGGTTCTTTGAGGAGGAATCCATAACATCACTAAAAATATAAAGACTGGATATTCAGAAAGGCAGGTTGCAACATATTCAGCAATGACAACAGTCACGTTGGGTTAAAGTTATCTTAAGAGGGTCCAGTTGAATTTCTCCCTAGTTGTTTTTAGTAACCAAGAAATATGACACTGATGAGACAACTCAGTAATGTGTCTGATCTCCTCCTGGGTGTATATATAATGTGTCTGATCTCCTCCTGTGTGTATATAAACAGTATTTTACCTCTAACTATAGATCTTTTTTAATATCAATATATTGGAAGGAAAGGATATTATGAAGGGTATTGTATCTTGAGTAATGGCTGTTTCACTCCATCAGTTCAGAGTACATATCTCAGATAATTAGTATAGCCCTTCATCTGAGATAAAATTGCTATTTTCCAGGTTAAAGTTAATGGTATAGGGCGTATAAATGATGGCAAAGTAAAAAGAAAGCAAAATATAAGTAATGGTGCGTGTGTATACCACGCTGTAGCTTTCTCTTCTTTCATACTGAACTGGCATGATATAATTTAGAATAGAGAGCTGGACAGTGGTATCCTCCAGAACTGCAGAGATCCTCAGCACATCTGGAAGGGAGAGTGGTCCTATGATTTCTGGAGTGACTTTTATGTCTGTTTCTTCCTCTACTGCAGAGGGTGGTTCACCCATCACTGATACTGTTATTTCAGAATGCAAAGCATTTAAAGGAAGATTTGAGGCTTCAAGCTCATCTCTAGAAAAGAATAAAGAAAAAAAATCACAAATACTGGCAGCATATAGATTGGCTTCTGCAGAGTCCATATCATTATATACTGGATGAAGAATAAAAGTAGTAATTTGCATGATTCTACTAAATATAGCCCAGTGACATTTTGACCACCCAAAAGTAAGCAATTTACTGTTTAATAATGTTAGGTAACCTATGCTATTTGGCTTTGTTCAGTCAATTTGAACTTGAGCCCAAATTAACTTTTTTCTGGCAAATCAGCAACAGCTTTAGAGACGTACCAAAGTGTGGCAGCCAGTTTCTCAGGATCCATATGATTCTCATTTTCTCATATTCATGCCCTTTTGTAGTTTCCCTCATATTGAACAGGACTAACTTATGCAACCAAAAGGGTATCATGGGTTCCAAGGTGAAGTGATGAAAGACAGTATAGCGCACTTACTGTTATTTTTCTTCTGTGGGAAGCTAGTTGCTTTGTCATAAGCATAACTTAAGCTGCCCTGTGGAAGGGTCCATGACAGTGAGGAACTATGGCCTCTTGCCAAGAGCTAGCATCAAGTTGTCAGCTCTGTAAATGAGGTTGACTACAACCCTGGCCAACTTCAACCTTGTCAGAGACCCCAAGCTAGAACCATCGACCAGCTAAGCTACTCCCAAATTCCTCAGCGATAGAAGCTATATGAAACGATGTTTGTATATGTTACTAAGTTTTAGAATCATTTGTTTCCTAGCAATATATAAGACGCAGATATTTAACGTAAGGCATATGTATGTAATGCTTTGTGTTAAATATACGTAAAATAAATTGAATATATGAATTTTATATACATAGCAAGCAAAAAAGAATACATGTCAACAAATTGGATATATATGATATAAATTGAAATTTTGAACATACTCTTCCATTCTTCTTGAATTAATTTTGTTAACCTCCTTGGTACATTTATAATCTCACAAAAATGCAATAACCTAAAATGGGAAGAAAAACATTGACATTAGTATAAGGGAGTATTGAATGACATTTATTTTTATGCCCTTTCATTAAGAGTATGTAAGAATTACTAGTTGTGGTTTATCTTCTCTTTTTGCTGAGCCAACAGTCCTAGAGAGGAAAGAACAACGGATATAATGTGGTACAGGCCTGTTCAGTTGTCCTCAGTTTAATTGTTGGCAGATAAATGCAACCTTCAAACCTCTTCTTATGGTTAATTAACGTCCAACATGGCTTTTTAAAAATATTGTATTGAGTTTTGAATGGTAATATATAATATTAACGTGTCTGTGATTGTCATAGCTATGATCACCCTTCCTCTGATCTGCCAGAAAACAAAATTCATTGCACCTGGACTTAGAAAACAATTGGAATTGAACTTAGAAACCTCTCCGCCCCACCATCACATGCACAAGTCCAGTGCAGCCCATCAGACTGGCCAGAGACACCACGTGTTGGGCAGGACCAGCTCAGAGAGACAATGTAAGCGGGCATGAGTGGAATTCATGGCTGATATGAGCCACTCCAACATCCACAAACTGAAGGGCATAGTAGGCGAGGGTGACATGCTCACCCTATTAGAGTCAGGCCTGAATGGCTCTGAGGCTGCACTGAATTTAGCATTGGGTCTGGGATGATATGGGCGTCAACCACCTGCTCCTATGGGAATGACTTGCCATTGTTAATAAACCATTTCTATTGTATGTAAAAAAAAAAAAAACTGTTTTTAGCAAAACTGTTATCATGAAAAACAAGATATTACTAATTGCTGTCAAGATGGTATCCCTTCTCTGTAAACCAAAGACCTTTAGGCTGAGATAAGCCTCAGGATGAGAACATCCCATGGAGAATTTTTCTTTACCTGAATTTATAGTGAATAGTGAGTTTCCAGTATGGGTGTTTTGCTTTTTTTTCCATAGTAAAGTGGTCCTGAGAATGACAGTACATCTCATGAAACAAAAATTTTATATTAAAAAATTCAAGAATCTTTATGTAAACTGACAGAAAGGATACTCCAAATTTTCTGGTACAAGAGCAGTCTTAGGAGGAAATAGCACGGTGTTAAGGAGATTTTGTACTTGTGCTGTTTTTTGAGGCTTGGGGCATAGGTAAATGTGCCTCACATAGGTAAAACAGGACTGTGCTTATGCAGAATGTAGTGCTTTCATGCCATTCTGGCTTTTTATTCCTCAACTTTAGAAACCCAGGAGTCATTCCACTTTCCTTTTACCTTGACATTGCCCCATCACCAGTCCTATAGATTTTACTTCTTATTTCCATGTCCCCCACAAGCCAGCTCTTGCTGAATTCTGAACGCAGGACCAGGACAATGAAGTTCATTATTGTATCCTTCAGGCACTGTACTCAACAATAAGTACTTGTAAAATTAATAAATTAATGAATAAAGGAATGAAATTCACAGTGTTATTTCTTCCAGGAGTCCTTACATTTGGAATCCTAGTAGTGGGATTTTTAATACACTTCCGGGAGAAGATTGGATGCAGCGGTGGGTAATAAGGTACAAAAAGTATCCCGATGTATTTAAGACAGGCTCTAATTTTAACTGAGATATAGATTCCATAAAACTTTGGAATTTTTACCCTCTCATCACGTATTCATCAGCGAATCATGTCAGCATTATATTTATAATATATTGGAAACCCTGTACTCATTCACCGCTGTCTACACACAATAATTTCTCATCAGGATGATTACAGTAACTCCCTAACTGGTCTCCCTGATGGTGTCCTTTCCTTCAGTCTTAAGTCAGTGACCCTGTGAAAAGGGATCGGGTTACTCCTTTTACAGAACCCTCAAAATGACTTTCCATCCCAGAGTAAAAGTCTCCTTAACTTTTCTCAGTAGAGAAAATTTATCTCCCATCACCTTCTGATGTGTCATATATTTTGCATACTTATGTACTGCTTCCCCCACTAGGAAGTTAGTTCCATGAGGACAGAGATTTCTGTAGTTTTGTTTACTTCAGTGCCCTCTGAGTCTAAAACAAAGCTTGGTAAATGGAAGCCATTCCAATACACTACTCGTTGAATACGTGAACGAATACAGAGGGCAACTCAAATAAATGTGCAATAATCAGGAAATGCAAACTTCTGACATCCATTAATCTATTACATTTTCGTCTACGAGTATTTACTTTTCACCGGTGGGCGGTATGCCGGGAGGCACCAGAGTTTGGCAGTTGAAACGGTTACCCCTCTCCTCAGCCTCCTTTTAAAAAAAAAAAAAAAGACCCATTAAGGCTTTTCTAGGGCAGTCTTCCTCATCCGCGGAGTCAAAACGAAAGATGGGTGCAGGAACTGAAGTAATTTGTTGAAAGAGGTAAACGGAGTAGGAGGAAAGGTATAAGAAAAAAAAATGGACGAGCACCCCTGCCTTCGTGCTTCCAGCCTCTGTCTTTCAGTCTCGCACCTGAACGTCTCTTTTCGCCCTACTCCTGTTTAGCAAGAGGGGAAGACACCCGCCCTCCCCCTCCAACACACATGTTTGCAAATCAAATCAGGGGTACCCGAGGCACTGGATTTCTTCGGTATGGCTTCACTCTACCACTTACGGCACAGCACCGCCCAGGAACCAAGCAGCAGTGTTTCTAGGGCAACGTGCAACTTTGAAGGACCTTTTCTACTTTAGTTGTCTACCACATTGCCTAACTCGGTTCTAAAGTAATACAAGTTGCAGCTTACAAAAATGAAAACACTCATGGAGTGATTTACGAGGGTACTCCTGAATGTGCTTATTTCAGTCAGAGGTAAATTTATAAGGCTTGTTTGTTTTGGCGATCTCGAAAGATGCCTAAACAGCGGACAGGGCGGAGAGGTTTCTCCCACAAGGCTACGCGGCGGGGCCCCGCCTTTCTCTTTCCACCATCTTGGTCCCTGTGGAGGTGAGTGAGACTCTCGTCGCTGAACTTTGGGGACTAATAATTAAGGTGGGCTTAACCATATGACTCGGTGAGGCACCCATGCGGCTTGGAGGTGCTGTCGGCTAGTGATTTCTATGGGTTACAGCAACCGGGAGGATAGGATGGAGGAGATGTGGGACGGATGGTGCTAGTCTCCCTGACACCCAGGGTCTGGAATACTTCCTGTGCTCTGACTGAGTGAAAACTAGGTGGTCTACAGTTACCTTTTGGGTCAATGACTCCTGTGGCCGCTTTTTCCCTCCTTATTTGCTCCCATTTCAAACCCAGTTTTGCTGGTCTACAATCTCCTTTTTCTCAGCTTTTGCATTCAGTGCTTAAAAGTCTGCGAGCTTCTGTGTCGCTTTGATACATCTTTTTTTTTTTATTGCTGGTTGCATGAATTTTACTAGTGCTTCATTTTAGTGCTTCATTTTGGAGTTTCTAGGGTTGTTTCTTTTGATGTTTTGCTTTCTCATGTTTTTGTCTTATTTTGGAATTTTCTGAGATTCGGGCATTCTCTGTGGTTTGTATGCCTTGCCAGATTGAGCTTTATGTATCTGTCATGCTGTAATTTTGCCCACACACTTAATTTGAAATGCCGATTAAAAAAGAATTTGTCTAACAAGCTTAAATGAAAGGGGAAGAGATGAGAAATTTTCCTTACTTTAATCTGACTTTTTTGGTTTGTTTTAAGGCCTGCTGGGAACAGGACTTCTAATATGGCTGGAAGGTACACATTTTAAATATTGTGGGTTTTTTCTGGGTTATTAGACCTAAATGAGAACCTAAAATGTGAAGCAGGCATTGAAATTAAGTTTTGTTATAGGAAACTTTTTGGTAATGATCATGATGCATAAGATACTAGTGGTTTAAGTTAAAGGAGAGCCTGTAGCAGCTTGTGATTAATATGTATTTTGTCTTAGGCTGTGGTCCAAGGCCATTTTTGCTGGCTACAAGCGGGGTCTCCGGAACCAGAGGGAGCATACAGCTCTTCTTAAAATTGAAGGTGTTTATGCCCGAGATGAAACGGAATTCTATCTAGGCAAGAGATGTGCTTATGTGTACAAAGCAAAGAAGTAAGTTCATTGTATTATACATTTTGAATATTTACTTAAAAGAACTAAAAATGTTGCTAAAATTATTGGTACAGCCCTGGCTGCTACCCTGAGTCTTCAAGGTCGTGGGAGCTTTTAGAAGGATGTCACTTTTGTGGGTTCTGTTGGAATTAGGTATCTTCTTCACTTGGACAAATACAGCTGTGAGTTGTTTCAAGGAAGGAGCCAACTTATATTATGATCCTCTTACCTTTATTAGACATTTGTCATATACTGTAATTCATTTTGTTCATTCCTTGAAAATGTTTTTTTCATACATGCTCTAGAGCATTGGTTCTTAATCCTGGTTTCCTAAGCACCTGTTAAAATCTCTGGTGACAGTCTTTCATGTTTGCCCCTCTTCCTGTAGCCAGGGTGACTTTTAAAATGTTAAGATTATGTGTACACTGTAAAAAACTCCCTTCTAGTAAATGCCAAAGTCATTAAGGAGCCTCTAAGACCTAATGTATTCAGGGATATTTCTAATTCCTATTCTTAACCAGGTAAGATTCTGTCACTTGGCATTTTCTGCCTTTCTGCATGCTGAGAGACACAACCTCAAGCTTTCCACACAGACTCTGTCCTTAGTTTCATTCCAGTGTTAACTTCTCAGAGAGACCTCATTTAGCTATTTAGAATTACAAATTCCTTTCCCTGCATAGAAATATCCTCACAAATGTCTATTTTTCAGTATTGGAGCTGTTACCAGATGACATTCTATACATTTATTTATTGGTTGTTCTCTGAAAATGATTTGTAAACTGTATTTTACAAAATTAGAAAAAGTTAGATTATAAAAGTGTCTGGTGTCAAGTAAGAATTCAAGTACTTGAATGGTTTCTCAGACTTTAGTTTAAGAGCTAAGTGGGTAACAAGAATTAAGAGCCACTGGTTTAGAGGTCACCTGGTTTGCCTGAATGTTCATGACTCTTTATATCCCCTTTTAAAATCAGCAACACAGTGACTCCTGGTGGCAAACCGAATAAAACTAGAGTAATCTGGGGGAAAGTAACACGTGCCCATGGAAACAGTGGCATGGTTCGCGCAAAATTCCGAAGCAATCTTCCAGCTAAGGCCATAGGACACAGAATTCGTGTGGTAAGTACAGTCATGGCAATAATGCACTATGCTGAGAAAGCTAAGCTCAAAGATTTTAACTTAAAAGGACTATTCCAAAATGTCAGAACTAGAATGTGCTGCAAAATTGGGCTTCTGTTTAAATATATTTCGTGACACCACATTCTTTGCATTAGAAGATCAAGACAGTTTAAATGGATTGTGCCTAGATTTCAGATTTTGCTCATGCTGTGTGGGGAGGGGGATAGTATTTTAATAAACAATTTTTGGCTGAGATACTAATTGGGCAAAAGTAATTGCTAGAAGATAAAACTTCAGACCCTTCCCCATCATTATTAATATTGTCGTCACTATCTTGTTAAATAGGTGTTATTAGCCTTATTTTGTAGAACAGAACGAATGCCCATTTTCCTAAATCCCAGAACTTTTGCTCTAGATCTTCAAATAATTCCTTAGTAAGAATCTATTTTTCATAGACGTGGCCATATTTTTGGAGCCATAGGGTACTGATAACCCTACTGAGCGGGTGAAATTTCTCACCAGAGGAAATTTTTGTTATGCGGAGCAAAATTAAGTGGACTTGTAAGTGCTCCAAGTACTAGTTCTTCAACAGGCATGCTCACTTAGAAACTGAAGGCTATAAAACCCACCCCTGCCCCTGCCAGAATTTAAGTCATCATTGAATGACTTTCACAGATGAATTTAAAGATTCATCCATACTGTATTTAATATTTGTAAATTTGTATGTAACTTCATCTAATGTTTTTGTGTGTTCTTTTTTCCCTACCCAGATGCTGTACCCCTCAAGGATTTAAATTTACTGCAAAGCCAATAAAAGTGGATTTGTTCTTGTATTTTGTTAAATGGTGTTAAAAACTGTTGTAAATGTTGCTGCTGTGTGCTTAAAATGGTGACAGTTATCTGGCATTTTCAGGGTGCATAGATAATAACTATAATGGTGACTACACAGATTTAGACAATAAGGATTAATTTTTTTTTTTTGAGATTTATTATGCATACAAGAGCTGGGGTATGGGACAGGGGTGTTGAGGGGGTGATAAAAGGATTCACCAGAGACATAGTTGGGAGCAGAACAGGAAGATTGACTGAAAACACTGCTGAAGGGAGCAGCGGGCAAGACAGGAGAGGTCTGCTGCTGCCATTTGAGTTATTTAACTCCTTGGTCAGGGATCGAACTGCAGTGGCTGCCAGTAGCTTCATAGTGCTGAGACTTAACGCCTCGCACCACCAGGGAGGCCCCCCAGAAAAGAATTTTAATGAGAACAGAATGTAACTATCTTAATATGAGGCCTTTCACAGTGGGAGAAGGAAAATAATCTTTGGCTGGAGACTGGAAAAAAGGGTTTGTATTGATGGAACACTTGAACCAAGCCTTTGAAAAGCTTACAGACAAATGGAGACAACTGGGTATTCCAAGGGTAGAAAACATTTTAATCAATATAAATATATACCATGAAACATGAAAAGATTATTACATCAAAATGAATCTAACTTACCATAACTAAGTTTACTTCAACTTGGTTATTGTGATTTATTATGTGTATTGGTAACTACATTAAGAGTCAGTAAAAGAAGGGCCTCCCTGGTGGCGCAGCAGTTGCGCACTGCGCTGTGGAGCTATCGGCAGCACTGCGAGTTCAACGCCCAGCCGGGGAGAGTCCCACATGGTGCAGCAGACCTCTCCTGCCTCGCCCGCTGCTCCCCTCAGCAGTGTATTTCTGATCTGCCTGTTTGACTACCCACTCTGTCTCTGGTGAACCCTCTCGCCGCCCCATGCCTCTGGCCTGTACCTCAGCTTGTATTTAAAAAAAAAAAGAAGCTTAAAATTATCTAGTGGCCCCTTAAAAACACCTTTTAATGTTATGTACTTGCTCAGTATAGATTAGCTGGGGAACTTAAGGTTTAAAAATGGTAGTTGGGAGAATACTGGTGGTAATGGACAGATTGTTCACATTGGCAGGGATGAAAGATCCTTGGGATTTGTGACTGGACAAAGCATTCCAGTATTGAACTAAGGCATTAGTTTGTAGTATTGTCCTTGTAGACTTAGTTGAAGCAGTAGCAATGGGTCCTTTTATTGACCACCTATTGACATTCCACAAAATTCCAGCAGGAATCTGAGTTTGTCAAATTGAGCTTTTAAAATTTTATTTGCATTCCCTAAGCAGATGCCAGGAAACAAATAACATGCTAAAAATGGATTAGAGTGGGAGAGGGGAGGTTGTAGAAAAGGGCTAAGGGTACTAAGTATGTGGCAGTTTTTTTTTTTTTGAAGATTTACAAGCTGGGGTAAAGGTCAGAGGCATGGGGCGGTGACAGGGTTCACCGGAGACAGAGTGGGGAGCAGAACAGATCAGAAATACACTGCTGAGGGGAGCAGTGGGTGAGGCAGGAGAGGTCTGCTGCACCATGTGGGATTCTCCACCAGAGAGGCCCAGTATCTGGCAGTTCTAAGAAAAGTGTGCTCAGTCCAGTGGAGGTCTTAAATTACTGCTGGGTGAGTCCTGGTTTCACAGAAATGGGCTTGTGTGTATTGCCAGTCTCACTCTTTGGCTAGCAGCAGTTGGAAATTGTGACTCTTCCCCCCGCCCCCCCCTGCAAACAGTTACATGGAAAAGCAGCTTGGAGCCATTGGGTTAATTCCACGATGTTTTACTAGTGCAGTTTGTGACTATTCCCCATTTGGAATTCAATTATTAGACTAAAGAAGTTGAATTTGGACAGTCTGGGGTGAAAGGGTAGGAAGTGTTGGTTTACTCAAGTGAGAATATTCAAAAAGCCAACAAACTAATAAAAGTACCTTTATTGTGCCAGTTAAGGGAATGCCATCTACTGGGAGGGATAAGGGGAGGCACTTCAGTAAAAGGAAAAGGTATCTGAAAGCAGGAGTCAGTCACACAGTGATAGAAGGAAAACCACATAGGCTTTGCTGTCTGAACTGAAATTACTGAACACAAATAGAGTAGACTTCATAAACAAAAACTCTGAAACCAACTAATCTTGAGGAGTCCCATGCTCCTAATTTTGGTTGTTGGATGGGTAACTGCATTTGTAAAACGGGAATTGTAAGATGGCTTTTAGAGGAGAGGTGTGGGGATGGGGGTTGATGGGGTTGAGGGAAACTAGGGTACTTGGCTGTGAGTTTATACAGGAAGGCAGATGGGTATTCAGGACTGGATAAGGCACAGAGGGGAAGGAAATTTAGTACTTGTCACATTTAAAAAAGTTCAGTGTGTGTAGTATTGTGAATGTGATGATAAACCCTTGGGGGTTGATAAATAAATGGTAGGTATTGAGCAAAGAAGAGAAAAAATCCTTAAGAGAAACCTGAGTAAGTGCAATGGCAAATGAGCAGTATAGGCAAGTTCATGCCAGTCTTCCACTGATGGTATGTAACTCTTGCAAATGAGAGGATGTGTTGTTTCATGGCTCCCATACTGAGGTTTTGATTTAATTGAAGGAGACCTCAAGCCAAGGTGTCTGTTTCACAAAAATGAGTTTGCATGGCTAACTTGTGGACTAGTCCACTGAAAGCCTCACTCACCTCTGCAGCATTACTGTTAGAATTAGGAATTTGAAGATGGCTGCTGCTGTTTGCAGTGCAGTTTTCTTTGTGGTGGTCTCTTGTGGAAAGAGCACAAGTTTTGAAATCAACTTGATTTGTATCCTAACTTAGAGTGGGATGATATATTAAGTCTACTCAGAGTGGCTTGTTTTTGTACTTAAGGACATGCTCTTCACTAATGTACATTTTAGAGGAATTTCTCCTATTCACATAGTTCTTAGTAATTTACAAATCTCAGTTCTTGTAACTTCCAACTGGATGCTTCCAGCTCCTGTTTTTTTTTTCATGACCTCACTATGATTTGTACAAATGTTCAATCTTGTAGTCCTCACAACTGTTTTAAAGGTAGAGTATCTTTAATGCAAGAATCCACCAAGTCTCTGCCTGGGTTAAGGCAGTTGCAATTCTTGTTTTTTGGGTATTTTTTAATGAGTTAAGGGATGGGATGAATAGTAAAGGACACGTTGATTTTATTAAAAGTTAGCTAAGTGGGCCTGAAATTGATAACTCGATCAGTCATTTTCAAAGTGAAAATTACTATTTAGCCTTTTATGTCGTAGAAAATACTGCAGCTGTTATATGGCACCTGGTGAAAAACTCCTTCAGTAAAGATACCCCATACCACAATCCCATTACCATCAACAACCACTAGGCTTCCCACTATCCAACTCGTTCCGCTAAATGGGTCTTACTGAATGCCGCGCTCAAAGAAACGAGATGGACGTGATGCAATTCTCTTGCAGTGGGTGACGCTAGCCAATTGAAAGGTATCTTTCCGTCGACTGGTTCCGTCACCTGCGTCGGCGAGGGACGGGGTTGGCGCCCGGCGCCGAAGCGTCACGTACTCCATGGTAACGACGCTCGGCCCGAAGATGGCGGCTGAGTGGGGTGGAAGAACGGGTTCCTCGGGTTCAGGCCTGGTCCCGAGCCGGTTGTTCGGGAGCGGTTCTTTATGGGTCCGAGGTGTTTTACTTCTGTTGGGCGGACTCCGCGCAAGCTCCACGTCTGTTCCTGTCTCCTTGGACAGTTCTTGCCGGCACCACGTCCCCTATGACACTGAGGTAGGGCGACGGAGGGGCTGTGGAGGGCCTTACTAGGGTAAAGTATTATGAATGGGGATGGCAGATATAGTAGTGATTAAAATAAGGTGTTCTGCACCAGAGACTGAATTTTTACAGGACTGCGATCTGCTATCAACTCTCTTCTGGCTCCCAGCAAAGTGACTGAATTAAGCACTAAGAACATCACTTTCTTGTACGGAGGGTTGTGCTTAGCAGGTAATTCAAGAGCAGTGGTTTTCAAACTTAAGAGTGCATAGATTGCTGCCACACTCCCCCCTTTCTGAAGTTTTAATTAGGTCTGGTGGATTCCCACAATTTGCGGTTCAAGTTCCCAAATGGTTGGTGATGCTGCTTTTCCAGGGACCACACTTAGGGAACAGCTGATCTAAAGGTTTGGGAAGGAATAGACCCAGATAAAGGCATTAAGGATTCTCAGGAGACACAAGTCAGGTTAACTTTCAAGTGATTTCATCCCATTGCTTGCTTTACCTTTTCACCAGCCCTGGAAGTGCCTGCTTCTTAACCCACGCTACTTTTCTCCCTGTCTGAATTCTTTCAGTCTAAGTTCCCTAAGTTCAAGGCAGCCTGCTAAAATCCCCAGCAAAATGCTCATTTCATTTCACTCTATGTCTTACCTGTCCTGTCTTCTGGTCATTTCATTTCACACCATGTCTTATCTGACTTGTCTTCTGGCACTTAACCAGGTATTGCTATGTGGTGATGGATTATTTTTCAGGGATGTCTAGCCTTTGTACTTAAATTGTAAGGTTCCTTGGGATAAGATCTGTGTTTTATACTTTAATTTCTCCACAATACATAGCGCAGAGGCCCACAATAGTCAGTATTCTTTGAGAAAAGGAGACACGGTACTTGGTGGAGGGGTGCATGTTTTGATTGGTTTCATAATTTATTTTATTACTTTGTTATCAAGAAAGATTAGCTTAAAAATTGATAGTTCAGTCCAGAAATCTAAGATTGCTCATTTTTGTGATAATTTTCAAAAAAGTTCTGTGCATACTGTTCATAACCATGTGGACAAAAGGAATAAGTTTGGGTTTGTAGCTGTATTGCAGCTTTTATCATGACACTGCATGTTGGCTGAATTTATTTATTTATTTGGTCTCAGCAACATTGATGTTTATAAAACATTATTGTTTATCATCACTATGCTGAACATTAGGTTTCCAGGATTTATTTATTTACTGGTTGCAAGTTTATTTCTTTAAATGATACATCCCCAATTCTTCTGCAACCCCCCGATGAATTCTTTTGAAAAAAACATTTCCACAGAGTCCTGCACTTCTCTCTTTGAATTTGGATTAAAACAAAAGGAAGTATTTCAAAGAACTTCAACATTTCAGTGCTAGAAGAAACTTTAATAACTGTTTTCTTCTAGTGATTGTTGCCATTGTACAAATCTCCAATTTATTATATTTGAACACTTCCATAAATAAGGAAATTATCTCCAGAGACGGTTCTTTTGCTCTTTGAAGATCAGTGGAGCTGAAAACTCTTCCTGAAGCTTCTACCCACTGTTCCTACTTTTGTCTCTTGGCTAAAGAAACTCAGTAGTGATACTGCATCAGATAGCTAAAGCAAACTGTTTAGTTTTTTTTTGAGAGTTCCTATCCCTACTTAGTTTTCTAATTCTTTACAGAGTTTGTAGAACAGGTCCTCCTAACCATTCTTTTTAAGCTGGACACAAAGATAGGCAAGAACTATTTATTGTATTAGTTCAAGTAATTGCACCTCTGTTAATTGCTAGCAGGAAATTACAGTAAATATTTTTGGTGGTGGTGAGGAACTACAAGATATTTTGACTTGTTCTCAACTATAACCTCTAAGTTTTGTTTTTATTTAATATTAAGTAAATGAGAAGAAAACCAACACCACCAGAATAGGATGCTCAACTCCCATGGACCCGTCACCCAGTTTCAACACTTTATAATATTCTGTCATTTTTTTGGGCCTCCCCGGTGGCGCAGCGGTTAAGCGCTGCGCTGTGGAGCTGTCGGCAGCGGCGACGCAAGTTCGACACCCGGCCAGGGAGAATCCCACATGGTGTGGCAGACCTCTCCTGCCTCACCCACTGCTCCCCTCAGCAGTGCATTTCTGATCTGCCTGTTCTGCTACCCGCTCTGTCTCTGGTGAACCCTCTCGCCGCCCCACACTTCTGGCCTGTACCCCAGCTTGTATGTATAAATAAAAAATAAATCTTTAAAAAAAAAATAATAATAATATTCTGTCATTTTTGTTTCATTATACTTCTACCCATTTCCCACACTCCCAATTGTTACTGTTGCTTTTAAAAGTTTTTTTAAAGCTTTATTTATTTATTTATTTATTTATTTTTTAAAAGATTTATTTATTTATGCATACAAGAACTAGGGTGCATGCCAGAGGTACGGGGGTGTGAAAAGATTCACCAGAGACAGAGTGGGGAGTAGAACAGGCAGATCTACTAAAATACACAGCTGACGGGAGCAGTACATGAGACAGGAGAGGTCTGATGTGCCGTGTGGGTTAGCTCCCTGGCCAGGGATCGAACTCATGCCGCAGTGGCTGGTGATAGCTTGATAGAGCTGATACATAACCTGTGCGCCACCAGGAAGGCCCTTACATTTTTTTTTTTAAATATTTATTTACTTTTGCATGCAGGCTGGGGTACAGGCCAGAAGCGTGGGGCAGTGAGAGGGTTCATCAGAGACAGAGTGGAGAGCAGAACAAGCAGATGGATGGAAATACGCTGCTTAGGGGAGCAGTGGGGGAAGCAAGAGAGGTCTGCCTCGCCATGTGGGAATCTCCCCAGCAGGGCTTCAAACGCATATCACAGCTGCATCACCAGGGAGGCCCTTAAAATTTTTTTTTAAATAAAATTTGCATATATTGAAATACAACAAATGTAATCATCATGTACATCCATGCAAAACCTACAACTCTGTCACAATATAAACATTTCCAACTCTGCAGAAAGTTTCCTCCTGTCCTGTGCCAGCCAGTCTCTCCCATCTACCCCAGGTAATTAATGTTCCAATTTTTTAACATTAATTTTGCCTGCTCTAGAACTTAGTTTATAGAACTAGAGTTATATAGTATGTGTTGTTATATGGTAGTTTATATTGAATTTTCCAGTAGTAAGTCATCTTACATTTTTGGGCTAGACCCTACTTAGTTATGATGTATTATTTTTATATACCACTAGATTAATTTTGCTAATAGATTGTTAAGGGTATTTGCACCTATGTTTGTGAGTGGTTTATAATTTCCTCTTTCAGTGAAGTTTTTGTTAGCTTCTGATATCCCTCATAATGAGTTGGGAGGTGTTTTCTACTTTATAAAAGTTTGTATAAAATTGGAAGCATTTCTTCCTTCAATGTTTGATGTAATTTATGAGTAAAACCACATGCACCAAAGTTTTCCTTGCAAAGTTTTCTTTTAATACATTTGTTGAGCAATAATTTATATGTTATAAAATTCACCTACTTAATAAGACACATGAAAACCTGCTCATCATTACTCATCATCGAGGAAATGGAAATCAAAAAAGCAATAAGGCTATCTCACATCGGTGAGAACTGTCCACATCAAAAAGACCAGAAAAGTGCTAGTGAGGATGTGGAAAAAAGAAAACCTCATACACTGTTGGTGGGAATGTATACTGGTTCAGCCTTTATGGAAGACAGTATGGAGGTTTCTTAAAATATTAAAAATGCATCTACCATATGACCCAGCAATTTCACTCCTAGGTATCTACCTTAAGGACACAAAAACACTAATTTGAAGGGATATATATATGTATTCCTGTGTTGTGTAATGTGTGTGTGTGTGTGCACACACACATATATATGTATCATTGGAGCCCTATTTATAGTGACTAAGTTATGGAAATAGCCTAAGTGCCCAAGGACAGAAGAGGAGTGAATCAGACAAATGGGAAATACTACTCAACTATAAAAAAGGTGATACTCTTGCCATTTGTGACAACATTGATGGACCTGAAGAGGATAATGCTAAGCAAAATAAGTCAGAAAGAGAAAGACAGATACCAGATGGTCTCACTTGTATGTGAAATATGGAGAAACATAAAAAAGGGTCAGTCAGAACTAAATCAATAATAAATTCTTAGTATCTGAATACAAACTAGAGGCAACCAGAGCAGGAAGGAAGGAGCCTCATGGAACAGGATGGAAGGGTTGTTGGAGCACTGGTGTTCGGGAGGCCATGAGAGGATACATTCATAGAGTTTTGAACCTACAACCCCCAGAGCAGATACAAATATATAATAAACCTACTTTACTGCAATAAGCATAATTTGAGCAAAGAAAGTAAATTAATCTTTCTTTAGTTCTTCAGTTTTTGCTTCATGGATTTTGAATCTGTTTTTGGGTGCCTTCATATCTGTATTTGTCTTTCTAATGCCTTTATCATAAAATAATACTGTTTTTTTCTGGTAATACGCCCTGTCTTGAAGTCTATTTTGTCTAATATGAATAAAGTCATTTTAGCTTTCTTTATGATTATATGTATTTCCATCCTTTTAAATTTAACCTATCAGGTGTTGTGTGCATGTGAGTATGCATATTTATTGCCTTAGATATTACAATATCTACCTTTTATTTATTACATCTATATAATGTTAATATTACCTTATCACAATTGACCAAGACATCCAATATGATGTTAAGAGGAATGAGAGTTCCTGATCTTAGAAGGGAAGCAGTTAATCTTCCACTATTAAAAATATTAGTTGTAGGGCCTCCCCAGTGGCACTGCGGTTGATTGCTGCGGTGTGGAGCTGTCGGCAGTGGCGATGCAAGTTCTAAGCCTGACTGGGGCGATTCTCATATGGCGTGGCAGACCTCTCCTGCCTCGCCTGCTGTTCCCCTCAGCAGTGTATTTCCATCTCTCTGCCTGTTCTGCTCCCCACTCTGTCTTTGGTGAGCCCTCTCGCTGCCCCACACCTCTGGTCTGTACCCCAGCTTGTATGCATAAATAAATAAATCTTTAAAAAAATATTAGTTGTAGATTTTTTTGAAGATTTGCAGTATTGGGTTAAGAAAAGTCCCTTTCTAGTTTGTGGAATGAATGACTCATGAATGTATGTTGAATTTTACTAAATTTCAGTATAATCACATAGCCTTTCTTACTGTGTTGGGATTGTGAATTACATGACTGAATTTTTAGTATATGTGGTGCACTATTGATTAACTAATTAGTTACTTGGGCACTATTGATTAACTAATTGACCTTTGGTGATTAGACTATCTCCAGCCCCTCTCTCCTCCTTAGAAGTAGGGAGTGGGGTGGGGCTGGGGATGAAAGTTTGGACTGAAAATTCCAACCCTCTAATCCCATGGTTGGCTCCGCTGGCAACCAGCTCCCATCCTTAGGAGCTTTCCAAAAGCTACTTCTTTAAACTAACAAAATATACCTTTATTACTCTAATTGCTTAGGAAATTTCTAGGTTTTAGGAGCTCTATGCCAGAAATAGGTTAAAGAACAAATACATATTTATTAAAATCACATTGTCACAGTCTGTAAAGTCTATACTGATGTGTCCTGTTTCATTCTTGATATTGGTAACTGGCATAGTCTTTCTCTTAGTCAGCTTAGAGATTTGTCAGTAATATTTATTTTCCTGAAGAATATGCTCTTGTTTTCACTGATTTTTCCCTGTTATTTTTCTGTTTTCCATTTAGCTAATTTCTTTTTTTTTCTTTTCTTTTTTTTGGTAAGACTTATTTATTTATGCATACAAGCTGGGGTACAGGCCAGAGGCGTCAGGCGGCAAGAGGGTTCACCAGAGACAGTGGGGGGCAGAACAGGCAGATGGACAGAAATACACTACTGAGGGGAGCAGCAGGCGAGGCAGGAGAGGTCTGCCACACCATGTGGGAATCTCTCCTGGCTGGGCTTCGAACTCACATCTCCACTGCTGACAGCTCCACAGCACAGCACTTAACCACTGCACCACCAGGGAGGCCCTCCATTTAGCTAATGTCTGCTTTTTATTATTTCTTACCTCCTGTTTTCTCTGAATTTAGTTGGCTCTTTTTTTCTAGTTTAACATTTAAGCTTTAAAAAAAATGGAAGCTTAAATGACTAATGGAGACTTTTTTTCTAATGTGAGTGTTTAAAGCTCTAACTTTCCCTTTGAACACTATTTTAGTTTCATCCCACAAATATTTGTTATAATTTTATGGACTACATGCTATTAAAATATTTTATAATCTCCCTTGTGATGTCTTCTTTAGCCTAAAGATTATTTAGAAGTTTGTTGGTTGATTTTCAAGTATTTAGGAATTATTTTACGGTTTCCTTTCTGTTATTCTATTCTAGTTTGAGTTTATTATGGATAGAGAACATCATTTATGCAAGTTTAGCCCTTTTTACTTCTTAAGGTTTGTTTTATAGCCAGAAATGTGATTTGTTTAGATCAATGTTCCATGTGTACTTCAGAAGAATGTACCTTCTGTTGTGGTTGGGGCAACTGTTCTAAAAATGTCAGGTAAGTCAACTTCCTTATAATGCGGCTTAGGTACCCTGTGTCTTCCTGATTTTGTCTACTTGTATCCATTCCTGAGATAGGAGTTTCAAGTCTCCAACTATATTTGTGGATTTGTCTGTTTTTATTTTATGTATTTTGAAACTCTGCTGTTAAGTTTACACATTTTTTTGATTATGTTTTATTTATTTTTGTTTTAAAACATTCTTGTTTATTTTTTCACAGTATAGGATTTCTCCCCTCAAGTGCAGTCACCATAGTTTTCCCACCACCAAAGTCTCTTTCTTCCTTTAGCATTCCATTTTGATTCCTCTATTCACTTTTTATCTCTACTACTTTGCTTTATTTTTTAAATTGAGATGTACTTAACCTACAATAAGATGCAATGTGTTTTTGAGTGTTTGCTGTGATTGTTATATGTATCTTGGATTTATGACACATACTTAAAGTTTATATTCATATTAAATATAGGAACTTAGAACAATGTAGTTTTTACAACAATTTAATTGCATTTACATCCTGCCTTTTTGCTATTGTTCTTTGTATACTTTGAATAACAGTTCTTTATTACATATATGTCTTTTGCAAATATTTTCTCCCAGTCTGTGACTTGGCTTTATTTTCTTGATGTTATCTTTCATAAAGCAGACATTTTTAATTTTAACAAAATCAAATATCAGTTACTTCACTCATGGATCATACTTTTGTGTTGTGTCTAAGAAGTTGCCACCATACCCAAGGTCATCCTATGATATAAGAATTTTATAGTTTTTCATTTTACATTTCAGTATATAAGCCATTTTGTGTTAATTTTGGGGAAGGATGTAAGGTGTATCTCTATATTCAGTTTTTTCTATGTAGATGTCCAGTTGTTCCTGTATCATTTATTGCAAAGACTATTAACTCCATTGTAATTTCTTTGTTTTACTGTCAAAGATCAGTTGACTGTTTTTATGTGGGTCTATTTCTGGACCCTCTGTTCTGTTCCTATGTTACATTTGTCTCGTCTTTTGCTAGTACTTCACTCTCTTGATTACTGTAGCTTTGTGGTAAATCTTGAATTCAGTCCTCCAACTTTGATCTTATTCTGTGTTGTGTTGGCTTTTCTGAGTCTTTTGCCTTTCAGTATAAACTTTAGAGTCAATTTGTTAATATCTACAATATGAATTGCAGGGATTTTGTTGAATCTATAGATACTGTTGGGAAGAACTAATTTCTTGACAATGTTGAGTCTTCTTATTCATGAATGTGGAATATCTCTCAATTATTTGTTTAATTTTTTCTGGATATTTTACTTGAAATCTGGTTTATTAACCTTAAGTTGGGGCTTCAATTAGTCTGCGCAACATTAAAAAAATTTCTAATCTATTTCTTTTTCAGGTCATAAATAAGGTTCATCTTAAGGCAAACCATGTTGTAAAGAGAGATGTTGATGAACATTTAAGAATCAAGACTGTCTATGATAAAAGTATAGAAGAGTAAGTACACCATTATTTCTCATCTCTTCTGTTAAGAATTTATCTGTTAAAGATCTTTTCCCGGATGTTCTATGTTGTAGGTTTGGTATAGGTGCCTCTAGTGTCGTAATACGTTACAATTACTAAAAAATAATAATAAAGATATTTTCACCTGAAGCTTATATAGTGTCATATTGCAGTGTTACTTTGGTTTAAAAATATGGAGGCAAAAGATATTTTTATCTTTTTATCTTTTGCCCAAGTTCCACAGGTACTAATGTACCTTCAAAATGGAATTAAATTAAAAATGCTTTTTAATTTGGAAAAGTAAAGACCATAGACTATAATTAAAATCTATGCATTTGATAATTTAAACAGAATAAATGTGGATCTACTTGGATGTGAACAGTGACAGACCTGGAAGACACCTCCTCAATAAATACTTGGGAGGAAAAATAGAAGGAAGTATTAACATACAAAATAAGAACACTTACAAAATTATTAACCAGAGATGATATAGTGATTTTTTAATTTGGTGTAAGAAGCATCCAGAGAATAGATATGTTATAACTCTGTAGTGGTGTGGTTTATATAGTGATAATAGGAGTACTTGATGTCTTCCCCCACGCTTAACTTCCTAAATGAATGTGATAACATGTGATCATGCCTAGCATTGTACATGCTCAAATGCTGATTGAGGTTAAATTGAAATTTAAGGGTGCTGATATTGAATGCTTCTGCATAAATTCCTTGGGGCCCCACGAGCTGCATTGTGAACAAATAAGTCTGTGCTCTAGTCAAGCAGGGCAATTCTTATGTATTGTGTCATTTTCAGATTGCTTCCTGAGAAAAGATACCTTGTAAAGGTATGTAATAACTGCTAATGGCTGGAATTGTATATTAAAATGCATGCATTTTATTGTATATAAAGTGTACTTCAGTAAAGAAGATATACACATGGGCCTCTCTGGTGGCGCAGGGGTTAAGTCTTAGCCTAGGAAGCTATCCGCAGCAACTGCAGCATGAGTTCGATCCCCAGCCAGTGAGATTCCCACATGGCGCAGCAGACCTCTCCTGTCTCCCCTCAGCAGTGTATTTCAGTCAGTCTGCCTGTTCTGCTCCCCACTCTGTCTCTGGTAAATCCTCTCACCCCTCACACCTCTGGCTTACACCCCAGCTCTTGTATGCATAAATAGATCTTTTTTTAAAAAAGGGGAAAAAAAGAAAATATACACATGACAATTTTATGAATGAGTAAAATATGTTGGTATTGAATGCGTTTGTCATTTTTTCCAAAGGGGTTTTTGTGATGCACTTGCTAAAACTTTGATATTGATATTAAGTCAGTCCTCTCATTTAAAAAAAAATATTTATTTTATTTATTTATGCATACGGGAACTGGTGTGTAGGCTACAGTTGCAAAGGGAGTGAGAGGATTCACCAGAAACAGGGTGGGGAGCAGAACAGGCGGATTGACTGAAGTACACTGCTGAGGGGAGCAGCGGGTGAGGCAGGAGAGGTCTGCTGCACCATGTGGGTCAGCTCCTTGGCCGGGGATCGGACTCATGCTGCAGTGGCTGGTGAAGCGGTAACTTGATAGCACTGAGACATTAAGCCCTGCGCCACCAGGCAGGCCCAGTCCTCTCAGTTTTTTATATCTCTTAAGTTTTAGGAGAGCAGAACAAGCTGAGGATAGGGTTAAAACAATGATTTTTGAAATACACTGAGAACATATTCTCTTGGAGGAAATATTTGTTCTCCTGAAGATTAATTGACCTAATAGTATGATATGCCAAAGTTGTTTATAGAGGTACCAACCTCATCAGTTTTTTTAATGGTACAGAGTTACATACAAACATTGTCAATTCATTATGGATTACAGAAATTGCTAAGGTTAAAGTAGATCTTATGAACATAAGATTTTCTTAACTTATACTTCTTAATGTTGGAATCATCTACAATCAGTCTCAGATTTGAAGTAATTTCAATTAGCAGTTGAAATTTAGGTTTTCTAATATTCTATTTAAATGAGGGTAGGGAATAGAGTTTCTACCTTGTGTTCTTTCTCCAAACTCAACTAGAAAGCATGGAAAATTCCTTTTGTTTATACTTGCTCTCTCTCCTGTACCTTGCCGTACAACCTTTACTAACTAGTACCTATATTCCAGAATTGTGAGGCTTTTCCTTTTTATCTCTCAGTCACTAACAATTTATGCTTATTTGTTTAAAATGTAATTTGCCCCTTAACTATAATTCTGACTGCGCTTTTTTTTCTTTCTTTCTTTTTTTTTTTTTTTGACTTTTGTTTAGAACAAACTTTTCCCACAAGCTATTTCTTATTTAGAGAAGACTTTTCAGGTTCGTAGACCTGCGGGCACTATCTTACTTAGCAGGTATGTCACATTAAACATCATTTTCTTTAGTTATTTAGTACCCTACCCTCCAACCTCCCAGTGTGGCAAATTTTGAATTTTATACTAGGATATTTAATTTACTTAAATATATTGTAAGTATTTAAAAATAATTATAAAACATTTGCTGAGTAATGATTCTGTCCCTGATTTTCCTATCATGAGGTAGCCCACTCCATCTCTTCTTAGAGTGTCGTTTCTCCTGTTTCCCACAGCCCCTTCCTTCCTCCTCCCTGAATCTACAGTATTGATTTTATGAAGTATTTGGGTGTTTGAAAACCCGGATCAGGAAGCTTTCACATAGAACCAAAATCCTTTTTGCTCACTTATCTAACTAAAATGGTAACCAGTATTAATGAACTAATAATATAGTAACTACTAGGATTTTTAGTTTTTTTAACTGCTGTGAATTATTCTTTCTTTTTATTTACTTATTTTTGTAATTAAACTTTGATGTACAAATGAATTGCAGACAATGTGCAACAAATCAATACCTTCGGAAGGAAAATGACCCCCATAGGTACTGTACTGGGGAATGTGCGGAGCACACAAAATGCGGCCCTGTTATAGTTCCTGAGGAGCACCTGCAGGTAATTCATCCTGCTCTTAGCAATGCTCTTTGCTCTTTAGGATAAACTTAGGGGAGATTTTGAATCTTCGTGTCACCAAGAAGCTTTAATAGACTTAAGTTCAAAAACTCCTCTTCTACCAAATATAATCATGGGTGTACTGACTTTATTCTTTCATTGGTTTTCAAGTGAATTTAACGGTATTTTTTTCTTTACCCCTGCACCCCCTTTTTCAGCTTATCGCTGGGGCTACTGAATCATTTCAACTTAGAATTTTATTTGTAAAACATCTTTTAGAAAAATGACATCAATTATTTTAGAGGACAATTTTACATTATTTCTTAAAATAAAAAATGCCTGTGTGCTTCTTTCCTACCTGGAAATGTATTCCATAAGAATACTTACAACTGTATAATGTATGTTCAAGGAGATTTGTTGCAAAACTATAAAAATTCCTCTAGTCATATTAATTAAATCATGTAACCATATATTGTAATAGTATGCAACTATTAACAAAGAAGCAGATCTCCATACACACGATTTGAAAAGATGTAAACTCTTAACTGAAAAAAACAGCAAATTAGTATGTGTAGTTAGCTCATTTTATTTAAAAACTATAGTCAATTATTCAGGTTTCAATAAAGTTTAAAAAACATGAAATATAAGTTATGAAACAATGTAGAGGTATATGCATAGTTATAATTCTAGGCATATAACAAAATGTTAATGGTTTCCTTTAAGAGTTGGGTTGTGATTTTTTTCTGTGTTAAGCTATGTATTTTTGTAATGTTCTGATTGTTTACTTGTATCAGGAAAGATAAAAGTTGTAAATGCATATGCCACAAAATCAATTTATTATACATATATATTTGAAAAGTTTGTTATGAATTTTTTTCTTTTATTGAACTATGTTCTCTCATTTCTTAGAGAAAATTAATATATCAGTGAATATTGACTTTCTAATCAAAATTAAGCATAGATTTAGATGCTTATTTTATAATTTTTTTTCTTAAGGAATTTGGAACTTAGTAAAGGCTTTTAGAACCCTATATATTGGCGCTGATAGAACTAATTTACTAAGCTTTTATTTCTTTCAAATTTCTTGAGAGCACAAAGGGTTTTACAAATAAACTATACTCTAGGAAATCCATCTCTTTCCCCAAGACACTTAGAGACTTTTCCTAGACAGTTTAATCCATATTTATTTGCCTTTTTAAAGGTATTTTTTATTTATAATTTTTTTGATTTTTCCAAATTCTGCTTCCGACTTACCTTCTTGAGAGTCCTTTTTTAAAAAAATAAATAAATGAGCAATCATGGAAAAGAATGCTTAAGAAGTCACAGATTTTTGTTACAACATTAGTAGATTAAAGTAATTGACTTAAAAAATTATAAATTCATATATTAGAAAAGCCAGAATAAACAATGTAATAAAATAGGGGTTTCTGTTTTTTCCTCTCTCTACATTCTTACCTTACAGCTAAAAGAAAATTTCTTTATTGATTTTTCTGTTTATAATTTGGAAATTATGTTTCTTTAGGAACTCAGAAGTCCTCTAAAAAGCAGACATTGCAAGGGCAGTGTATGATTTGCTTAGGAAGTAGAAACAAAAGTAATATTGTAAGATGACTTTTAACTTTTTAGCATAATATATTTTTGTTATCTGAATTTTTAACATGATACAGGAATTACTTTGTAATAGGAAATGTATTTCTGTTACATAAAAAGTTTTGTTATTCAATTTTGAAAAGCTATAATTTACATAAATTTGCAAAAATAAATTCCAGTAATCCTCCTTTATCCATGGGAGATACATTCCAAGACCCCTGGAAACTGTAATAGTACCAAACCCTATATTTTTTATGTTTTTTCCCAGTCTCACACACATATCTATGATAAAGTTTAATTTATAAATTAAGCACAGTAAAGAGTAACAACAGTAATTAAAACAGGATAATAATAATAAATGTCATGTGAATGTGGCCTCATTCTCTCACTCTCAAAATAATCTTGTAGGGTAATATATTCTGACCGTGGTTGACCATGGGTAACAGAAACAGTGGAAAGTGAAAAGGCAGATAAGGAGAAACTACTTGTATATGCAATAAAGTCCCTTTCACCTGCTTTCAGGGTTTAATATCCTTTTCTGTCTTTTTTGCATCCTGATTGGCTGCTCTTTATAAACAGCAATTTTGTTTTAATTGTAATTATAGATTTATGACCATTTTATATAAAGTACAAGTTTTAATAAAATAAATTCAAAATTGGAGATAAAAACTGAGAAGAAGGAGATACAGATTTAGATAAAAGTTCAGGGATAATAAATAAAAATAAAATCATGCATATTTAAAGTTTGGATTTAGTATTGGACCAAAAGTCCCTATAGCTAACCATATCTCTGGTCTGGTTTTCTGTTGCCCCTCATGGGTGCAGCCATGCAGGGTCTGCCGTGGGGGTAAGTGGCCCTGTCCAGCAGTGGGTGCGCAAGACCAAGAGGGCATCCGGGATGCAGACTTTGTTCTTTATGTCGGTGCTCTGGCCACCGAGAGGTGCAGCCATGAAAACATCATCTCTTATGCAGCCTATTGCCAGCAGGAGGCAAAAATGGACAGGTAAACTTTCCCCTGAGACTTACTTCCCAAGACCTAATATAGGAACTCTAAAAATAAACCGTATTTTATTACTTAGAGTACAGGAAGTTTGCATAGGCTAGACTGCCTTCAGCAGTGAGAAATAGTACACTGCCTGACTTTGGGAGGTGGATGGCAGAGGCCAGATGATAGGACTGCTATTCATAAGGTTATGTCAATCCCTGCTCCAGGGGAAAAGTTATTGTCAAGACAGTTTTCTCTCAAAGTAAATGCCTTCCTAGAGAAACAATTTGAACTATAATTTTAGCACTGATATGCTAAAATTAGCAAGTAAGGTGTTAAAGATAGCTGTTCATCTAATTGTCATGTCATTTGATATGTACTGCTTTTAGCTAAATTTTCCCTTAAAAATTCAGAGTCCTTTTTTTTTCATTTACAAAAGAGTACTCAAAACAAGTTTCCAGTGAGGCAACTCTGAAATCAAAAGTCATTGTTTATGCAGAAATTTGCCATCACTTTACAGGCAAATTAATTAAAGGCAATAAAAATCTCCACATCTCAGAGTAAATTTTATATAACATTCTGAAATCTAGGAGAGTTGATGTGACTAATTTAGGAGAATGTTAGGGCCATTGCCTGAGATTCTGAATGTTTATCTGCCAAAAGACTAGCTTACTATAAAGAGCTGTTTTATTGATGTGTAATTCATTTAGGGAAAAATATAAAATGATCAGTTGAACCAAGTGGGCAATACAAAGGAAACACTGATGCATGCTTTAGAATTATACTGCCAATGGTGAAGGTAGTGTAGAGGTCAAGTAACATTGTGAATAATGAAAAGTAGTCTGTCATGAAGATAGGAATCATAATTGTTGATCCATGAAATCTACACAAAAATCTTTTGACTTAAATTGTTGAAAACCTCCTTAGGGTCAAATACTGAGTAGTGTTACTGAAGGAGAAGGTACTGTGTGTTTTTGTAGATATATTGTTTATTACTGTTTTTATAATTTGTTTAGTAAAAATAATATATTTAATAGTTGTTCTTTTTTCCTGAGAAATTCATTAAATATGATTTTTTTTATAATTCATAGTGTTTCAGTGTCAAGAAAATGTGGTATTTGAAGTGCTAAAAAACTGATAAATTAAGTTACTTAATAAAATGAGATGCTTTCTTGAATGAAGTAGATAGATGACTTTGAGAATAGACCTTCTTAATAGTGTGCTGTAAAATCATGAGTCTTTATTTTAATATGAATAAACCATATGGATTGAGCATCTTCACATATACACACTCGTTTTGAATATACTGTTTAGTGTCAAAAGAACATTGCAAAAACAGTAATATAACGATTCCCTATTTGTTTGAAAGTCTTTTGATTGTACTAGAATGTGCTCAGGAAAAAATCAAATAGTTTGGTTTACCAACCATGCCAGTTTGCCCAGGACAAGTCTTGTTCTAATACTGAAAATCGTATATCCTGGAAAATTTACTCCTGAGCAAACTTGAATGGTTAATCACTCTAAAAGTAAAGCAACACCAAATTAGTGATAGCAGTTACCTCTAATAGAGAATGGGCTTTAAAAGCAAAGTCTTCACTTTTTTCTTTGTACATTTCTATATTGTTTGGATATATACCTTATTACAATTAGCTTTTATTACTTTTTTATTTTTTAATAAAACACAAGTTAAAGTTAACCTGTTTTAAAAATAGAATCACTTTGGGGGGGGAGGATTTATAATCCTATGTTGCAATAGGTCTAGATTAGTTTATCTCCTTTTAGCCTCTGATAATGCTGTAGTAATAATGCCTCTGATAATGCTCTGGTAATACATAAGTATTTAGTTGTCTCTTTGTGAGAGAATCCAGTATTTGTCCAGAATCCAGAATTGTCCCACAGATGAGCAATCCATAACCCAGACATGCATTTCAGTATCATTGAACTGCTATTATGTTTGTGTAAAGTACTTTAACATTAGTTCACATTTGATATGAATGAATAGCTGAAAGATCAAATGTTCTTTGTATCAGTGAATATAAAAGTTCTCATTTACATATATATGTTCTTCATATCTGGGGAGATTTTGGTTTCTTCTGAGGAGAATGTTGATGTTGGAAGAAAGATTGGATTCTTTGAATCTTTTGTTGTTTTTAAAGATTTAGTTATTTATGCATACAAGCTGGGGTGTAGGCCAGAGGTGTTTGGGGCGGGGAGGGGAGTGGCTGGTGGTGGTGAGAGGATTCACCAAAGACAGAGTGGGGAGCAGAACAGGCAGACTGACTGAAATACACTGCTGAGGGGAGCAGCGGACAAGACAGGAGAGGTCTGCTGCGCCATGTGGGTCACCTCCCTGGCCAGGTATCGAAATCATGCTGCAGTGGCTGCACATAGCTTCATGGTGCTGAGACTTACACCACAGGGAGGCCCTCTTTGATTGTTTTTGATAGAAGCAAAGCTTTTCTTCAGGACTGCTTTATTAGTTTAATTCATTTTGTGAATATTTGTGTCCCCAATGTGTTGCAAGAAGACTCGGTGAACAAAGTAGACACCTGTGTCTGGCTCCTAGAACTTACAAATTATGTGGGTGACAAATATTGGTGAAATAGATTGGCAATAAATATGTGATATCAAAATGTAATAAATTCCTGTTAGAAAGAAGAAGGGTACAAAAGGGGGAAACGTAATTTAGACCAATTGGTCAAAGAAGACCTCATTTAAAAAGTGAAACTTAAGCCATAACTTAAGTGTTGACCGACATCAACCTAAATGTTGATAGACTTCATCCAGAAAGCTTACATTAGGAAAAAGCTATGTGGACTGTTACTGTTAGAAACCACTTTAGTAAACACTACACTATGTTGGAGGATGAGAGCTTCAGAGATGCTAAATGTTTTATTTATGCGTACAAGAGCTGGGGTCTATGACAGAAGTGTGGGTCGGGCAATGAGAGGATTCACCAGAGACAGAGCAGGGAGCAGAACAGGCAGATCTACTGAAATACACTGCTGAGGGGAGCAGCAGGCGAGGCAGGAGAGGTCTGCTGTGCCATGTGGGAATCTCCCTGGCTGGAGATTGAACTCATGCTTCAGTGGCTCTGGATAGCTTCATAGTGCTGAGACTTAAATCCTTGTACCACCAGGGAGGCCCCATGTTTCAATAATTTTTTTAAAAAGATTTATTTATTTATGTACACAAGAATTGGGGTGTAGGCCAGATATGTGGGGTGGTGAGAGGATTCACCAAAGACAGAGTGTGGAGCAGAACAGGCAGATCTACTGAAATACATTGCTGAGGGGAGCAGTAGTCGAGGCAGGAGAGGTCTGCTGTGCCATGTGGGAAACTCCCTGGCTGGGGATTGAACTCATGCTGCAGTGGCTGCAGATAGCTTCATAGGCTGAGACTTTTTTTTTTTTAAGATTTATTAATTTACACATACAAGCTGGGGTACAGGCCAGCGGTGTGGGGCGGCGAGAGGGTTCACCAGAGGCAGAGTGGGGAGCAGAACAGGCAGGTCAGAAATACACTGCTGAGGGGAGCAGTGGGCGAGGCAGGAGAGGTCTGTGGGATTCTCCCTGGCTGGGCGTCGAACTCACATCACCGCTGCTGACAGCTCCACAGCGCAGCGCTTAACCGCTGCGCCACCAGGGAGGCCCCCATAGGCTGAGACTTAACCCGTTGCAACAACAGAGAGGCCTGCCGTGTTCCATTAATTTTTAAGTTCAGTCTTCACTGCTTCATTATAACACACTTACAACAAACTGCATATCTAATATGTAAAATTATGTATTGACATATATGTATTTAATAAAATGGTTTTTAGAGGTAAAAACTGAGGTCACTGTGGCACTGTTTGGGGAATTATTCATACATTTTATAAGTGTGTGTTGTTTTCAATTTTGAAGAAATTATACATCCTATATTTAAACAAGGCAAATGTTCTTTGTAAATAGGTGATTACATTCTGGTGTGGTTTGTGATAGTTCTGTGGTAAAATGTGAAGGTTGTGGGCCTCCCTGGTGACGCAGCGGTTGAGCGCTGCGCTGTGAAGCTGTCAACAGCGCGCGATGCGTGTTCGACGCCTGGCCGGGGAGAATCCCACATGGTGCGGCAGACCTCTCCTGCCTCGCCCGCTGCTCCCCTCAGCAGTGTATTTCTGATCTGCCTGTTCTGCTCCCCCTCTGTCTCTGGTGGGCCCTCTCACCGCCCCACGCCCTGGCCTGTACCCCAGCTTGTATGTATAAATAAATAAATCTTAAAAAAAAAAAGATAAAAAAGGGCCTCCCGGTGGCGCAGCAGTTGAGCTGTGGAGCTGTCAGCGGAGGTGCTGCGAGTTTGACGCCCAGCCAGGGAGAGTCCCACATGGTGCGGCAGACCTCTCCTGCCTCGCCCGCTGCTCCCCTCAGCAATGTATTTCTGATCTGCCTGTTCTGCTCCCTGCTCTGTCTCTGGTGAACCCTCTCACCACCCCACGCCTCTGGCCTGTACCCCAGCTTGTATGTATAAATAAAAAATAAATCTTTAAAAAAAAAAAAAGATAAAAAAATGTTAAGGTTGTGGTAGGAGAAAGGACCTTGAGCTTCCTCTTTGCCACAGCTTTAGAAAGACACAGGTAAGTAGGTGCATGGTGGAACTGACTGAATTACTATAGGTCCTAGTCAGTTCCTAAGTTATAAGGTACTAGGTACAGAAAGAGATGTAGAATTACATAGATTCTAGAAAATGTAGAATATGAAAGATAATAGAAAGATAATCTTTATGTGAATGAAATGTAGTGTTAGGACGGGAAAAAGGTGATAATGAAATTGAAAAAAGAATTCTCAGCAAATTTCAGCAACATGAATGACTTACTTATTGTCCTGTTGAATAACTGGTTCTCCCTTCCACCTACCTGTCTGTCCCTGGGCCTGTAAACATAGTGAACTGTTAAAGTCAACTATAGATTATATGAGTTAATAGTACTAGAATTTGAGTTTTTTAGTTTATTCTTGTTTAGGGCATATATTGGACATATTTTAAAGATTCACACTAGAATATAATTGACTGTATCCTCCTGTGGACATGTGTGTTCATTAATCATGCCATAGAAAAAAAGTATTTGTCTCAAAAGTAAATAATTGTGGAATTATGGTACATATGGTGCATATATTATGGTACAAAATAACATTTTGATATTTAACAAAGATTTTACTCACTTTGGGCAGTTTTTGATAGAAAAGTATAGGTTAGTAATATCATAATAGTTAGCAAATATCATAATGCATATTATTCTGTAATATAATTAAAAAATTAATGTCTATTTTAACAGGCCAATAGCGGGATATGCTAACCTGTGTCCAAATATGATCTCTACCCAGCCTCAGGAGTTTATTGGAATGCTGTCCACAGTGAAACATGAAATTATTCATGCCTTGGTAAAGTTTCCTGCTAACTACTATTCCTTCCTTTTATGACTTGATTTTCTGCTCATTATGTTCTCATCTTGATGTTTCTACTATTATTTTAAGATTATGTGGATTTTTAGGCTCCTGTTCACGATACATATTGTGTGTACTTGGAATACTAGGTAAGCCTTCAGTAATGTGAATGCTTAGAAAAGTTTTAAGGTTGGTAGGGTGAAAAAATTTAGATTATTACAAAGAATGCGGCAAATCATGTTATATTAAGCTTTATATAACATCAGTGAATTGTATATGAAAAATGATTTAGACTCTCTTAGCTGACTTCATTATGTATCCTTTGTATTTTAAGAGGTTAAAAAAGAAGAAATACAGAAATAAAACAATAATCTGGATTCCATTAGTCATTTTGGCAAGCCTTGAATGACAGACTACGGTTATGTAAGCAAAGATATTGGACAAAGAAATTGATTTAGTGATCATTTATGATTATTAGTTATCTTGATAAGCTGTAGCTTATCAAACATTTCATTCTTACCGTATTTAATGTATAAAACATATGTGTAGTTACAATATGCTTTGTTATGATTAGAAAAGAAATCTCACTTATGAAAGAGTTACCAGTTTTGTTTTGTTTTTTTTTTTTGCTCATTTTCTCATCTCATTTGGGAGGGAAGGGAATGGGAATTTGAATACTTTTATTGGAAGTATCCATTATCTAATTAAAATTGAAGACTTCTTAATAATGTAAAAGGTTTCCCCAAAACCTTCAATTAAAATTGAAGACTTCTTAATAATGTAAAAGGTTTCCCCAAAACCTACTGTCCAGAAGTAGAACATTCCTGTTTTGTATGATTTGGTAGGTTATTTTTTGGGTCTGCAAATACTGCATAATTTCTTCATATAATTTAATGGTAATAGAACCTCCCTGGTGGCCTAGGGATTAAGTCTCAGCGCTTCC
The DNA here is from genome assembly GCA_004024925.1 of Scalopus aquaticus. Taxonomy (NCBI): domain Eukaryota; kingdom Metazoa; phylum Chordata; class Mammalia; order Eulipotyphla; family Talpidae; genus Scalopus; species Scalopus aquaticus. The sequence continues at coordinate 92,043 of PVIJ01001806.1, forward strand.
ACTGCGAAGGCCCACAGCCAAGGCCTGAGTTCAGTCCCCTACCAGGGAACTAACCCACATGGCGCAGCATTCCTCATCTGTTTGCCTGCTCACCTTAGCAGTGTGTTTCAGTAGATCTGCCTGTTCTGCTCCCTACTCTGGCTCTGGTGAATCCTCATCCTCCTCCAACCTCTGGCCTGCACCCCAGTTCTATGCAAAAATAAATAAAAATCTTGAAAAAAGAATTAGTGGTAATAGTGTTCCAATTATCCCAACAGCAAAAGAACCATAGTGAGCATTTTAATATGTTTCCAGTTTTTTTTTCTCTAAGTGTACACACAAACACACGCACACATACTTCAAGTATTGATATATAAAATGTGGACTTTGGGATAAAAGTATGAATTTTTTTTCCAAATTGTGTTTGAGGTAAAGTTGGTTTATATCATTGTATATGTTTGGGGGATTATAGGTTCAAACCTTTACAAATGTATATTTTCACACCATGCCACCACTAGTGCTCCCAAAATCCACTATGTTCCATTGGGCGCCTTCCTCCTCTGCTCTCCCTCCACCACCCTTCCCTTTAGGTTAGCTCAATTTTGCAGTCAGGTGTTAAGAGTTTATTATTGATTTGGCTTTGACTGACCTTTTGTTATGTATCTCCATATTTCACTTATAAGTGAGACCACCTGGTATTTGTCTTCCTTCTTTTGACTTATTTCCCTTAGCATTATCCTCTCCAGATTCATCCATGTTGTTGCAAATGGCAAGAGTTCATCCCTTTTTGTAGCTGGGAAATATTCCTCTCTTTCTCTCTCTCTCTTTCTCTCTCTCTCTCTCTCTGTGCGTGTGTGTGTGTGTGTGTAACTATACCACATTTGTCTGATCCAGCCCTCTGTTCTTGGGTATTTAGGCTGTTTCCATAACTTAGCCATTGTAAGTAGGGCAGCAGTGAACACAGAAGTACATATATACCTTTAAATTAGTGTTTTTCATTCTTCAGGTATATATGAAGAACTGTGTTTTAGTGAGTGCTCTTAGGAACATTCTTGATCATCCACCCCCTACTTTAAACTACATTGTTACTTTTTCTTAATAGTAGTATCCCCTGGATACAGTTGTAGAATTTAGTACATTCATATGAAGAGGGTAAGATGTGAAAACACATTCTTAAACAAATAAATGTATTATCTGTGCCATCACCAAAGAATGTCTTTGTTACCATTATTTTTGGTTTCCTCACAATTACCTCAAATTACTGGAATTTAAAATTCATTAATTTGGAACTCTTCATTGATATCCAATTCCATCACAAGAGAAAATCCTGTAGGATTATTTGCATGTTGCTTTTATATGATAATATCAATGTTCTTTTTTGATAATGGCATTTTACGATGTTGTTATCAGACTTGATATTTCTCATTCTGAGGCATTTTGAACTTTTTCTTACAGGGTTTCTCTGCTGGGCTATTTGCATTCTACCATGATAAAGATGGAAATCCTCTAACTTCAAGATTTGCAGATGGTCTTCCACCTTTTAATTATAGGTATTTGATATTTTTGTTCTTGTTAGGTACCATAAATTATAGTGACTTTATGGCTAGCTTTGGAGGATTGTAGCTTAACAAAGATAGGATGTAAGAGGTCTTTTAACCATAGATAAAGTAAGTGATATGCAAGAAGCTTAAGTGACTGGTCAAAGAGCCAGGATTTTATTGCCAGGCAGGACTCTTTCCCACCACATTACAACTTCTATTCCTTTATTGTACAGTCAGGGTGTGGAAAAAATGTGGCTTGGTTATATTTGGGTTTATTAATAATTATTGCCTAGAAATGTTTTTAAATTTCATATTATTAATCTATTTTTCCTTTGTTATTTAAGAACGTTTCTGGCCTCCAAAGATTATAGAAATATTATCCTAAATTTCTTTTAGTGAATTATCACTTAAAATTTTTACATTCATAGATAACTATTTGGAATTTATTTTTACTTCATGTATTTTGGGGTTCTTTTGTAAAACATTTGTGTTTATAATTATTATAGCTTCTTGGATTGACTCATCAATACAAAATGTCAGTCTGTCTTTTGTACCAATTATTGTTTTAAGGTCTATTTTGTCTGATAATAGTAGAGCCATCCAGCTCTTTTTGATATTGTTTGCATGCTATATGTTTTAATCCATTTACTACTGTGAGTCCTTGAGTCTGATCTGTGTCTTTTTTTGTCGGTATGTAATTGGATCATGTTTTGTTTTGTTTTTTTAATCCATTCTGCAATCAAATCCATTATGCCCCTTTTGGTTTTACTAGGATTGTGGGCTGTTGGTTTTCAAGGCTGTCACAGGACTGGGAGAGAGGGCATGAAAAAATGCCATAAAGCTTGCTATTCTTGCTGAGATTCATTCATGTTTCCTAACTAAATGCTTCCTGCATTGCTGCAAGCCTGTAATTAATATCCAGAGTTCTGAAAAAATTGATTCAACCAATTTTGCTACTTTTTTCATTGCTCTCAATGAGGCAGAGACTTTTCAGAGGTCCTTCCTCTGCCCTTTTTGCTAACCTCTACCTGGAATTTATTTTTATATATGGAATGAAATAGAGATTTAACTTTTTTTCCCTTGCTGGATGATCAGTTTCATGGCACAATCATTAAGTAAATTATGCTTTCTACTAAATGAAAGTTTTCTTTTTTATTAAGTTCCCTTACATAGTTGGCTATGTCTTTGAACTTGCTTTTGTTTTACCCAGAAAATTTGTTAAAAGGTAGTAATTCATTCTTACCTTGGCCTAGTATTAAGCGATATGAACTTGAGCAAATTACTTCATCTGTGTTTTTCTTAATCTGCAGAATATTGATGGTAATCTTATAAAGTTGTTGAAAATATTAAGTGAAAAAATACTATCAAGTTCTTTGGGTGGACTTAGTACAAAATAAACTCAAATATTTTAATTTCAGTATTTGTACTATAAACACTTTTACAATTAAAGCAGTGGTGAATTTGTAAAAATGACTTTTTATTCTTTAATTGCAGCCTTGGCTTATATCAGTGGAGTGATAAAGTAGTTCGAAAGGTAGAAAGATTATGGAATATTCGAGATAATGAAATAGTGCCTCACACTGTGTATCTCCTAGTAACACCTCGTGTTGTGGTAAGTATTGCTGAATTTCTTCATGTTTCATAAACCATCTGCTCTTTTTCTTCATTATTGTCCTTTCTTTTTTAAAAAAGATTTATTCATTTATGCATATAAGAACTAGGGTGTAGGCCACAGGTGGGAGTGGGGGTGGGGAGCACAGGTGGTTGGGTGAGAGGATTCACCAGAGATGGAGTGGGGAGCAGAACAGGCAGATCTACTGAAATATAATGCTGAGGGGAGCAGTGGGCAAGACAGGAGAGGTCTACTGTGCCATATGTGGGTTAGCACACCACAGTGGCGATAGAACTGAGACTTAACTTAGGTCACCAGGGAAGCCCTGGTGATGGAAAGATGGATTTTTTTTTTTAATTAATCATTGTTGTCTAAGAATTTACAATTAAATTCCAGAACCTGTAGTAGAAAAGATAATATAAAAGCAGTACAGTAAAGCTTTTGGTCAAGAGAAATCTGAGGAAATGGAAATTTGGCAGTGATTCTTGTGGCTCCCATTCTACTCACTGCTTTAGCTGGTGCTCCTCTATTGTGATACTTCCTCGGATCACTGGGGCTGTTTACATAATCCCTGGTCATTTCACTGAAGTCTGTATTAGGGTTCTCCAGAAAAAACAGAATCCATTGCATTCCTCTCTCTTTCTCACTCTCACTCACTCTTTCTCTCTCTGTGTCTGTCTTTTCCCTGCGAAGATGGGACAAAGGGGAAGGGAGGGAAGGAAAGAAAAAGGGAGGGAGGGAGGGAGGCAGGAAGAGAGGGAGAGATTTTATGTTCAGTTAATTGTGGAGGTTTGGTGAGTACAAAATCTGATGAATTTATAGGGAAGAGTTGAAGTTTGAATCCAATGGCAGTCTGCTGGCAGAATTCCTTCTTGCTAGGGAGAAACCAGTCATTCTCCTTTTAAGACTTTCAAATGGGGGCCTCACTGGTGGCGCAGCGGTTAAGCGCTATGCTGTGGAGCTGTCTGCAGCGGTGACGCAGAGTTCAAGTTCGAGGCTGTTGGCAGCGGTGATGCGAGTTTGATGCCCCACTGGGGAGATTCCCACATGGTGTGGCAGACCTCTCCTGCCTCGCCCACTGCTCCCCTCAGCAACCCACTGCTCCCCTCAGCAGCACACTGCTCCCCTCAGCAGTGTATTTCCGTCGATCTGCCTGTGCTGCTCCTGACTCTGTCTCTGGTGAACTCTTTCGCCGCCCCACGCCTCTGGCCTGTACCCCAGCATGTATGCATAAATAAATAAATCTTTGGGAAAAAAAAGACTTTCAAATGGTTGAATGAGGTCCATCTATTTTATGGAGTGTAATCTGTTTTACTCAAAATCCACTGATTTATCTATTTTTAAAGACTTATTTAATTATTTATTTATGCATACAAGAACTGGGATGGGGGGAGGGGGAAGGGGGGACCGGTAGAAGATTCACCAGAGACAGAATGGGGAGCAGAACCGGCAGATCTACTGAAATATACTGCTGAGGGGAGCAGCAGGTGAGACAGGAGAGGTCTGCTGTAGCATACATGGGTTAGCTCCCTGGCCGGAGATCGAACTCATGCCCCAGTGGCTGGCAATAGCTTGATAATGCTGAGACTTTACCCCCTGAGCCACCAGAGATGCCCAAAGTCTACTAATTTAAATGTTAATCTCATCCAAGAAAACATCCAGAATAATGTTTTACTAGGTATTTGGCCATTGTGACCCAGCCAAATTGACACATAAAATTAACTATCGCAGGGGTTCTTTCGATCCCTTATTTGGCATTTATTTAATGACAGAAACTTGTTCTCCTCTCCCCCTTCCCTGTCAAGACACAGCTCTCTCTGCTTTCTGAGTTTTTGCATTGCGCTTGGGATATATCCCATCCCTAGAAATCCACTTGAAATACAAAATCAAAATCAAATAGACAAAATACTTGAAAGGTAGGAAAGATTTCATTCTAATAAACAATTTTTTTCTTACAAAGACTATATCCATAATAAGAACATTTTATACCTGAGTTAAAATTATTGACATGAAAGTTTCAAAGTGCAATCATACTAATCTATAACTTTTTTGAAATACATGTGACTTAAAGTAAACTCTTCAGAGTAGGGGGAAAAAAATAAGTGAAATAGTAATTTACAAGGAAAGAAGAGTGTGACAACATCAGAATATTTTAATTATAGTTAACACTTAAGAATGTTCTCTTTTCTCACCAAAGTAATTCTTAAGGTCTACTTTATAATCACTGTGATAAAAAACTTGCTATTATCTTATTGTACTTTTGTTGGGTTTATATTGCTTTCTGATTTTTAGGATGAAGCACGAAAACATTTTAACTGCCCAATTCTGGAGGGAATGGAACTTGAAAATCAAGGTGGTATGGGCACTGAGCTCAACCATTGGGAAAAGAGGTTATTAGAGGTAAGTTTATTTTAAAATTTTTTCGTAGTAAAGTTTTTCAATGGAATAATAAGTTATAAAATAAAAAGTTAAAAAAAATCTCTTTTCAACTATCTAGCTCCACTTTTCAAATGTAACCACTATTTTTAGTTTTTTATATAACCTTCCAGAAATGGTGTATATATTAAAATATATATATGGAGAAATACACTTAATATTGTGGAGACTAGGTATACCACTCAACCTACAGTTGAAAATCCACACATACTTTTGACTCCCCCCAAATTTGATTACTAATAGCCGGCTGTTGACCAAAAACCTAACCATTAATATAGTTGATTAATACATATTTTGTATGTTATATGGCTTTTATGCTATGTTCTTACAAAAAACTAGAAAATAGAAAATGATATAAAGAATCATAAGGCAAACTACATTTACAGTACCCTATGGCATTTATTGATACCAAAAGTTTATGTCATCTCTTACAAGAAATCCATGTACAATTGACCCATGCGGTTCAAACCTGTGTGTTATAAGGTCAATTGTATGTGCAGTTTTTAATGGGTTCATACTTTCATACACTTTTTTCACTTAATGATGTATCTTTGGCATTTTTCCAAGGCAGTACTGGCACTTCTCCCATATGCAATGCGTGCTCTTCTGAAAAATCCTTCCTTAAAATTGAACACTAAAAATAACAAGGCTTATGGTAAAAATATTTACTAGAGCACTAACAAAACCAATAAGTAACAAAGTACTAGTTCAGTTTAAAACGTCATCCAATAAATGAACTCCTATACTTAATATTTCTTTGTCTTAAACAATGACAAAAAAAAAACATTGGTGGCTGGAGGAGGAAGTGTAAATCTTCATAATGAAACAAAAGTAAAATATACAACTATTAGAGAGAACCATGCAATAAACACTTCCATTCACCATACTGAACTAATGGGGAGAACATGGAGTGAATCAGCATGGTGTAATTAGTATTCCTCTCTTGACTATACTTAGCTGTCTTACTGTACTTTGTAATTAGCAATCATTGTCCATTACACAAAACATTAAAATGTGGGGGAAAATCACCATGAACCAATATAATTTCATATTATACTGATGTCATTTCTTTATTTACTGGTCTCTCACATGAATTCATTCATATTACAAAAACATGCACTTTGGCGGAAAAGACTTTATATTTGGATCTACTAATTTTCTTACAGCTGCATAGTATTATATGGTTGTAACTTAATAGTCATGTATTAATGAGCAGTTTTAATTTTTTTATTTTAAAAATGTTGTGATGAGCAAATTATTTTTACCTGCAATGGCTTCCGAGATTGGTGTTCCAGTGGGTGTTCTTAGCTTCAGTTAAGCAGTCAAACTCATCTGACCCAAAGAGGCCACATTGAAAAAACTTTCACTTAGAAAGATTCTAGAAAGAATAGCACAGTAGGCAGAGACAGGTATTCCCCTTGTGCTTTGCTCAGCCTCTCATCTATGCTTTTTACCCTCTCCCTTCAGGTGAAATACAGAAGTTCAAGACCACAACAAATGTGAGCAAGAATCGACCTAGCTTAGAAATACTATGATTAAATACCTTTTTAAGGCAGTTCCATAGGTATAATTTGCACATCTCTGTAAGGATATACCCAAAAGAGTCACTGCACACCAGGTAGTCCCAAACTGCCCTAGCAGTTGAACTGCCAAGTTCTCCACTCCCCCCCTATTTTTTATCAGTCCCCACTCAGGGTTAGGGTCAGGGAAACTCCACCTTCTACCATTGAGTTGGTTAGGAGTGCCATCCACTGGCTTGGAGGTTGCTCCTTACCATTCCTCTTATACACATGGCTTTAGTATTACCTGTCTCCTTCCGCCCACTCTCGCCTGGATATCTGTTTCAGCTACTCTGTTTTGTCTAGAGGGTGTAATATTATATAAAATTTTTTGTTTCCCCACATATCTATCTTCATTTTTAACACAGTTCTAAATGTCAGTTTTCTACCATTCCAGTAGAGAGTTGTGTCAGTGTGTACATTTGAGGCAGAAAATAGATTTCATTTTATGCCTTGTCATTTTTTAAAAATCTGTTGGTTCATCATTTTTTTAACATTTATGAATTGTAATGACATACAAATAAAAGATATAGCAATTGCTACTCTGGTAGAAAAACTTGTTTAGAATGAAAGGAAATGAATGTTCCAGTTAATTGAATACTCTTATTTAACTGAGATTCACCACACAACATATACAGGTTATGTACTCATAAATCTCTTGTTCACTGAAGTATGAATCTCTGTGTCCCATTGGGTACAATCTACTTGATCTCTGATGTCCAAGAGTTGTTTCAGTTTCTCCCCAAGCAATAGGACACTTCACTGGTTAAGCTACATGATCCTCTGGGAAAGGGAGCAAGGAATTTCCTCTGATGTCTTCTTGGATTCACCGTCTGCTAGTTTATCATTTTTAAGTAATTATTTTGCCAGGTTTTCACACTTCAGGCACTTTAAATATGCATCAAAAGAATAACAGAAATTATTGGGAGTTACAACTAGTCCAGTCTAATAATTAAAATCTGTTTGTTATTTTCAGAACGAAGCAATGACTGGCTCTCATACCCAGAACCGAGTCCTCTCTCGAATCACTCTGGCATTAATGGAGGACACTGGGTAAGATAGCTGTGAGATTATATTGTTTAAGATGACATGAATATTAAGATTTAGTGGATATTAAGAAAATACTGACATTTTACATTAAAGTAAAATATATTCTTTGAATTTTGTGCATTTATCCATTACCTCACTAACTTACAATAAATGTTTGGGTCTCTGACATATAGAATAGATAGGATAAGCTTCCTGGCATTATGAAATTCATTTTCTAATAAGTAGAGACCATGCTACTATCAATTTTAATTAAAAATGTGTTGTGATATTTATATTCCTGGTGTTTAAAACAGTAGAAATTTCTGGTAAAGCAGTAGAAAACTGTTTTTAAGTGATTCAAATGGGTATTATGTTACTTGTTGGTTCCAGAGTCGTCTTTGTGGCAAGATGTGCCTATCCTAAATCTGGGCCTCAGTCAATTTTTCAAGGAGCACCACTTCCTTTTAATAGAGAATAGTTTTGAGAGACCACAGTCTGGATACTGTTTGTTGCTATAGTGTTGTCATTGTTTTTATCATTTTCAGCAGATCAAGGTGGAAAATTCATTTTTGTAAAGAAAAAAATTGAAACACTCAGTTCCTTTTCATGCCATTATAACTTCTTCCCTTTTGTCCCTTAATAGGCAAAGATCAGCATTAGTAGCCCTGCTACCGTGCATAATAATCTACTTAGTAAATACTTTGTAGATAATGCTGGCTTCTATAAGACACCAGTAAGGTGGGAGTCACTACTAAAATCATGGCACTGGTGAATTTTTGTAAGACAGCATAAGGTAAAAGTTGTAGGCATAAAAATGATTTTTTATAAATCACTAAGACTTTGGTGTAGCTTAACTAAGTTGCTTCTCCCAGTAAAAGACATTATCTTTTATCCATTCAGAAACCTGGGGGTCATCCGTGACAACTCCTTCTCTACACATCTCAGATCCAGTCAGTCATAAAAATTGCTTGATTTTTAGCTCTTTAGTATCCCCAGAGTCTACTTACTTTTTTGGTCATCACTGCCTTTATTGAGACCACCGTTATCTTTTATCTAGATTAACTATAGTAGCTCTTTTTATCTTTCTCCCTGCATCTTAAATTGTCCTTCGTAGTGTATCCCAAATCTACAGGTGTTCTACACAAGTGTCCTTTAGAAGTTTTTTAGGCGTAGTGTCTCATACAGTAAGAAATCCATGATAACTGAAGTACACATATACATATTAATCATTGAGAGCAAAGACATTGACGAGGGTGCAACACCATTCAGTGGGGAAAGAATGGTTTTTTTCAACAAATGGTGCTGGGATAACTGGTATCCATGTGCAAAAGAAGGAAGTCCTACCACACAATTTACTCAGATGAACCCAAAATGGATTGAAGACCTAAATATAAGACCTAAAACCATAAAATTCTTCGACGAAAACATAGGTGTGAATCTTCATATTGGATAAGACAATGATTTCTTAGCTATGACACCAAAAGCATCCAGAAAACAACCAAAGAAAAAAATGGATACACAGGACTTCACCAAAATTAAAAACTTTATACTTCAAAGGACACTATCAAGAAAATAAGGGCACTGCATATCCTACAACCCTAGAGCAGAATGCACTGTGCTGCCACAGCCACTGGGTGAACTCAGTCACCTCTTTGAGACTGCAGATGGGTGCAGCTCCTTGCCAGTACTAGAGGGTAACACGGGCCCTCAGTGGCTGCCCAATCCCAGAATAGAGCTACACTTTTTTTTTTTTTTTTTTAGTGCATGCAAGAACTGGGGTGTAGGCTAGAGGTATAGGGGCTAAGAGGATTCACCAGAGAAAAAGTGGGAAGCAGAACAAGTCAATCTACTGAAATACACTGCTAAAGGGAGCAACGGGTGAAACAGGAGAGGTCTGCTGCGCCATATAGGTTAGCTCCCTGGCTGAGGATTGAACTCATGCCACAGTAGCTGGTGATAACTTTATGCACTGAGACTTAACCTCTGCACCACCAGGGAGGCCGCCAGCATCATTGGTCTTTAGGGAAATGCAAATCAAAACCATTGTGAAATGCTACTTCACATTCACTCAGATCACTATAATCAAAAAGATAATAACAAACATCAAAGAGGATGTGAAAAAAGTAGAACCCACCCACATAAATATAAATATAACTGGAAAACAGTTTGGCAGTTCATCAAGATATTAAACACATATTTAGTATATGATCCAGCAATTCTCCCAAGTATATATTTAGGAGAATTATAAACATGGCTACTCTAAAACCCATATTTGGATGTTCATAGCAGCATTACTCATAATAGTAAAAAAAAAAAAAAGAAATAGAAACAATCAAATGTAATTTGGTCATAATAAGGAATGAAGTCAAGAGAGTCAGAAAATAAGCTGAAGACTGGGAGAAAATATTTGCGGAAGACCTCAAAAATGAGCAAAAGATATGAATGGACATGTCACCAACAAAAGATATAAAGACGGTAAATAAGCATTTAAAAAGATAACCCCACATTATGCCAGCAGGGAAATTCAAATTAAAGCAATGAGATAATCACTATGTACCTTTCAAATGGCTAACATCCATAACAAAACCAAATATTGCCAAGGATGTAGAACAACAGGAATTCTCATTCATTGTTGGTGGGAATTCAAAATGGTACAGTCACTCTGGAAGACAGTTTGGCAGTTTGTTACAAAACTAAACTTACTCTCACCATGATAATCCAACAGCTATACTCACTGTTTAATCATGTAAGTATAATCACATACTTACTTATTCAAATAAGTTAAAAATGTATGTCCAGAGGGCCTCCCTGGTGGCGCAGCGGTTGAGCGCTGCGCTGTGGAGCTGTCGGCAGCGCACGATGCGAGTTCGACGCCCAGCCGGGGAGAATCCCACATGGCACGGCAGACCTCTCCTGCCTCGCCCGCTGCTCCCCTCAGCAGTGTATTTCTGATCGGCCTGTTCTGCTCCCCACTCTGTCTCTGGTGAACCCTCTCGCCGCCCCACGCCTCTGGCCTATATCCCAGCTTGTATGTATAAATAAATAAATCTTTAAAAAAAAATGTATGTCCACACAGAAACCAGTACCCAGAAGGTTGTAGCATCTTCATTCGTTAATGTCAAAACTTGAAGCAACCAAGTTGTTCTTTAATATGTGAATGAATATATAAACCGTTGTCTATCCAGGCAATTAAACATTATTTTGTGTTAAAGAGAAATGACCACCCCTGTGTTCTGAGGGATGGCAGCAGACACTGTCCAGATGATATACATGGACTTTACGCTGGTCCTGGTATATAAATTCACTGACAAACATGAATAGGTAACAAAAAAAAAAAATGGTATTGAAACAAAGTAATAATCACCTCATAGAGTTTTATGAGGTTAAATGAGTTAGTATATATAAAACCACATTGTAAGTACCAACTAAGTATTAGTTATTATATATAAAAATGAACCAAAGTCTTATGAAACAGTATTTATCCTTGCTACATACAATGCAATCCTCTTTTTTATCCTGTTGATTTTAAAAGAAGTGTAAAGATCCACTAAGCTGATTTCACGATCTTCTAATGTGCTAAGAAATGCTGTTTCCTCTGCTCGCCTTGCTCGCTCAGCTAACTTGTGCTCATCACTCTGGGTTTAGCTTTAAGTCATTGCTTCAGAAAAATCTTTCCTAATTCCCGAGACAAGCGTAGGGTTTCTTTATCAATATTTTTCTTAGCACCTTATACGTAATCTCTGTGATGTTTCTCATGCTTGTAATTTTTTAAAAATAGCTGTCTTATTCATTAGATTCTATTCCATATAAGGGCGGGAACTGTGTCCGTTTATTCACTGCTATAACCTTAGCATTTTGCAAAGTGTGTAGCATATTAAAGTGTTTATATATTGACTGATAGTACAGAAAGAACTGCAAAGAAAAGTTACCAAGATTTCAAGAAATGTAGGTTAGATGTCTCGCTGGTGGGCCTTGCTGGTGGGCCTCCCTGGTGGCGCAAGGGGTTAAGTCCCAGCACTGTGAAGCTATTGGTGGCCACTGCAGCATGACTTCAATCCCCAACCAGGGAGCTAACCCACATGGTGCAGCAGACCTCTCCTTTCTCCCTGCTGCTCCACTCAGCAGTGTATTTCAGTCTGCCTGTCTATTCCCCACTTTGTCTCTCTTGAATCCTCTCAACCCTCCCTCACACACACACCTCTGGCTAACACCACAGCTCTTGTATGCATAAATAAATACAAATCTTAAAAAGAAAAAAGGTCTCACTGATGATTGAATAACACAATACTGATATTATGTCCTGGACTCAACAGCTTATACTAGATATGGTAATTCCCAAGGGAATATGATTATTTTGTATTTTATGCATAGGGAGAAGGACTTCCTGCCCTAGACACTTAAAGTGATTCCAATGTCCAAGATCAGGGACCTATTACTCTAGTACTACTTGACCTGCTGTGATACCAAGTCAGCTAATTAACTCACATTGCACTGCAGAGGTTGCAGGTGTTTTGGTATTGTAGTGCTCAGATTCTTTTCTTCAGAACTTCTAAGAGAGTTCTGTTCTTTAAAAGGGGAGATGGTTAGAAAATGCTGCATCACCTGTTTCTATTTTTGTTTGATTTTGTGAAAAGCTGGCTACTTGAGTGGATGATATTATCAGCCCCCTAGCTTTGAACCTATGTTTTTATTTGTTTTGGTAATGCTAAAGTAATGATATAACACAAGTAGATAAGACACTCTTTTTGTATACTTTAATAACTTTTGTAAACTAACCTTGCTATTTAGAATAAAAAAGTAAAACTAATAAAAGTAGGTTTCCACCTTTGATTAAATTTGTCAGAAACTAGATCAATTTTTTTTTGTTACTAGAACTTTTGTAAGTATTGGACATCATATTTGTCTTATTATAATATATAGTCACAAGCAGAACTTGTATTGATGGAATACCACAAATTCAAGCTAAAGAAGCAAAAAGGTAGGGCCACTGAATCAGATTAGGCAGAGGTTAGCCCACTAGTCATTGCGCTGTTTACTCCTCTGAGTATACTCTGTTTACTCCCTTCTCTTTTTCTCTTAGTCTCTTTCTGCTGTGTTGGTCCTTATTACCCTTGATTTACAATGTTAGCTAGTTTCAATTCTGAATCCTGTCATCTTTGAACTTTACAACGAAAACCTGACTTTGGGGCTTTTCCAAATATGGAGGACCCTCACTGTGAGGCTGAAGTTTCCCAGCCCCCCGGACAGGGATCGTGGGCAGCAGTCCTTGGGCAGCTGTCTCATCACAATCCACCACAGTCCATTTTGAGGTCCTAGTCCTCCTGGTGAGATTTGTAATTGGTTATGCTGGGTTGTTTTAAAAAGACAGTAATAAAAGTACTTTGTTTGAATTATTTCCACAGCTGGTATAAAGCTAATTACAGCATGGCTGAGAAGTTAGACTGGGGCCGAGGCATGGGCTGTGACTTTGTCACAAAAAGCTGTAAATTCTGGATTGATCGGCAGAGACAAAAGTAAGAGTTCATTTCCTCCTAATGTCTTTGATAATGCAATGTATTTTGATTTTGCCTTTAACCGGAGCCTAAAGTATCACTATTTTATTTTAGCTATTCTGAAAGAGGGCTAGTGATATCTCATTGTGGTTTTAATTGCATTTCCCTAATGGCTAATGATGTTGAACATCAGCTCATGTGCTTATTTGCTACCTATATGTTCTCTTTAGTCACATGTCTCTTTATGTCTTACTCCAATTTTTTCTTCTGAGATTTCAGGATGCTTATAACATTCATGTGTGAGAGAAGAAAACCGCCAATAATCCCATTACATTTTGGCAGATCAGTCTTAATAGGATTTATGTTGTTTAGGAATACTGAAATTTCATTTACAATATTTCTCTTGTGACATTAATATAATTTGTAATATAATTATCATCAACATGACTGATCATAACTATAGATTTTTTGAAGGTTTTTTTTTTACATCGTTGTTCCTCTCAGGTGTAATCCCCATAAAAGTCCCACCACCAAGTCATCCGTGAACTGTCACCATAGTCTCTTATCGCTACCCTCCCCTGTTCTGATCCTTCTCCCTCCCCTTCCCTGCTGAATGTCTCCGAGATTTATCTTTCACCTGTTAGTTTTGTTTTTGTTTAGATTTTTCCTGATCCCTCATTTGGTTCCCCTGTATCCCTCCTATAAGTGAAACCATCTGATGTTTTTTCTTTTTCCTTCTGACTTACTTCACTGAGCATAATTCTATTTGAAGGTTATTTATTTATTTTTTTAAAGATTTATTTATTTTTGCATACAGGCTGGGGTACAGGCCAGAGGCGTGGGATAACGAGAGGGTTCACCAGAGACAGTGGGGAGCAGAACAGGCAGAATGACAGACACACTGCTGAGGGGAGCAGCAGGCAAGGCAGACCTCTCCTATCTTGCCCACTGTTCCCCTCGGCAGTGTGTTTCTGTCGATCTGCCTGTTCTGCTCCCCACTCTGTCTCTGGTGAACCCTCTCGCCACCCCACGCCTCTGGTCTGTACCCCAGCTTGTATGCACAAATAAATAAATCTTAAAAGAAAAAAAATAGAACAAGTTGTTACAACTCAGACTGTTAACACAATCTTCTTCTGGAACAGGAAAACAAGGTTGTCCTGTGAATGTTTTCAGTTTAATGAACTGTCAAACAAGATTATTTGAACTAGATTATGGCACAGAGGGAAATTTCATTCTTTGTAGCTGCAGAGCAGAGGGGAACATCATCTCCATCTCTCCTGAGACTCTATTTGTTAATTATGAGGATTTGTGTTTTTACACAGGCTATGGAATTTCATTATTTGTCATTAAAAAATAAAAACAACCAAATGAGGTCTGCAGGGCCCATTTTACTGACAAAAGTGGAGAAAGAGATAAATAGTATTATTAATAATTATAGTGTTATAATGTAGTGTAATAATAAACATAGTGTTATAATGAATCTAGCATTAATCTTTCACATCTGCATTTCCTCTTACCCTTTAAAAAGTAAGTATGTAACCTGATTCAGTAATTAGTTTTAGGCTGTTAAAATATATTGAAATTATAATGGAAATGACAAAGCTCTAGAAAAGACTTACAGTGTTTTCTTTAGGGTTTAATACCATGATGCTTCCCTTTTGTACAGGAAGCAGAAGCTGAGCCCTTACTGTGACACACTCAGAAGTAATCCACTGCAGTTAACTTGCCGACAGGACCAGAGAGCTGTTGCCGTGTGTAATCTGCAGAAGTTTCCGAAACCTTTACCTCAAGAGTACCAGGTAACCCTTGGTCTGAGCATAGTTTTAAGAATCAATATTTTAAGTCTCCATTTTGAATCATGCGAGTGAATTCTCTTTGACATTTTCAATCTGTAAGGCTCCATTTGTTTTTCATAAGTTAGAAAAAAAACCTGAAGAATTCCTCCATTTTGTTATAACCAGTATGCCAATTGATAGTTCCTACTTTGTAATGGCTGTAGTATTGGTAAAAGGTATTTGGGGTATTTGTTTTTATGTATTTTTAAATTATTTGTATTTTCTTCCTAGGCGCTTCTGTTACAGGGCAGGGAGAAGGGTACCCCAGATCCCCCAAACCTGCCCACTCTAAGTAGGTTCTGCCATCTGCTGCATCAGGACAAAACATATAAGACCTTTAATGGAAAGGAACGTTAATACAATTATTGTGCAATACAAAAAAAGGGAAAGAATGTAGTTTCCAAATTAAGCACCCATCTCCTTGTGGGTAAATGCCCAGCCAAACGGGGTTGGCCCAAAGCAGGACCACTAAGTCCTAAAAGCCTGCCACAAGTCTAAAGCACCTTTCATCAGGGACACATAGAAAAGGGTCAGAAATAGCCAGACAAGTCTGGAAGGAAAAGAGCAAAGTTAAAATCAAGATCAACGCTGCCTTTGTTAACCTCCACACGGGTCTCTCACCCACATGTGTTTCAACCAGACCAGGACCAAGAAGCCAGTGCAGCTTCTTCACATGTCTCTCTGCTCCATGTGCCTCCTCCAGGTCTCCCTCTGGCTCTCCGTCCTTCTTCCTTTTTTTCTTTTCCCAGTCATCTCTCCAGCTTCTTCTCCCAGCTCAGCTCCACTCTTCCTTGGGTGGAGCAGGGAACCTGGAACCTCCCCTTTTCCTGGGACCATTCTTACATTTCCAACATCTTTGCCTTTAATTTCTTCTGATTTACCCGCAAAAGATGCTACTTTAAAGAAATAATTTAGGTGCTCTAATTCATTTAACTAGAAGACTTGAAAGTTCTGCTTTACCAAAGGTTTCACTAATGGTACATAAAAAGTAAAGGAAATGG
The DNA here is from genome assembly GCA_004024925.1 of Scalopus aquaticus. Taxonomy (NCBI): domain Eukaryota; kingdom Metazoa; phylum Chordata; class Mammalia; order Eulipotyphla; family Talpidae; genus Scalopus; species Scalopus aquaticus. The sequence goes on from PVIJ01001806.1 coordinate 108,527, forward strand.
TCCTACATGTTCAGTGTGAATCTCTGAGTTGACTGAAGTGTTTTGTTGCCAAGGTTTTCTCTAAAAAGACTCAGCTTGCTTGCCAATTGCGACGACAGTTTTTGCCAGAAATATCTTAGAAGCTAATTTAAAGTAGTTGCTGCTAAATATTGAACTTCATATTTATATTTATGACCAAACTGAATGCTTCATACACCATAAGATGTCAACTATATTTCCATGCGCAGTATTAGAACTCAGTGAGTTGGTGTAAAATGTGAAATCTTTAAAGTTTACCGATTCTTTTGGTATTCCAAGTATTACATATGTACAACCGCATTCATTTTCTCACAGTTTTATTTTTTCAGGTTTGTGAAAACAATAAATAAATTGTTTCCTAAAAACACTTGAATTATGTTATATTTAAAATCTTAATTTTATGCCTCAGTTTTGTGTTTTTTCAACTCCTAAAGTTCCTTCTACTCACTCTTTTAAAACAGTCAAATTTTGTCATCTAATGAATAATTTAGACTGATTTACTTTATTTACTTATCTCTAAAATTACCACAAAATCAAAATACCCCTCAGATGCTGTATTACTCTCTTTGTGATATACAATATATAAAGAAAAGTAGGTTAATATCTTCTTTGTGTTATACAATAGCAGAAGATTGCTATGAACTGTGGAGTTTGCTTTGATTATGCAGAATGTTTCTTATTCTCATCTTCCCAATTTTTTAAAGTACTTTGATGAACTCAGTGGAATACCAGCAGAAGATTTGCCTTTTTATGGAGGTTCAGTAGAAATTGCTGACTACTGCCCTTTCAGTCAGGAATTCAGTTGGCATTTAAGTGGTGAATATCAACGAAGCTCAGATTGTAGAATATTGGAAAATCAACCAGGTTAGTAGTCTAGTGAAATGAATTGTTATTTATGTGTTAAAATTACCTATCAGCTACATAAAATAGTGGTTAGGGGAATACACGTTGGAGCCAGGCTGAGTTTTTATTGTGGTTCCACTGTTATCCATCTGTGAGAAGTTACTTCTCTGTGCCTTCATTTCTTCTTCTCTACAAGGGAGTAATATAATACCTATCTCATAGAACTGTTGTAAGAAATAAATTAACGGAATAAAATTGCTTAGAAATATGGCGCATAGAAAGGATTGCTAACTGCTAGATATACTTGTACATACATGCACACACACTGCATTTTAGTCATAGCTTACATCTGTATGACATTTTATTTGCAAAACACTTTCATTTTTTTTAACTTTTTTTTTTAAGATTTATTTTATTTATACATACAAGCTGGGGTACAGGCCAGAGGCGTAGGGTGGTGACAGGGTTCACCAGAGACAGAGTGGGGAGCAGAACAGGCAGATCAGAGATACACTGCTGAAGGGAGCAGCGGGCAAGGCAGGAGAGGTCTGCTGCACCGTGTGGGATTCTCCCCTGCTGGGCGTTGAACTTGCATCGCGTGCCCGACAGCTCCACAGCGCAGCGCTCAACCACTGCGCCACCAGCGAGGCCCCACACTTTCATTTTTATCATTGCATTTTATTCTAAAAACCTGATGAGATTCATAGAGAAGATATTACTGAATTTCACAGATGAGCAAAGAGATACTAAGTGATACAGTTAATTGGTATTCTCCAGTACAAACTTTTTTTATTTATTTTTTATTTTTATCTATTTTCTTGTTGTGGTAACATTGATTTACGGCCTGTATAAGTTTATCACCTCACCATCTTATCACCTAAACAAAGGTATATACCACTCCACACCTACCACCAAAGTCTAGTACCATCCACCACCATCTAATCAAATTCCTCTACCCTTTCCACTTACTACCTACTCTCTTCTGCTCTAGTAAACATCATTCTGTTGTCAGTGTGAGGGTTTTATTTTGTTTTATTGGCTTTATTTCTTTATATTGCACATATGCATGAAATTATATAGTATTTATCTTTTTCTATCTGTCTTATTTCAGTTAGCATAATCCCCTCAAGTTCCATCCATATTGTCATGGATGGCAAGATTTCATCTTTTTTATAGCTAACTTATATTGTATCGTGCGCACGTGTGTGTGTGTGTGTGTATGTGTGTACCACATATTTCTAGTCTATTCATCCAACAAGAAACACTTAGGTTATTCTGTATCTTGGCTGTTGTAAGTAACAGCAGAGCTCTTTTTATAAATCATGTTACGTGTTTTTTCTTCTCTTGAGGAGTGTGCATTTTATGTAATTTAGAAGTAGCATGACATTCTCCAGATATCAGAATAATACTATTTAACATGACTGCTAACATGTATTGCCATAAATGCCTTCATTATATCATCGATTGACCTCATCCTATTATGGGTCACTTGGGAGGTGACTCCTATTTAGTCCACCAGTGAAGGTAATGCTTAGTGCCATTTCCTTTATATATCTATCTTAAACACTATAGACCCAGTTCTATTTCTCACTTCTAATATAACAATTTTTTCCCACTGATGTGTTCTTTATTAAGAACACAGTTTGAGGGCCTCCCTGGTGGTGCAAAGGGGTAAGTCTCAGCACTACGAAGCTATCAGCAGCCACTACAGCACAAGTTCAACCCCCACCCAGGGAGCTGACCCACATGGTTCAGCAGACCTCTCCTGTCTTGCTTGCTGCTCCCCTCAGCAGTATATTTCAGTAGATCTGCCTGTTCTGCTCCCTGGTAAATCCACTCATGCCCCTACACCTCTGGCCTACATCCCAGCTCTTGTATGCATAAATAAATAAATCTTTAAAAAAGCAAACAAAAATAACAAACAAGGAACACAGTTTGAATCTGGAGTTACTCTTGTATTTTTTTTTAGCTGAAAATTCCCATTAAACAAATTTTAATTCCATTAAACATTTGAAACATTTAAAATTTCCATTAAACAAGTATTAATCATAAGAATATATTGCTTCAATTTCTTGTTCTTTGAGTCCAGAAGTCAATTTTTAAGAAAACTTTTCTGATTTGCTTTAGGCCTTTTTAAAAACTATGGTGCTGAAAAATATGGACCTCATTCAGTATGTCTAATTCAGAAATCAGCATTTGTTATGGAAAAGTGTGAGAGGAAGCTGAGTTACCCAGACTGGGGAAGTGGATGTTATCAGGTAAAGTTATGTGATTGCTAATAATTATGCCAGATATTTTTTAGTCTTATGTTATTATATGGCTTTTATATTTTAAGATGAACTTTATATCCATATATATAGGTAATTTAACAATTAATAGTTTAACTTATCTTGTTTATGTATATATTAGTTCATATTCTTGTACTTTGTGAAAATACTATCATTTCTTTGAGAGACAATGCCTTCTCCATTTCTTTAACATGTATATATAATAGCCATATGTCAGCAAGTTTTATAATAACTTTACGTCTAGCCTAAAGAAATAATGGTAATATGTAATTTTGTTTTTGTTTTTTTTTTGTAATTTTATTTTTGAACAAATATTACTTTGTAATGGAAAAGATTTTAAGTTTTCTTTCATAAGAGCTGAAGAAATCAGATGTTTAAAAATTAATGAATCAGCTATTTGATATTAGATTTTTTTTCCCTTTGAGATTAGAAATCCAAAGGGGGCAAATTCCTACTTTCTTAATTATCTTATTTCTATCTGATGTTATCTGATATTAAATGACTGCTTTACCTTATTAAGAACTTATTAAGATATAATCATCCTGTAACTTAGGAACATCTAACTTAATGAATATTCCATTTTCATGGAGCGTAGTATGATCCTAAAAAGTGGAACATAAGAATTCGTTGTGCCATTTCAGCTAAAAAATATAAATGAATGTCTGCAGCTGTGAATTTATAACGTAAATATAATGTTTACACTTAAGTAATATTGGGGTGAGGGGTAACAACTTTATTGAGATGTAATTCACACACCATCAAGTCATATAAAATTATCTTTGAGTAAACAATCCAGTCAAACCATGGGCAGAAGAGCTAAAAAGACACTTCAAAGAGGAAATGCAAATGGCCAACAGGTATATGAAAAAATGTTCGACATCCCTTATAATCAGGGAAATGCAAATCAAAACCACGATGAGATACCACCTTATACCAGTGAGAATGGCACATGTTAAAAAAAAAACAAACAAACAGGAAACAACAAATGTTGACAAGGATGTGGAGAAAAGAGAACTCTCCTGTACTGCTTGTGGGAATGCAAAATGGTCTAACCATTATGGAAAGTTGTGTGGAGGTTCCTCAGACTTCTAAAAATGGCACTTCCATATGACCCAGCAATTCTACTCCTAGGAATTTATCCAAAAGACACAGAAACATTAATTCAAAAGGATACCTGCACCCCTATGTTTATTGCAGCACTGTTTATAATAGGTAAGATATGGGAACAACCCAAATGCCCAAAAATAGATGACTGGATCAAGAAGATGTAGTATAGGTGCCTCCCTGGCAGCTCAACGGGTTAAGTCGCAGCACTATGAAGCTATCTGCAGCCACTGCAGCACAAGTTCGATCCCCGGCCAGGGAGCTTCCCACATGGTGCAGGAGACCTCTCCTGACTCTCCCGCTGCTCCCCTCAGCAGTGTATTTCAGTCATTCTGACTGTTCTGCTCCCCATTTTTTTTTTTAAAGATTTATTTTTTATTTATACTTACAAGCTGGGGTACAGGCCAGAGGCGTGGGGCGGCGAGAGGGATCACCAGAGACGGAGCGGGTAGCAGAACAGGCAGATCAAAAATACACTGCTGAGGGGAGCAGCAGGCAAGGCAGGAGAGGTCTGCCGCGCCATGTGGGATTCTCCCTGGCCGGGCATCCAACTCCAGTCGCCGCTGCCAACAGCTCCACAGTGCAGCGCTTAACCGCTGCGCCACCGGGGAGGCCCCCTGCTCCCCATTCTGTCTCTGGTGAGTCCTCTCACCCCTCCCCAACACTTCTGGCCTGCACCCCAGCTCTTGTATGCATAAATAAATAAATCTTTAAAAAAATAAGATAAGTATATATACACAATGGAATACTATTCAGCAATTAAAAGATTGACTCATGCCATTTGTAGCAACATGGATGGAGTTAGAAGGTATTATACTCAGTGAAATAAATCAGAAAAGAAAAGAAAAATATCAGATGGTTTCACTTATAGGAGGAATATAGGGGAACCAAATAAGGGATCAGGGGAAAAATAATAACAATAAAAAACAAAACAAAAATAAACAGGCAACTATATATCATAGACATTCTGCAGGGGAGGGAGAGGGAGAAGGATCAAAACAAGGGCTGGAAGAGCACAAGGAACTTTGGCGATGGTGCATGGGTGAATTGGTGGTGGGAATTCTATGGGGACTACACCTGAGAAAAGAAAGCAAACATTGTACAAAAATGAAAAATGATGTAAAACATATATAAATAAATATATAAAAAAGGTAAGTAAAAAATAAAATTATCTTTGAAACCTTTTAAAAAACAATTCAAAATAAACATTTTCTAGCTATAATCTAACAGCTCTGTTACAACAACCATTTTCTGATAAATTCAATGAAAGATTTATGTATGTGTTAAATTCATAGTTTCTGACCTTGTTGTAATCGATTATATAATTTTTACTGCATTCATTTAGTACTTTTTAGGGAGTGCAAGACACCTTTCCTAAGTTTTTCCTGTAATAATAATATTCTTTATGGTCATAAAACATTGCTTCATTTAAAAGTTTAATTAGAGGGATCATTTCCTTGTTATATAGTCAGTAAATTTTAATTTTTACTATGCTTTTATAAGTATATTTACATGTTTTTCCTTTTTTTAAATTTACTTTTTGAAATAAATTCCCTAAGTGAAAATATTAGGTTAAGGGGGATAAAGCCGGAACAGTGACAATAATAGTAAGATGTCCTTTTTTAGGCTATTTTAATGTTTTATCAACTACACTACTGCAAAAGGATTGTTCAGATTTATAATACATCTACTAAGACTGACTGTATTTGGCTTCCCTATATCTAGTATTATCAGTTAATTTTTCTAATTTAATACTAGTAACCTGTTAGGTGGAAAATATGTATGATTTCTATTAACACATGGTCAGCTGTTCTGTTCTCTTTATTGCTTTACTTATTTTGACAGAGAAGTTGCAAGAATGATACAAAATATTTTTTTCTGAATCATTTAAATGCAAATTATTGACATACTTTCAATCCCAAATACTTTTATGTGCATTTCTTATAAACAAAAATATCCTCCTATATAACCACAACACTATTAAAACAAAAAATCAGGAAATTAGCATCGATTCTTCTAATTTGCAGACTCCATTCAGGTTTTTCCAATTGTCCCAATAATGTCCCTGTGTTAATAGCATCTGGACAAATATCACATATTGTGTAATTATCATGTCTCGTCTCCATCTGTTCCAGAACAGTTCTGCAATCTTTTCATGACTTTCATAATAACCTTGATACTTTTAAAGATTATAAGACATTTCTTTTCTAGGATGTCTGTCAAATTGGGTTTGTTCGATGTTTCTTTTAGAAATTCATGTAGTGTACTTTTGGGCGGTGATGTTTGTTTTTCTGGTAGTACTTATTTATCCCTTTACTGGTGATGTTATTTTATTGGTATCTGCCATATTTTTATGCTGTCAGGTTACTCTTTTAATTAATTCCCTTTGTAATTAATAAATATTTTGGGAGAAGGTACTTAATTCTCTTAGTACCTGAATAACTTAATCCAGTTTTGATAAGAGTGAAAATATGCCCACATCCCAAATTGTGTTTTATTGCCAGTATTTTTAGTAATCCTAATGTATTTTCCTCCAATTAAAGGAGAAGTTTCCTAAACTGGAATCTCAATGATCTGATGTTTTGGGGTTTTTTTTCTGTTTGAAGATTTCTTGTTCACCTCAAGGTCTGAAAGTTTGGGTCCAGGATACTTCATATTTGTGTAGTAGGGCCGAGCAGGTGCTCCCTGTCCGTGTTCAGATGAATGGCTGGATTTATGATGGAAACCTTCTCTGCCCATCATGTTGGGACTTCTGTGACCTCTGTCCTCCAGAAAGAGATCCTCCAGCCACTAACTTGACCAGAGCTCTACCACTGGGTGAGTAAAGGGGTAGGCTTTTCTTATAAAATGTTGAAAATCCCTTCAAGGCAGCTTTAAAACTGATTGAGCACCTACTCTTCTAATTGCAGTTTTATGGAAAAATCTCCATGTTAGAAATTGAAAGTAGGTAAATTGACACTTCTGTTCAGTAAGAGCAAGATAAGGAACCATTCTGTGTAAATAATCACCTCTGAAGAAAACAAAAACAACAACAAAATTAAATGTTGCCATTATTCATTTTGAAATTGAGTAAACAAAATTCTGCTCATTAAATACAAAAAGTAATTAAATATACTTTAGTTTCATTATAACTAATTGAGGTGAAAGAAGGGGAAAAGTGCCAGAAAAGATTTTATTTATAATTTTTTTTAATAGAACTGAGGTATTGGCCAGAGGTGCAGGGGTAAAGATACACCAGAGACAGAGTGGGGGGCAGAACAGGCAGACTGACTGAAATCCACTGCTGAGGGGAGCAGCGGGCGAGGCAGGAGAGGTCTGCTGCACCATGTGGGAATTTCCCTGGCCGGGTATCGAACTCGTGCTACAGTGGCTCTGTATAGCTTCATAGTGCTGCTCTTAACCCGTTGCGCCACCAGGGAGGCCTTAACCTATGAAATTTTATGACAATTGACATTTTAGAATATGGGTAATAAAACTCTGCAATATTTCATTTTCTCTACTGGAGATATTTATTAAATGTAACTGTGTAGCCCTTTACTTGTTCATGGTCTAGTTGTAAGAGGAGGGCTACATTCATTTCACAATTCAAAGTCTCTCCACTTTTAAGATTTACTGTCCTTTATTCTCAAGTCCTGGGAGTTTTATCTAGAAATGAACTGTGAGTAGAGGTAAGTTTTAGATCAATAGTTGTGTTAGGGCTGCCCAAGACCAACCCCAGGTTTAGTGATTCTCCAGCACTCATAGGACTCAGCCTCTAGTTATACTTTCAGCTAAGATTTATTGAAGTGAAGGAATAGAAAGCAGAATCACTGAAGGGAAAAAGGATAATGGGGTGAAGTCTAGAGGAAACTAGTATCCAGACAGCAGCTAAAATGCATGCTTCCTGCAGGACTTTTCAAAGATTGGCAGTCTCGGGCCAGCTCTGTTAACTTTTCTGCAGAGTACTTCAGCATGTAAGTTTTCTAAAGTGATGCAGTAATGACACAGGAATTGTTTTAAATGCTGTAAAATATTCCTTTTGACATGGTATATAATAATTGTAGTGTTAATACTCTTGGTTAACTTTTAATGTGAACTGGTAGGATGACTTTATTTTGTTATTAAGAAAGCAGCAGCAGAACCACAAATAGATGGTTGTGATGTAGTGAGTTCTCATTCTTCTGTTTAATCTCAGGGTTAACTATAAAAAACTATCACCATCTCATTGTCTAAGAGTTGATCTGGAACTGAGCCATTAGCAGTTAAAGAAAGTTATTGTTATTCAGATGTTTGAGGGCTAAGAATCTTAGGAGTAAAGTAGTTAGACTGGGTGGGAATGAGGAGAGCCACAGCAGATGAAGGGACTATGAAATGATGTTTTTGTTCTTGAAGCACAACAAAGACTAGTGAATCTGTTCAAAGGAGTTGGGAACAAGACACTGCCAACTACCCCACCCCCTCCACTAACTTGTTCTTTAGGTCCTATTTGCTGTCCTGCTCCCTCTTTATCAGTCACCCTTCTGAGATGTTAATTTCGTGTGATTTTTTTCCCTCTAAGGAGTTCTATGCCATTGCCATCTCCAAACTATTACCACAGTTTTGAAAAGTATAAAATATTAGAAGAATACATACTTTCAGACATTGCATTTTAAACATTGTAAGCATCATTGTTAAAAAGATAAAATATCCCGACTTCCCATGTGTGTAAATAAGAGTGCATGCTGAGGCTTTTATGAATATTTATTAAACCATGTGCCAAAGACTATAGCAGACTTTATACATGCTGTTTCTTTTAGTAAATAATTTGTTTCTTTTTAATACACTTTTTATGACCCACCAATCTTGTATAAGTAAGGTTTGCGGTTGCTTCCTCTATTCCTTCAGCATGGCAACTGCTTCTTCTTTTCCTACATCATGGCGACTGCCTCTTTCATTCCTACATCATGGTGACTGAATTCCCCTTCTCCTTCAATCCCTTTTATGTCTCATCAGACTCTCCACACACCCCCCAAACTGCAAACTTAGCATTTTCCCTGGGGCTATTCATTCTCATCAGCAAACCCCTCCAGGGGGTACCACATTTACTGGACTTTGGACTCAGCCCAGTTACAATTAGACAGTTGTTCTGTATTACCTAAGACAGTTTCCATTAGTGAATATGAAAAATCTGTTTCTGAATTCTTCCTAGTCTCTTCAGATTATAGAGGTTGTTTCCATTTATTGAATGCTAAGCACTTTTCCAAGTATTTCATATATTTATCATTGCATTTAATCACAAAACCTAATGAAGTTGGACTTATCATTTTACACATGCAAATGTGGTTATAGGTATAGAGGAATTAAGTAATATATCTACTGTCAAATCGAGGCACAGATCAGAACCCAAATCTGATCACCTCCAGTTCAGTTAGAAGCACTCTTAAACAATCTTTTCTTTGTAAAGAGTACTTGCACAGAAAATGCAATGATTTAATATTTTATAGCTTATTAAATTTTAGTACCAATAATAGATAAATTACAGCTAGCTCTCCTCCTGTTTCCTATGTGCCAAAATGAGAATCAGGAGATAAAAGTATATTCCTGTTTCATTAGTGGCCGCATGGCCTTATTCCTTAATTCCAGCCTACTCTACATGATGCTCTAGGCCAGATTTTAACCAATAAAACTTTCTATAATGATGGGATTATTCTGTAATCTGTACTATCCAATACAATAGTCATTGGTTAATGACTGTTGAAAATGATTCTTGAACATGTAAAATGTGGTTAGGGTAACTAAGTAGAACTGCATTTTATTCAGTGGAACAAGGACAGTCTATTCAATAAATGGTGCTGGGAAAACTGGACAGCCACATGCGAAAAATGAAGCTAGACTACTACCTCACACCCTGCACAAAAGCCAACTCAAAATGAATAAAAAACCTGTATGTAAGACCTGAAACCATAAAATTTATAGAAGAAAAATATAGGCAAAACTCTACACGACATACAACTCAACAAAATCTTTAAAGACTCATCCCCCAAAGCAAAGAAAGTAAAGGACGAGATAAACAGATGGGATTACATCAAAATAAAAAGCTTCTGTACAGCAAAAGCTACATTAACCAAAACTAACAGACACTATACCAACTGGGAAAAGATCTTCGCACACAATACAACTGATAAAGGACTGATAACAAAAATTTACAAGGAACTCACACAACTCAACAAAAACAAAGCCAATAATCCAGTCAAAAAATGGGCAGAAGAGCTAAAAAGTCACTTCTCCAAAGAAGAAAAGCAAATGGCCAAAGGTATATGAAAAAATGTTCATCATCACTTATAATCAAGGAAATGCAAATCAAAACCACATTGAGATACCACCTCACACCTGTGAGGATGGCACACATTAAAAATACAGGCAACAACAAATGCTGGAAAGGATGTGGAGAAAAAGGAACTCTTCTACACTGCTAGTGGGAATGCGAACTGGTCCAACCACTATGGAAAGCTGTATGGCGGTTCCACAAATTGCTAAAAATGGAACTTCCATACGACCCAGCAATACCACTTTTGGGAATCTACCCAAAGGACACAAAAACACTAATTCAAAAGGATACATGTACCCGTATGTTTATTGCGGCACTGTTCACAATAACAAAGGTATGGAAGCAACCCAGATGTCCAAAAATAGATGATTGGATCAAGAAGATGTGGTACATATACATAATGGAATACTATTCAGCATTCAAAGAAGATAAAACACATGCAATTTGCAGCGACATGGATGGAATTAGAGGGGATCATACTCAGTGAAATAAGCCAGAAAGAAAGGGAAAAATATTGAATGGTTTCACTTATAACAGGAGTATAAGGAAACTAAATAGGAGAGAGATACTCAGCGGGGGGGTGGGGGGAGGGCGGTGGGTAGGGTAAGAGCACAAAATGGAGTAGAAAGAACACAAGGGACAAAAGAGATGGATCACGGGTGAATTGGTGGTGGGTTCCCAAGGGGAATACAAAATGTAAAAGACATAAATAACAATAAAAATATATACATTAAAAAAAACCCTGCATTTTAAATTTTATTTCATTTAAATTTAAATAGCACATATAACCAGTAGTTGCCATATGGACAGTGCAATTCTAGGTCAGAGTTTCTTAACACACATTTTTTTTTTAAGATTTATTTATTTATGCATACAAGCTTGGGTACAGGCCAGAGGCGTGGGGTGGCAAGAGGGTTCACCAGAGACAGAGTGGGGAGCAGAACAGGCAGATCGACAGAAACACACTGCTGAGAGGAGCAGCGGGTGAGGCAGAAGAGGTCTGTGGTGCCATGTGGGAATCTCCCCCGCCGCTGCCCACAGCTCCACAGCGCGTAACCACTGCGCAACCAGGGAGGCCATCAACACACATCTTTAGCATGAATCAAAATCATGTGAAACACCCACTGCATGTTAAACCACCCCCAGAGTTCATAATTCATAAGGCCTGGTTTAGAGTCTCAGAATTTTTAACAATTTTCCTGGTGATGCTGATGTTGATCCAAGGACCACATTTTGAAAAACACTGTTCTTGGCTAAGTAGATTTTTCTAGGATTTAACAAACACCAACTGATTCCGCTGGGGAAGAATAGAAGTTCCCCATGGTTTACCTGTATTGCATGCAGATAAATAATTTTTAAAATACTCATTCCATAAATAAACTAGTGGCAAATCAATAAAACTTTTAAAAATTGTTTTATAACATTTTAAAAAAATGAAACAAGAGAAAGATAGGCCTTTATGCATATTGCAGCATTGTTTGCAATAGTAAAACAATTTTTTTAAACTGTGTATTTATTTATTGTCAAAATTAAGCCATAGCCCTGCGACAGAGAATTATGTTGCTCAAAAAAAGTTTCATAATTTTTTTGTGCTACCATGGAAAAATTTCAAATACATATTGTTGAACAAAACAAAAGCCAAGTGAACAAGTGTATGAAGAGTATAGGCCTCCCCGGTGGCGCAGCAGTTAGGTGCTGCACTGTGGAGCTGTCGGCAGTGGAGACGGGAGTTTGCCGCCTGGCTGGGGAGATTCCCACATGGCGCGGCAGACCTCTCCTGCCTCGCCCGCTGTTCCCCTCAGCAATGTGTTTCCGTCCATCTGCCTGCTCTGCTCCCCACTATGTCTCTGGTGAACCTTCTCGCCGCCTCACACCTCTGGTCTGTACCCCAACTTGTATGCATAAATTAAAAAAAAATCTTTAAAAAAAAGAGTATTAAGAGTCTAGATGATGGTATTTTAAGTATTTTATGTAAATATGAAAATTATTTATTATTATTAAAGCTATTAATAATTATTACCTCTAAGGAATAACGCTTAAGTCTTGGGTTCAGGCAAGAACCATGTGTATGTTTTAATGTTAAATTTTTTTTTTAAAGATTTATTTGTTTATACATACAAGCTGGGGTACAGGCCAGAGGTGTGGGGTGGCGAGAGGGTTCACTAGAGACAGAGTGGGGAGCAGAACAGCCAGATCAGAAATACACTGCTGAGGGGAGCAGCGGGTGAGGCAAGAGTGGTCTGCCGCACCATGTGGGATTCTCCCATCTGGGCGTTGAACTCGCATCGTGCTCTGCCGACACCTCCACAGCACAGCGCTCAACCGCTGTGCCACCAGGGAGGCCCTAATGTTAAATATTTTTAACCATATATATGTATTCTTTTTATTCAAATCAATTATTTTTTTCATTAAAAATACGTTAGTACTATAGGTCTATTTCTGTGGGCCTTCTATGCACTTGGTACATGGACTAGTTTTTGCCTTGGTCGATGCTTTTATATTGTAGTTATATACCTGAGTATATTCCTTGCCACCTAGAAAGTATTCATTACTTATTTGTGTGATAATTGCATTTAAATATTACATGAGTGATTGAAAAATAAGTGAAATAAAAAAATAGAATACTAATTCCTACATATAATGCTAAGAAGAGTAGCACCAGTGTCTTAGCATTATCAGCCTTCTCATTCTGTAGCCAAAGACCAGCCATGTTTTTCTTGCCTTTTAAGCAAGCCAGTCTTGCAGCCTTGTTGGTTTTTTAATTGGTCAAAATATAAAAAAGGAAAATTTATCTTAATGTAGTTTGACCTGGTCTCTTGACTGCTGTAAAGCGTTTTCCATGCTGGGAATTGTTTGGGGAAATAGTTCTAACTGTGAGAACAACTCATGCCTAAAGTGAAATTTACTTCTATGCCCAAAACCCATACAGTCTTCTGCTGTTTCCAAATCAGGCCTGGGTGATATGGATAGATGGGTAGATGTTAGCGATTGGGGGCCATTCATATGCCTGATGTCTTGGGGTAATTATTAATCATATTCCCTTGTGTTAAAATAATCAAAGAGAACAATTTAGTTGATCTAAGATTTTATTTCACACTTCATGAAGCAGGTAGTCTCCACTCTTAAAAATCCAAAGCACTGCAAAAAAGAAGAAAAGAGCTGCAAGTTTTAAGAGAAAGAGGCAAGCAGAATACAGGGAAGAAGTAGTGTGCTTAAGTTGATTTGCAGAGGTTGCACATCTGACCTTATTTAGAAAGATTAAGAAACAAGGAAATGACTGTAGAGCCCAGAGCTGGCTTGGCAGCTGGAGACTGACTGAATATAACTGTGTTTCTGGTCAAATGGAACATACAGACTTGGAAGTTTGGTTTGTTGATCACGGCATCCGGGTAGAAGTGACTTCATCTTGGGCCTAGAAATTTATTTCATTACTTGTATTCTCAAAATGTCTTGATTTGTGATAAATTATATGGTCACCCTACTTATAAGGGACAAGAAAGAATAAAAGAGAGTCTCATATCCTATCTTAGAATAACAAAGATATTCATTTACTTTCCTGGGTAGCCACTTTAGCTTTTTGGGATTCTATTCTAAGACACTTCCATTCCTTGGGTGCTGTTTTTTAACCTTGATAAGATGGATGCATCTTCTTTTCTTTTTCCATAAATATTTTGTTCTTTCTCCATTAAAACAAACAAACAAACAAAACTGTATATCTAGGTTTCAAGAAGTCACTCCTGGTTCTGTTCTTCCTTGTGGTCATTGTTCATCTTTCAATAAAATCATTTTACTAATCTGTCAATATTTAGTTAGTATGACTTATTCCAAAAATGTGTATAGAAAGTAAGTTTTCTTCAATTTTTTGTTTTCAACCCTAGATCTCTGTTCCCGTTCCTCCAGCTTAGTGGTTACCCTCTGGCTTCTGTTAGGCAACCTGTTTCCTCTGCTGGCTGGATTTCTTCTGTGCGCGTGGCACTAGGAATCGAAAAGTGAATTCTGAAGACCTTCCTTTGTGTCATGTTCCGCTGAACAAAGCACAGAATCTGGGTGAGTGCCAGCCTATGCAGATGCAGAGTGGCATTCCTGACTGAGTTGGAAGTATTGACTACAATCAGACCTTGAAGCTGAGCTTCATAGTAGTCACGCCTCCTCAACAACACAACAGCCTCAGAGCTTGGAGAAAGAGAACGAATTCCAAGTCACCAAGTTTCTCTGTTTTTCAGGATACATAACCTTCTTGATGTTTTCCTTTGAAAATGAGGTAGTTGGTGAAATTTTCAGAGTGAACACATACCTGAGCATTTTCATTAACCTAAAGTGAAGGGAAAGCTCATCAGTACTTTAACAATTTATAGAACAAGTAATTATTACAAGATTATAAATTGTGGGTCCTGTCCTCAGAAGTATAGATTTTCCTTTCACTTAGAGAAAACAATTGAATTGGGCTTTCTACATCACTATTATACCTGTTTTGAATGTAATGGTTGTTCACGGTACACTTAATGGCTCTACAGAGTTTCCTTTCATTAGATTTTGTTGAATCTTATGATTTAATCATGCCTGCCTTTTTCAAAACAGTTGTGTGGCAGCTTGCTACTGAAGAGCCATTGTATGTAACCCTCTTCCAGCTGTGTCTGCCCACTGATCTTCAGAGCTCCACTTCCAATTATATTGACTTTTAGAATTGTGCAAGCAGAGAAAGGAAAACACTGCCCTGTAAAAACATTGAAGACCTGCAAACAGAAGAAAACATAATTATGTTTTTCAAACAATAGTTATAACTATAATCCAACAAAAATAGAACTATTCCTTTTTGACCCATGAAGATAAATAGAAATTCTAGTATAGACAGGTAAGCAGTTATTTTCAAATGGGCATAGAAGTTGTTACAGCAAAATTTCTATATCTGAAAATTAATTATTTTATGTATAAGAAGAAAAATATAAGTCAAAACAAGATGGCCTGATTGATTTTCTAATAGCAAAGTGTAGGTTTGGTATAGGGTCTATCCAGTAGGGTCCACTTTACCACACAATGTGTGGCACCATCCACAGGAATCTGAGAATGTCTTTGCTTTAAAAGGAGATAATGTCCTTTACCTCTTGCGTTTGACACACCTGTCACCACAGAGATTGTGGTCCCCAGAGGCCATTCTGCTCTGGTACCAGAACTTACTGACTCCACCTAATAATTCAAATATGAAAATTTTCAGTGATGAATGACATCAATTCTTTTCTCTCTAAAGCTAATGAAGTCCAGTGGCATTATAAACAGTATATTTGGACAATATTTGTTCATTCGCACATTCATTCATTCATTCATCTATTGGTTGGCCCTTTAATTCAGCCGATAGTTATTAAACACTGCACTTAAGGAATTGTGCTAAGTGAACAGGCAGCATAATTATTAAGGAGTAATTCTGACTTTTTGGCATTAGAGCCAAACAGCAAGCTCAGCGTAAAGGAAGGTCACCTTTTTTTTACATGCATATCTTTAAAATACATATTTGCATGCAGTTTTAAGTTGGAAGTATTTGTCATTGTGAAAAGCTGGAGGTCTCTAGTGTAGTCAGCTTCAGCTACAGAGAAGCTAATAGTGATAGTGTCAAGCCAGCCCTCTATTCTCAGCATATGTTATGTTTAAATTGTGCCAGGTCAGAGAAAAAATGTAGAGTATATTTTTAAAAGAAAATTATAAAAGTCTAAACTTACATTCCTATTGTGAATATGAATCATCCTACAAAGTATGAAGAATTTAACCAAAAATACTATGGATTAATATATTTGAGATTTGCAGTGATAAGTTGGATATATTTTGACTGTTGTGCAGTAATGCCATTTAGGTAGTATTATTTCCAAGCATGGTGCTTTTTATACTTGAAATATATTTTTGCTTTATTTTTTATTGATATAATTATATTTGCACTAATGACTTTCTGGAGAAAATATTATAGATGACATTTTTTTCTATACTTATTAAGCTTGGAATCTGGTGACCCAGTGTTTTCCCTCCACAAATATGAAACTTGATAAAGTATGTTATAAAATTGAGTTTCTGACGGTAGCTAACGGCACTGGTGTCTTCCTTCTTTAACAAGTCTTGAAAGTGTTTCCTTATCATTGGTACTACATAGAATACTTGGTAAACACTTAGAAGACCACTGAACCTGTATGAAATTTTAATAGGCACTCTTTATCACTTAGAATATGACAATATTTTTAAAACAAATGATTTTAAAATTGGAGATTTCAGTGCAGAATTAGTGGGCTAGGATTCCACTCTTATCTGGAGAATTTGAAATGGCCTAAATATCATATCCTGTGGCAGATTATGCCCTTGTTCACTGAGAAGGAGGCTGCAGACTGCAGTGGTAAGGTGAGATGGGGAGTACTTGATTTGAGCATGGTAGGCTGGTGTTCCTTTCTGACTCGGGGTCACATGCTTATAAAAACTGACTACCTCAGTTTTTAGAACAGATTTAGGTTCATTTTGACAGTATTATGGCTCCAGTTGTTAAAATTATCAAGTGAATTTGTCTCTTGAGTTTTTAAGAGAATTTACAGGAAGGAGGCAAAAGCCATGTCATTAAACTTCAACTGAGGCTTTCACAAAACTCTCAAATAGGTAGTATTAATGAAGACCCCTCTAATATTTGCCTGAAACATATCCTTTTCCCTTAACTTATTTCTGAAGAATAATTGTTTTTGTTAAGACCAAATACACATTCTAAGAATATTATAAATTATGCTTAAAATTAGTTTCAGCCTAATGTATTGGCTTAGATTTTATCAATATTTGATAAATTTATGAGGTCTAAAATAGTTTTAGGAAGATACATAAGTAAGTATATCTGACTATTCCATAAAATTTTATCAATATTTTCTTCAATATTAGAAGACTCACCAATTGCGTGTTCACTAGATGCTTTCTCAGAGTCTTTCTAGCTCTAATATTCCAAGACTAATACTCATCCCAAATTGCTAGGTCTCCGCTGGCTCTGTAGCACTCCTGGGGTACGCCAGCCTGCACATCTTATTCATCACAGTGTCTTGTGCTTGTTGCCTTGGCCCTGTCCACGCCTTTGGACATTAATTGGAAATAGTATAGGCCCATCTTTGAGGGCAGTTAATTAGTCGTGGTAGAATAGGTGGACTTCATCACAACTCTGCAGACGCATTTCATAGTGGGCACCATTCATGCCAATGTCTTGTGCCGCAGGAGACTGACATTGCATTTAAGTCTGTGCTACTCATTCTGAAGAAAGAACTTACCTGAAAGGACGACCTTGTTTTTTTCTTTAATACATTTAATCAGGATTGAGGAGAGAGTGGTAAATTATTTTCTTTTATGTTTACATTTTTGACAAATAAAATAGAAAATTTTAGAACTAATCTTTATTTATGGTATTTAACTTTAAGTGTAATATAGTCCCTAGAAAAACTTTAATAAATATGAAACTAATCTGCATCTTGTCTTTACTTAACACTGTCAATTTTTCTAAAACCTGGATGAGGAACACAGACACAGCCATGCACTCTTATTTTGGGGAGATGAGGTGCTTTTTACAAAACACATCAGTTTTTATTTTAACTGAAGTAAAATTGCTCTACTTAGAGAAGTGGAATTGATCTTATCTAGAGCTGCAGGGTGTAGCCCTCCTTAAATAGTTAAGCAGGGAAAAACAGACTAAAACAATTTAGAGTGCCCAGTCTCTGGCTGAAAATTTTTCCTGTCCTTTTTGTTCTCTGCTATGGACCTCCAGTCTCCTTGTATGGCCTCTCTGGAGCATATAGTTATGATCTGCAGGGGTAACAGCTGGGTTGTGGCTGGAAGCATGGAGTGTGACTCTTCTTCATAACCTGCAAGTAGTGCTAGAGCATGTACCGGGGCGTGCCTTTTATCGCGTGCACCTAGAGTCATTGTGCCCTGCAGCGTGGAGCCAAGAACTTTGTGAGACTGATTGAACCCGGTCTATGAGAACTAATTGCTAAGCCATTTGTGGGAAATTTTAATAACATTTAATTTTTTTAAGTATTAAATATTGCATATCATAGCTAAAACTATATGTAATAAATTACTTTAAATTGTTGCACAGAGTACTGAAGACAAAGCAGTTAACATCTTATTACCTTGTTTACTTTGCCTTTTGGTATGTTCATAGGCTATAGCTTATCTTAGAAGGTGTTATCGTATAAAATAGTCTTGTTTATAACCTCTCCAGTAGATTTGCTGAAATGGGAGGGCTCATTTAAAGCAGCTTTGTTGGCATTCCACCAGAAGTTCATTCTTTAATGTATAAGATAAATTGGATATGTTTAGAGCTAGTCCAAATATGTAATCTGATTTTTTGGGAGATGACTAATACCGTCCCCATTTTATGTGTATACAGTATTTTCCCCATCTATAGAAACTAGTGTCTTAGACCCAAAACCATTTTAAAATTCAATGCCATAACAGTCAAATTTTTCTATTTCAACAGAAGCATTAGTGACTCAAAACTTTCTGACATTTTCTCACTTGAATATATTTAAATGATGAAATCTGAGTACCTCTGTCTTCCCCATCCCCCAATTAGATATCCTAATGACATTTCAAAAGGGCCACAGGTTGATTGGAAGAGATTTCTCATGTGTTTACGTACATGAGCATTTTTGAACGTGTATGCAGTGAAATTTTGATGTATTTGGCTGAGGATATGAAAATTTAATATAAGTGAGGTCACTACAAAGAACAGAACAAATGTCACACACCTCAGCACAACTTGCCAGACCAGTCCAGAGCCTTGAATTTTAATAGAAAATAAAGCCGGTATGTCACTGTTATAAAATTATTTGGTTAATTGTCAAGCTTTGTGCTTGTTACTAAGTAAAATGTGTAAAATCTGCATTTCTTATCATAGGTTTGACAAAGGAGTAATGAGGGCGCCAGTAAGTTCTATATAAGAGTTAAATAACCCTTAGGGATAAGTATCATCTCAGTGGAGAGAGGAAGGAAGAAGCGAAATGTCCGAGGCAGTTGGTCCTCACTGACAGGTGAGTCAGTGTCCCTTCCATGCTGGGATTTTGCCTGAGAGCCCCTTAACAGGAATAAGCACTGTGTAGAGCTTCAGAGGGAGGGTTTTCCAGCTTTTTTCTCTAACTTATCAGCCATCCCAACTGCCTTCATCTCAGTGTGTAGCCACTCCTTCTCCTGCCTCCCCATCACCAGTTCAAAACAGTGCAGTTTCCTCAAGTATATGTACATATCCATTCAGTGTTCTGGGTTTTTTTTTAAGATTTTATTTTTTCATAGAAGAGCTGGGGTGTAGGTCAGAGGTGCGGGGTAAGGGATGCAAGGATTCACCAGAGAGTGGGGAGCAGAACAGGCGGAACTACGGAAATAACTGCTGAGGGAAGAATCGGGCGAGATTGGAGAGGTCTCCTGCGCCATGTGGGTTAGCTCCCTGACCTGGGATCCACTCATGCCATCAAGGTGGGCCTTTGTGGTGGTAGTGCTGAGACTTAACCCCAGTCCACCAGGGATGCCCTATTCAATGGTATTATTGCCTGGTGGTGAGAGGTCTAAATCAATCATTTTTCAAGGATTGATTTAGAGGAAGGGTAGCAGCAGCCCTTGTTAAATTACTAATTTGGCAGAAACCACAACTCCCTATCTCCAGTGGACTGCTTCTGTTGTTTTATAATGTCCATACCACTATTTAATTCCCAGGTTGGGAGTGACAGTGCCCTGTGTGGCTGTCCATGCACCATGGCAGAGAAGGCACAGTAATGGAAATAAGCGGATTGGCGTCTGCTGAGCTGAGGAACCACAGAGGGGCTCCAGGGTGTCCAGGCACCCACCTAGGTGCTAAGAATAAGCCAAAAGCGTGGATACAGAAATGTCTATAGTCCAGACAAAAACAAATAGTGAAGGTGAGTCTAAGTACTGGGGAAAATGAAGGCCTTGAATTGAGTACTAAGAAATTAGTCAAATATGAGGGAAACAGGAAGGGCCAAAGGAACAAGAGTGTGCATGCAGAATAACCGGAGTGAGGCCTGTTGATAGGGAGGTGCTGCCTTTGCATTTGTGATTTCTAGGTTGAAGTGCACTGAGAGTGCCTTCTGGCATTTAGCATGGTGGAGGTGCTCACTGAATCAGTGATTTAACATGGAAAAAGTTTTTGTTGGGTACTTGCTATTCTACTGGGTTGTGAGAACCACAAGCCACCAACAAAACAGAGTCCTTGTCCTTCTGGTGCCATTGAAGGAAGGGAACACATAAGCATTACAGTAAGTATAGACTTGAAATAATGGAATGAAATTTATAACAAGCTGATGAGAAATAGTGGAGAGAGCAAGAGCAAAGCTGGTGATAGAAAGGACTGAGAGGCTCAATAAAGGCCTGCCTCTGAGGAGGGAGAAGCTGAGACCATACTGTAGAGAGTGGACCATCCCATCCACTCTTAAGATGGAACATGGAAGGAGGCTGGAGCACATTTGTTAGGTTTGGTGACTGGAAGTTGAGTTACCAGTCCTGAAAAAACATCATTGTCTGCCATGAGTGGAATCTTAGATCTACAGAGTACTGGATGTTTCAGCTTCTGCAGAGCTGTTTTGGTGGTGACTCTTCCGGTTCGTGTTTCCTGGAAGATGGTATGTGTGCCTTTTTGTCCCAGAGATTCAAGTCTTTTATTGCTAGTAACTTTTGAATTTTGTCTTTATTATTTCCAGTTTTCCTCTTTAGAAATGACAATTATGTGTATGCTTCTCTTCAGTTACTGCCATTTTTTCTGTAATCCTTATTTTGTTGCCTTTTATCTTATTTCTACCCACTCTGTCGTTCTGTGTTTTCAGCATTGTCTATGGTTCTTTATGATGTTCCTTTCATTTTTGCTCTTTTCTGTGATTTCACTTTTCCATGGGGTATCCTTCCTGAGCCCACAGCTGCCTCTCAGCATCCACAAAACTGATACTTGGCCATTGGAACGCTGGATCTGGCTGCAGCTGCCTCTGAACACAGGTCTCCATAATCCTGGTTGCTAATAGCAACAGAAGCAGAAAGATGGTTTCTGCTTCCAGTCTGTCTTCTAAATATTGTGAGTGCATCTGATCAGCAGAATCTAATTGACATTCACAATCTTAGCTTCAGAGAATCTCAGAATTGTAGCTTGAAGGTTCACACCCTGTACAGGCAGAAGCATGGAGTTATAAAAGTTGAGTGAGCTACCTAACAGTATCTACTGCAGTCTCCTATGTTACAGATACTTTTATAATGTTATTATCTGTTAAATGGTAGTTTTAAATTTTAAAATGATTTCTTCTGTGGTTTTATATTTGGTGTTATGCTTAGAAGAACCTCCTTGTCCCTATTTTTTTTCACTTTTAAAAGATTGCTTAATTCTTTTCTTGGAAAAATGGAGCATAAATATTAGAAATAATTCCCAGTTCTACCACTTTTAAAAATATATAAAGGAAGAAGTAAAAGCGCTCCCACTTCTTAGTCTCTCCATTTCCATCCCCCATAATGTAAACTAGATGATCCCATTTTGGTACATTATCCTTTCAGACTTTTCTCTACTATTTTATAAATCAATAAGTATAATAGTATCACACTGCACATATTGTTTGGGGTCTTGTATTTATTACCTACAGGTTCAGCATTGTCATACTTCCCTGTGTCATAAACTTAGGTTTACCTCATAGTTTGTAATGATTTGCTAATAATCCATTAAGGATATGGCATTTATTAGCCACTCCCTCACTGATATACATCTCTTTTTATTTCATTTATTTATGCATGCATGCATGCAAGAAGTGGGGTATTGGCAAGAGGTGTGGGGGGGTTGAGAGGATTCACCAGAGACAGAGTGGGGAGCAGAACAGGAGGATCTACTGCGATATACTGCTGAGGGGAGCAGCAGGTGAGACAGGAGAGGTCTGCTGTGTCATGTGGGTTAGCTCCCTACCTGGGGATCGAACTGATGCCACAGTGGCCAGCAACAGTTGCTAAGACTTAAACCCCTGCGCCACCAGAGAGGCCCCATTTCTTTTTTAAAAGTCCTATCAAGAGAAATTAAAATTTTAAGCGGTAAAGAAGGATCCTATATGGGGTTCTGAAATGAAAGAAACTAGAACAAATTCCATTGTGTAAAGGCAATCACAAGTATTGACAACAAAAATGCATGCTGAGACTTTGTACCTGGAGATAGAATTCTAGGACTCAGAAGATGATAGTGGTGATTAGGAATAAAAAACACTGTACTACACCAATATCAAAGGCAACAAAAGCAAAAATAAAGTGGACTACATCTAACTAAAAATATCTGCACAGCAAAGGAAACTAATACAATGAAAAGGCAACCTACCATATGGGGGAAAATATTCATAAATTATGTATCTGATGAGAGGTTACTATCCCAAATGTGTAAAGAACCCATATAAGTCAAGAAAAAAAAATTGATTAAAAAATGGGCAGAGGACCTCTGTGTCTTTTATTTTAAGGTTTTAAATTCTTAATCCTCTCATGATAAATCTGCACAATCATCACAGATAAAGCTACTGCAGAATCTTTACTCCTTCCTTTTGCCAGTCTGCTCTGTATCTAAGAGTTTGTTTTGTTTGCTTGCTTTATTCCTTTGTCTTCTACAAATGAGTGAAATCATCCAGTATTTGTCTTCTATATCTGGCTTATTTCACATAGCATACTACCCTCAGGTCCATCTGTGTTGCATAAGTAGCAAAATTTTATTTTTTTCTTTATAGCTATGTAGTATTCCATTATATAAAAATAGGTATACACCATGCTTTTAAAACATTTATTTTTTAATTTTGCAGAGAAAACTGGGGTGTAGGCCAGAGGTGTAGTGATGGGAGGTGAGCGCATTCCCCAGAGACAGAGCGGGGAGCAGAACAGGTGGATGTACTGAAGTACACTGCTGAGGGGAGCAGTGGGCAAGGCAGGAGAGTTCTGCTGTGCCATGTGCGTTATCTCCCTGGCCGGGGATGGAACTCAGATTGTGGTGGTGGCGGTGGGCCGTCATGGTAAAAGTGCTGATACTTAACCCCTGAGCCACCAGGGAGGCCCCACATCATGTCTTCTTTATCCACTTATCCATTGATGGGCATTTAGGTTGTGTCCATACCTTGACTATTGTAAATGTTGCATAGTGAACATGGAGGTGCATATATCTTTTTGAATTAATATTTTCATTTCTTCAGATAAATGTCCAGGTATGGTGTGGCTGGATCCTATTATATTTCTATTCTTAATTTTTTTAAAAGATCTGGTTTTTTTTTTAAAGATTTATTTACTTATGCATACAAGCTGGGGTATAGGCCAGAGGTGTGGGGTGGTAAGAGGATTCACCAGAGACAGAGTGAGGAGCAGAACAGGTTTCTTGACAGGAGAGCAGCAGGAGAGGCAGGAGATGTCTGCTGCACCATGTGGGACTCTCCTTGGCTAGGTATCTAACTCATGCTGCAGTGGCTCTAGACAGCTTCATAGAGCTGCGCTTAACCCGTTGTGCTACCAGGGAGGCCCTCTATTCTTAATTTTTTGAGGAATCTTCACACTGCTTTCCAACACTACTGGCTGCTGGGAAGATAAGTTCGCAGATATATTTTTAGTTAATGTTTTCATTTTCTTTGACTATGTTCCAAGAAATGGAATCACTATATCATACAGTAGTTTGATTCTTAAATTGTTGAGGATCCTTCATACACTTTTCCATAATGATCGCAGAGTTTACAATCCCACTGATAATGTGCAAGGGTTTACTTTCCACACTCTCACTAGCATCTGCTATCTCTTTTCGATAATGACCATTCTAGTATGTGTGAGGGGATATTCATTTTGTTTTTAATTTGCATCTCACTAGTGACTAGTGACTAGTGACATTGAGCATCTTTTTATGTACCTGTTGACCTTTCATATATCTTCTTTGGAAAATGTCTTCAGGTAATTTGCTCATGTTTTAATTGAGTGATTGTGTTTTTTCCAATTTAGTTATATGAGTTTATATAGCAGTGTGTGTGTTTGTATACACTTACATATGTATGTGTGTGTGTATGTGTATATAGTCTCTCTACATATATATGCATAATATATATATTATATACACATACTCATCACATGTGTATAAAACTTCTTCATCCATCCATCCATCCATCCATCCATCCATCCATCCATCAAGAAACACATCATTTTTAATAACTACATTGTATTCTGTTGTAAAAATTAGCATAACTTAACAGATTTCTCATTGATGGGTATGTAGGTTTTTTCTATTGGAAACATCTTTGTATTTATGGGTTTTTTTTCCACATTTCTCTAATTCTCTTCTTTGGATAAGTTCTTAGTGCTATTACTGTAACAAAATCATAAATCTTATTAAAATATGAATACAAAGGCAAATGGAGGTATTGTTAAATAGTGTTTGAGTTTGAGATGGTCAAAGTTCTAAGATGGATAGTAGTAATGGTAAGCTTAAATAAATTTTTACTTTTTAATATTTGCTCCCTTCTTTATTTATTCGTACCTAACCAGTGATCCCTTAATCAAGTTCCATTTGGAAGTCTAGGACCCAAACTTGGTACATGGAACTATTTCTTCTTGCTCCTCATCTGTCTTCCCCCTTTCAGGCTCTGTCTTCATTCAACTTTTTCTTGTGTTTCTCCACCAGAAGGTGACTTAGACTTCTGGTAACCTTTCAGGCCTTATCTTCCCTGCTTGGGGCCAACCCTGTTTGACTGGGCATTTACCCACAAGAGAATGAGTGATTTTGGGTGTTTTATTGGGAAATTTTTATTAGGAATATCCTCTCTTCCTTCTTTATGCATACAAATTCTACTAAAGATCTGTCACCTAAAAGTCTTCTTCCTTTGTCTTTATGTGGTGGGTTACAGGACTCTGCTAATTTGTCAATATACCTCATTCTGCAAATCTTTGCTAAGCATACATGACTGTATTCCAAGTGACTTGTGTATTTTACTGTTCCCACTAGGCTAACTCTCCAAACCATACAAGTCCTCCTAGATGTCTGCTCATCAGTACTCCAATAGGAAAGACCCAAAGAATGGGTGACCTCCAACAAAAGCAATCAGTCATTCCAATAACAGCATGGGTTATTCTGAAACAAACAACAGGAAAGAGGGTAGATTGGAAAGTTCATTCTTGGGGAAACCCACATGCACTTCCCTAAATCAAGACTAACAGCTCCGGAAAGAGCTTCTGGAGGACTCCCCCTCAGTTCTGCTGGAAGGGGAAACAGTGTCACCTCCCATAATAAATGCCAAGTATGTTGGGGCCTGTAATTTGCTGGGTTCCACATGGACACTCTTTATTGCTTCCTGACCTCATTTAAATATGTTTTCTATTAATGTTAATAGAACTAGTAATATGATAAGTGCCTGCTTTGGGTCAGGCATCTGGCTTCTGTTCATTCTTCACAGTCATTCAGTGAGGCAGGTGGTATTTTTCTCATTGACAGATAGAGTTAAGTTCCAGAGAGGTCAGGTAACTTGCCCAGTATCCCACAGATAAAACGTAGTAGATTCTATCACTTTTGAGAGCTTACGATTTTACTACACCAAGAGCAGACTTCAGTTGAAAGAAAGCTCGTTCTCTCAAAAAAAAAAAAAGTTGTAGAATTGTCTCACTAAGCATGGGATAGAGCTCACACTACAGTCTTGGGAAAATAATCTGAACATTCATCCATTGGGCTTCCTGTGGTTCTGTTGCTATGCTTTCAGGGTTCTGCACTCAAGAGTTCATTCATAATCACCGTCTGAAGTGGTCCATGAGAGTGGGAGGTACAGTATAGATGAACAAGACATTGGACTGGGGGGCAACCCTGTGTTGGGTATCTGTCTCTGCTCCTGATCCCTGTGTCTTTGTTTCCAAGTCCATAACTTGGGAATGTTAAATCTTATCCATTCTGCCTCACAGAGGACAAAGAGGAGGGGAAGACTCTGCTAAGAGTGTGTCCATGAATGGGGATATACACTGCAGGAGCCAAGGTCCCCTCTCACCCTTAACAGCATCCTTGTGATGACAGATTGAAAAACTAATGCAGATGCTTCCTCTAGGTGTCTATAGGCCTCACCTAGCCCTACATACCATAAACACTACCCTCCCCTAGGGCCAAGGAAGGATCTAGTAAGACAAGCCAAACTGCTCTAACTTCCTTTAGGTCACCTTGAACCAGGATAAACAAGGCTTCAACCTGTTTCCCTGAACACAGAACAAATGGACAGGGATAAGATTAAGTAGATAAAAGGGGGGAATTAATGACTACCCCCAACTGTACCCTCTCATATCACTCTGCTAGTATAGTATTTAGGATACTATCTTTGTTTTCATGCCTGTCTCCACTAATAGATTATGAGCAGCTTATAGTCACAGATCTTTTCATGTTATACAAGAAAAACATGAATATATTTTGATAAAAATCAAAACATTATAGAGAAGACTGAGGTCCTCTTTGACCCTCTTTTGGTTCTAGTGCCTCAGTCCTAGTCCTTACCCTGGAGGTAACCTCTTTAGGAATATGAAGGTAAATATTTTTCCTGTGTATTTCACAGAATGGATGTCATATACATATTTAGCTTGTATAAGCTGAATTTTTGCCAAAACAAAACTCTGAAACACAGCAATTTAAATAGTACCATTCCAGACACTAGTCAATCACCTGGGGAAGTAAAAGATAAAGGACACAATTCCTCAATTTAAACCTAGATTCAATGCCTCCCTGGTGGCGCAGCGGTTGAGCACTGCGCTGTGGAGCTGTCCACAGCTAGCGATGCGAGTTTGACGCCCAGCCGGGGAGAATCCCACATGGTGCGGCAGACCTCTCCTGCCTCGCCCGCTGCTCCCCTCAGCAGTGTATTTCTGATCTGCCTGTTCTGCTCTCCACTCTGTCTCTGGTGGGCCCTTTCGCTGCCCCACGCATCTGGCCTGTACCCCAGCTTGTATGTATAAATAAATAAATTTAAAATAAATAAATAAATAAAACCCAGATTCCTCTACCCAAAAAAACCCGAGGTCTCTCAGCCTTCCTTGTGTTTCTCAGAAGTACATTTCACCACCTTTGAGGATGATTTAAAATATTTTTGTGCTTGCTTTGGCAACATGTATACTAAAGCTGGAACACTGAAGAGAAGATTAGCATGGCCCCTGCTCAAGGATGACACACAAATTCGTGAAGTGTTCTATATTTAAATAAATCAATAAAGTATTTTCAAGGGTAATTCTGACAATGCTTGATGTTCACCTTAAACATTACATTTTGTACCTGATCCCTAGAGTTTCATGGCATACACCCACTTGGGGTCCATGGCATAGAATGATGCTCGTCATAACACTTCAAAACACAGGGACGCTCTGTAAGGTTTCAGAACACAGGGGAGAGGGACGGATCCTGGGGAGGTGGAATCTTACAAAGGAATAATATCCTGGCTACAGATCTTTCTGAATAATTGTATTTCTGACTTTGCAGAGACAATATTCAGAGGGAAACACTACTCTGCTTGTGTGTAAGATGGACCCGAGCAGTGGTAACTTGGGGCTGTCCTCAGGAGCAGAAAATGTGGACTTTCTGTTTTGAACATGGCATCATTCTAATAGGGCCTCCATCAGGGGAAATATCAACAGGCTGCCTCCTGTCCATATTAACTTGGTGACTCCAAAATCTGACTTGAGCCAGATGTACTTTGCACAGTTATACTTTAAAAGAAACAACAAGAGGCCCTCCCTGGTGGTGCAGGGGGTTAAGTCTCAGCATTATGAAGCTGTCCGCAGCCACTGTAGCACGAGTTTGATCCCTGGCCAGGGAGCTTCCCACATGGTGCAGCAGACCTCTCCTGCCTCGCCCACTGCTCCCCTCAGCATTGTATTTCAGTCAATCCATCTGTTAGGATCCCTGCTCTGTCTCTGGTGAACCCTCTCACCCTCCACACCTCTGGCCTACCCCAGTTCTTTTATGCATAAATAAATAAATAATTTAAAAAAAGAAACAACAAGACAAGCTATATTTTTTCTCAAGACCAGGGGAACTTTGGGCCTCGCTCCCCTCACTACATTCTTGGACACCTGGTCTCCTGGCAGGTACTTGGAGCATTCATGGGCCTAGTTGTTGATCACTATCAAATTTCTCCTACCCACCAACTCTTCCTTAACCCAGACATTCACTTTACTATCTATTATATTTTGTATGCATTTCTGGCAATGATTTTTGCAATGGCGAGTCCCTCCCAAAGGAGGAAAGGAAAGGTGAACAAATAATTCTTACAATGTTCAGATTTATCCCCGAGTTGGCATAATCAGCTCAGAATTGCCAAATAATTCTACTTCTGATCTAGCCATCTGAGGGAAACAGCTGCATTAGGAGAATATCCAAGCTCCTGCTCAGTTGTCCCAGAGATTGGGCAAGGCAGAGCTTAGACCAATAGACTGAATTGCTAACTACCCATGATATGGATAAGCCATTTAGCCCCAGCAAAGGTATCAAAGCGAAAATTGTGCATCCATTAGAGCAGCATAGAGATTGGGGACTAGGAGGACTGTTAAAAATAATCTATTCCAGTCATGTTATGTCATACTAGATTTTTATTTTCGGTTCCTTCAACCTACAAATGAGGAACTTTTTTTTTTTTTTTTTTTTTTTTTTTACAAAAGTTTATTCTTAAATGTACAACAGGCTCCAGGACGCTTCATTCTAGCTATTGGTAGCAAAACATATTATGGCAGGGAATCCACATGTTGAAACACGAATGGAATCAAGGACCACCATTGCCTCAGGCACAAGGAACATCTTACTTTTTGCCAGATTTCTTCCACCTGTGGCCAGGGGGACTTTCCCCACAGCCTTCGCTTTTACCTCCTTGAGTTTCTTCTGCTCCTCTTTCTGCTTCTGCTTGAATGCCTTGTCTTCCTCATCCGTCTCCTTGGCCTGCTTCTTCGGCTGCTTCAGGGGCTTCTTCTTGCTACCTTCTTGGCCGGACATGTCGCCAGCTGCCCCTTACCCGAGACCCTGCCACCAGAAACCCCAAATGAGGAACTGGAGACTCCGAAAGGGGAAGTGTCTGGTCAAGATCACACATTTGCATTACTGGCAAAGGGGAAATGAGAACTTGGGTCTTCTGACTTCTAATTTAGTGTTGGTTCCATTCCTCAATAGTCTGCTTTGCAGAGCCCCAGTGGTTAGGCGTAAGTCACTTTGCACTCCCACCACCATCATTCAGCAACTTCCTCCCCACTTCATGACAGGAGTTTGGATCCCTTAGGTGATTATGCGAAAAGGTAGCAATTAACTGTGGCTTCAAAAAAATACTGTGCTATGGAGGCACTGAGTGAAAAAAAATTCAAACGTGTTCTGTAGAATTATACTTCTGAGTCTTTAATATGCTAAAATGCACTGTATCTTTCTAAGAGGGGAATATAGCTCTTATACTTTGCTAAGTTTACTGACCAGGTTACTTTTTTATTACAGTGTTTATTTACATTCTCAAAAGAGTATTAGAGGATTCCTAGTAACAGTTTTGGTAACATTGTCCTACATCATGCTGTTACTAAGTACTACACGCAAAAAATTACCTACATATGATCCCTACAATTCACATTGTGCAGCATAGATGCTAAGACACAGTATACTCAATTAGTCACAAACATCATCTATCATTTAAAGATCAGTAATGAAGTCTGCATCTCAAATTGCAGAAGTATGAGGGGTGAGGAGGAGAATGTGGGTAGAATAAAGGCTAATATTCAGATCTTCTTTGACATGAAGGCTTCTTGGAATACCTGGGGCTTAGGGCTGGTCAACCTTCATTCAACATGCATTGATTTTGCTTCTGTTAACAACCTAATACAGTCCTATTGCTTGAGCCTATTGCTCAAAAAGCCAAATTCTGAACCAGGTTCTTTCCACAAAAGGAACCATTTATTAATGAGTATCCCCACCACAGGAGAACAACAGAGTTAGCACTCTAAAAAACTGTCTTCCCAAGTGGTGAGTGAGGGAAGATTATACAGGAAAGAAAAGAATGAGAATGTGTGGGTGTGAGGAAGGTTTCTTCTTTCTCAGGTCTTGGAGGGCACCAGGCAATCTGCCACAGGATGATCAGTGACTTTCCTGAAAAAGTTGCTCTCTTCTGCATTATCAATTTAAAACAATCTAATGATGTTTCTCAGGCATCGATTTTATCAGCATCCTTAGAAGGAACAAAAATATCTAATAATTCAGCAACCCATCAGGAATGTGGTACGTGCATTAAACTAAACTAATAGATTAAAGACTAAGGAAGGAGTTATGTCACTGACCTAACTGGGTTGTATCACTTACCACTCAGAAAGTCAGACTTTGAGACAGTAGATCACTATCACTATCACAAAGGACCAGGTGGTGCTCTATGGGATGAAGGGAGGATGAAGTCAGTACTCTAAAAAAACCATCTCCTCCTTGAGTGGTAAGTGAAGGAAGATTATACAGGAAAGAAAGGACTGTGAGGACATGAGGGTTTGGGGGAGTGTTTCTTCATTCTTAGGTCCAGGGAGGCAATGGGCAGTCACAGGATAATTGCTCTCTTCTGTGTTATTAGTTTAAAATGGCCTGTGGGTGTTCATCAGGTGTTCATGGTTTCAGCATTCTTATAAGGAACAAAATATCTCCGAAAGCATTAAGCAACCTATTACATCCCTGAGAAAATGTGACACAGTGCATTAAAGGCAGAGGTCATGTCATGTTCCTTGCATCAGGACCAACCACACTTCTATGGTGTGTTCTTAGATCTTGCCCTCAAGAAGATTACAGTCTGGTAGAAGAACCAGCATATAAACAGGGAGAACTGTGATAGATGCGATGACAAGGATATGTACAAGGCCAGGTATGGGTACTGAGGAGGGAGAGAGTGGAAAGTTAGGTCTGGAGAATGGGCTGGGGAGCAGGAGCAGTGGCTAGAACAACTTCCCAGAGGGAGCCCTTCCATTGGTTGTTAAAGGCTAAGTAGGAATTGACTAGTTGGCTAAAATGTGATAAGGAAGAGAATACAGCATATTTTTTTAAAGTGTTTTTTAAAGCAGGGTCAGAGTTGTCACAATGGAAAAACCACTTATTGTCTGCTTACCCTAAGTCAAAGACCTTAAAAAGATTTATTTATTTATGAATACAAGAGCTGGGGTGCAGGCCAGAGGTGTGGGGGTTGAGAGGATTCACCAGAGACAGAGTGTGGAGAAGAACAGGCAGATTGACCGAAACACACTGCTAAGGGGGGGCAGCGTGCGAGGCAGGAGAGGTCTGCCACGCCATGTGGGAATCTCCCAGGCTGGGGATTGAACTCGTGCTGCAGCAGCCATGGATAGCTTCATAGGCTGAGACTGAACCCCTGCATCACCAGGGAGGCTCCAACACTAACTTTTTTTCTTTAAACATTTTACCTCATCTTCCTCTTTTCTTCCCATAACACTTTCCAACTTACCTCTTCTCAGGACACATTTTAGGCTTCTATCTGAAATGATGTACCCAGAATTGCAATTCTTTAATCCCAAATAAATGTTTGATTGCTTGTCATTTCAGCTTTTTCTTTTTAAGTTAACAATGTACAAAGGCAAAGAGAGGAGAAACAATATGTGGTGGCATAGATAATTGAATATTGTTGGTGGAAAGGGAGAAAGCAACATGGTTACCAGTGTAGAGAGTCTTCTGTACCATGCTGAGATGGTTGGACTTTATCTGTGAGGCCAAACTAATGAAGTTAACCCAGGCTTCACAAACACCTACTGTGGTCCGGCCTGAGCTAAAAATAATAACTTGAACCCTGCCTTAGAAGCCACTGGACCACATCCCTCAGAGCCATGACGACAGGTTATCTAAAGCCCAACAAAATATTTCTGTTTCCTCCACGGATGATGATAACATTAGTACCTGACACCCTCAGTGTCGTTTTACATTGATAGCACATAGAAGAGCCACTCGGGAATGCATCGATAGTCTTGTGATCAACTGCCCCTCGACAACCCAAGAGGGACCATCCTGGAGCTGAGAAGGAACTCTCCCTATGGCCTGCATTCCTTTCTTTGCTGTATGACCTTCCTTCACTGGCCAGTCCAGGTGATGGGCTCTCTAAAACACTAACTGATGTTCTCCCATGGCGGTGCCACACGTTAGTAAGGGACTTGTGCATGGAAGCAAGGTCGGTTTTCGTTCGCATCAGTCTGGCTTTCTGACTGAGCAACACAACCCTGCTAGGTCAGTGACAGTCTGTCTAAAGATCCATCTTTGTCTTTG
This sequence comes from Scalopus aquaticus, assembly GCA_004024925.1. Lineage (NCBI taxonomy): Eukaryota > Metazoa > Chordata > Mammalia > Eulipotyphla > Talpidae > Scalopus > Scalopus aquaticus. The sequence goes on from PVIJ01001806.1 coordinate 141,324, forward strand.
GATTGTGAAATCTTGCAGGGCTACTTGTTATTCATTGCAGTGTTTCAAAATTTATTTTAGTACCTGGCACATAGCAGGGGCTCAAGGAACATTTATTGAATAAGTGAGGTTTAACCACTGGGAGCTATGCAAACTTGGAAAAACACTTACATTTCTGGTGCTGACATTTCTTTATCTGCACAATAAATAGTTTCTCTACACTCCCACCCCAAGGTAGTTATGAGAACTAAATGAGAAAATGTACATAAAAGCATTTAACATAGCACCTGGCTAATGGGAGGCGACCAATAATATTTTAAAAGTTAAAAAAGGACTCAAGAAGTTATCTGTTCCAGTCTCCAGCTTTCATCATCATCATCAAATATCTTAAGTCAGTGTCCTCGTGCTGCAGGATGTAAATACCATTTTGGATGAAAGGAAGATGCCTCTCATACTAGATTGGGTTACAGTCCAAAGAACAACCCTCTCAAGGGCAAGGTCTCCAGAGTATGCTCTGCCTGGGCCATACCTAAGTAGGTGAGAAGTTTATATATGAAACCAAATCAAATGCTCTTTTTATCCAGATTTGTGAAACAGATACTCCAGATTTCAACCATTCTCTAAACTTGGAAAGAAAAATGAGAAAGAATCAATGTCCCCAGAATAATTATGTTCCAAAGATAGGGTATTATTTCTAAACTCGTACCTATCCTATTCTACTTCTCACCATTAACATGTTATCCTGTTACATTTGTAATTGGGAATGGAGGAAGAGTGAATAGGGATAGCAGAGAGAGAAGGTAGGCTAGATAAACTGACTGTTTCTTTGTAGTAACAAAAGTGAAATAAAATGAACATGTTGGAATAGTACCCTTTTTATGTTGAATTTTCCTTGAAATAAGGATGAAAGCCAAAAAGTTCTTAACATGGCAAATGAGCCTCCTCCAATCTCATTTAGAAGTTTCCATTTTAAAGCCAACCCACAACAAACTGCCCAAGCCCAGAGCACAGAGGATCCAAGCTCAAGGGGCAAGTGTCAGAACAGCTTGACCCAATCTCGCTCGACATGTATTTACTGCCTACTCTGGGCCAAGCATGTGCTAAGAGTGGAGGAGATAGCTGTCGACGAGAATGGTGCCTGCCTGACAGAAGCTCCCAGGTTGGGCACCCTTCCTAATGATGTCCATGTCTACCTGGTCTCTCAGTGCATGTGCCTAGTGGGGATGACACATATGCCAGTTCCCCTCCCATGCCCACAGGAGCACTAAGTGACTATGCTCATTCCCAGTCAGCCCTGAAGCAGTCTCTCCAGAACGTTCTCAACATGGCACATCTCACTGACCACCTGGTCAAGAGTTGAATCCATACCTGCAGCTGGAAGACTATAGGCTTTGGAAACAGGCAAAAGTCAAAATTGAAACCCCAATCTAGCACTACTAAATGTGTAGTCTCAGGGAAAACCCTTAGCCCTTCCTGAGCTTCAGTTTCCTCATCTGTGGAATGAATGGGATAATCCTCACCAAAAGAACTAAGATTGGGACCATTAAAGTTCCATTTTATAAATCAGAAAACTGAGCTACCTATAGGGTAAGTAACCTGCCTACAATCACAGAATAGAAAGAGGAAGAGCCATAATTCAAAGCCAGGAGATCTGTTTTCAGAGCCCATTCTGGTAACTACTCCAGCTCTTGGACAGGCCGCTCAATGCTCTCTAGGAGCTAATAAGCACAAGACTGCCAGACTCAGATAACATACTTAACAGAGGACTCATTGTCTGAGACTTCATCTGCGCTGAGACAGCTTTTTTCTCTCCCATTTTACTGAGATATAATTGACAGAGAGTTTATTTTGTCCTAAAATAAGAAAGACTATGGTGGAAAGACCTGCAGGGTTTGCAAATAGAAAGACATGTTTAAACTATTTGGCAAAGAATCTGATGCTTGAAAGTGACTCGTGATAACAGAAATATGAGAAAGATCACTTGACCGAGGCCCCAATCCTTTGATTAAAAAATATGCCATGGGGAAGTACTGTTAAAGTCACTATTCATTTCCAAAATGACACCACAGTAATAACAGGCACAGCTTTATTGATTTATTTTTTAATAGATTTATGCATGCATGCATATGTGGATTCACTTACTGGCTGGGGATTGAACTCAGGCTGCAGCAATGATAGTGCTGATACTTAACCCCTAGGTACCAGAGAGGCCCCAGGCACAGCTTTAAAAGTGAGAAAGAAAAGACATGGGTGAGCCATATTAACTGGGCTGGTATTTATAAAACTCTTAGAACAAGGGCTGCACCTAGCAAGCCTAGTGAACACTATGTAAGTGTCAATAAATAAAACATAGACAAGTAGGCGTGGGAGATCTAGTTGGAAGCACCCATACTTGGGTGGCAATGGAGTTGCTTTTCACACCCGCTTCCCCCTCCCCCAACTGACTGTAGAAGAATCATCTCATTTCTGAATCTGTTTTCTTGCCAGTTAAATGAAAATTCTAAAAACTACCTCAAGAGGGTTGTATGAGTACCAGGTGAGACCAGTGAGATATTAAGATATGAAGACCATAAAGCACTATACAAGTGTCATTACTGTAATTATAATTCTTTACTCAGAATTTTTATGAGCAAAAGGACTAGAAAGATGTCCTAAAGTAGAGAATCAAGTTGCTGGTGCCAGAATTATCTGGCTTTCTCACCAGTCCCCGTACTGGCAAGGCTCTACCCCTAGCTGCTGGCCCAGCCAAGTAGGGAGAGGGGAGAGCTGTGTCCCTGGCACCCAGAGTTGGAACACAGAGTGCCTGCTCTCCCTCTTACAGAATCAAGGCAGAATGATTGCAGGGCCGGGGAAGAGGACGAGCAGAGCATCCAGTGCGCCAGGTTGGCAACATTCAGGATTAGATAGAGTTTTGTGGACTGCTTGAGAACCTGATGACCCAATGTAACCTCATTTCTGTGGGCACTGGCATTGTGTGTTTTAAATGACTGGCTTTGTAAATACACATTGGGATACACAGCCTATTCCAGAAGTGGGGACTGCATGTACAGAACCAAATCAAACTGCTGGAAGTAGGGTATGCACTTTAAAAACGATTTTAAAACCATGACGTTACTATAATCTGGGAGATATTATCCCTGGAGGATTTCTATTTTTTTTCCATTTTCTTTCATTGTTAGGGAGAGAGCCAGAGTTACCTATTAATTTGTCTCGAAGATTAAATCAAGTGGAAAAACCAAAGTGACTCACCAAGAGTATGTGAAAGACAAGACTCCACAGAGGCCATGTGTAGAAATAAGCTGCCAAGAAGGGCGAAAAGCAATATAAAGCCACCAAGGAAAGGTAAAAGCATCTGAAAGGTAAAAGGAGGCAGTTTTAATGTGGCACTTGAGTTCAAGAGAGAATCAGAGGACCACAGGATGATGGGATCCCCTTGTGAATACAGCTTTTAATCAACTTTTCAATATACCTTCAATTGCAAAGATCAATTGATCTCTGATGACAACTGATGGATACTTTATCGGCAAGATGCTGTGGTTTGGTCAGTATCTGCAATTTACACGCATATGCAGATGAGGCAATCTAGGGGGATTCATTTTCACCATGTTTGGAATACTTTCATATATCAAAATTGTTTGTGCAATAGGTTTATACAATACAGACCCCCATACCTGTGCCAGACAAGGCAAAATCAAATGAGAAAAAAATAAATAAACAAATAAATAATTCATAATACAGGGCCTCCCTGGTGGTGCAACAGGTTAAGTTTCAGCTTATGAAGCTAGCCACAGCCACTGCAGCACGAGTTTGATCTCTGGCCAGGGAGATTCCCACATGGCACAGCAGACCTCTCCTGCTTCGCCCGCTGCTCCCCTCAGCAGTGTATTTCAGTAGATCTGCTTGTTCTGCTCCCCACTCTGTCTCTGGTGAATCCTCTCCCCCACACCTCTGGCCTCCACCCCACTTCTTGTATGCATAAATAAATCTTTAAAGAAAAGTAAAAGTAACAGACCATAAGAACACTGCTAAGATTTACTCTTAGATTTCATCAGTCCTTCTCAGAAATGTGAAGCTTTTCTCCGATTATAAATTTGCAATTAGAACAGGTTCTAGACCAGAGATCCCAAACTGGTGACCCATGGCTTGAACCTGGTCACAAACACTTTATGTTTTGTTCCCTACACATTAAAACTATTTTTGAAACAGTAATCAACTTTTAAAACTTGAGGGGCTTTCACATTAAAGTCCACATTTCTGGCTTGTCTTAGAAAATCAAATTTGGCCTGCTTGGACCTTCCTGGCAATAGTTTGTTTGAGTGAAGTCATTTCCTCTCTTTATTAAAGGTGTCCACTCTCCACTAAGTCCCCACTGGTTTACTGCGTTCATTTCCTAAACCTGTTCAGCAATTATGTCTGTTACTCTTGTCAACTAAGAAGGTCAAACTTCTGTTGCTTTCCAATGTGCAGAGAGTTATCACAGAATTTTCCCTCAATAGCAAGACACAGACAATTTCAAATGTGGTATTTCCTTTGCCTTTTTTTCAATTAGCAAAGCCTATACTGTTACAGGACCCCTTGGACCCAGACCTTGCTTGTCTAACCTTCCTATTATTGAGCTCCTAAGCTAATAGGAATTCAGCCAATCAGACCTGTCCCCGTGGAGGCTTCCTGCTTTTGCGCAACAGCTCCAGGACCACATGAAACTTGATAACCACCTAGATAGCAAAAGACCTGATCTGGAAGTCCCCATAACTCATGAGCATGCTAAAACTCACACCTCTTGGTGGCAATTTAAGATGCTAAGGAGACATGCAATGTATGAAGAAGCAGGTAACCCATCTGTGCACACCCCAGTGTAGACCAGCCTCACTCACTACTAAGAGCCTAATGACACTGCTCCCTGATAATCTACCCTGGTAGCCAGCCACATAAAACCAGGGACGCCCACTGCTCTCAGGTCAAGAACTTGGCTCAAGGCAGTCATCCCTCTCATTATATTATCTATAATAAATGTTCTTTGCTTGATACCCACTGACTCAAAATTTGTGGGGGATAAATTGGTGAAAATCAGACAAAACCCCTCAAATCTGTAACAATACCACATTTGGCTCTTTAAATCTGATCAAAAGCTAAGCATAAAACTGAGAGTATGATACCATGAGAAAGGGTCATAGAAGTGTGGAGAGAGTTCAGGCTTATAGGAGACTGAAGATAGAAATCAGACTAGCTGACCTTGGCCTCTGGCAGGCTGACCAGACTCCAAATAATCAACAGCCTTCCAACAGTACTGCAAAGGATAACTTAAATTGCCAACACGGAAATTGTTGCCTTAGGCTCCCAAGGACTGATGCTTGTAGACTCATACCTTGCATGACTGAGGACACTATTTTTCTGTTATGCTTCTTTGAGGTGAATGGATACTATTAGATTGTGGTCTGCATGAAATGCCTTCATCTATTCTCTTCCCAGAACATACAAGGAATTGTCTAAGATTTGATCAGTTGAATTCTAAAAGATCAGGAATGGTTCAGTTATTGCAGATGAAAGGGTTAAGATTTGTAAGAACAGCTTATGATGAAGCCAAAATTGCCTTAAGAATGGGAAGAAGGAGCAGAATGTCCCTTTATGCCACGTCCATTGTATTGAGCAACTTTTCACAGTGCTATGTGGTTGCCCAATAGCACTTTAAAAAATATGGCAATGGTAGGGGAAGAAGAAGGAGCAACTAGGAGAGAATTTACATGCTTTTTTCTGATTAAACAAGTGTTAGGAAATTAGAAATGCAAACTGATCCTACAAAGATCTGTCACTTCTGTCAGTGATCAATGGAAGACACCCTCCTTTCTAGAAATTTCTCTTTTCATCTTATGGTTTGCAAGACCCAGCAGTGCAGCCAGGTGCCATGTTTCTGCTTGAAATCCAGCAATGTGAGTGGGAAAAATAAGTCTTCCTAAGAGCCTAATTCAGCTGTACTTACGTCCCTGTAGAAGGTAGGTCTGGAAATAATGTCTCTACAGTGTTGGTTTGTTGTTGTTGTTGTTTTTTTTTTTAAAAAGGAAAGAAAGAAACCGGCCCAACATTAATTGTTATACCAGATCCTACCAAGACTTAATACCTAATGTATTTGTAGTTTCAGTTTCTCGGAAATGTGGAATTTTAAACCAGTTGACTAGGAATTTCCAGATCAATGCCAATAAGGTAATTTGCCTAATACGACTCCTCTGCCTTTCCGTAGGGGGTATGGCTTTCCCTAGAATCTTTTTTTTTTCTTGTCTCATCTTCTTTCTGACTATGGAAGCCTTCTATTTTGTACAAATTCTTGCAGTGCCTTTCTGCTTCATAGAGGGGAGGCTGCCTTATTCATGAATAGTTATTAAAGCCAAGCAGAGCTCTAATTTTATTGTTTTTTTTTAATTTTACTTAAATTTTTGCTTTTTAATGTTACTAAATAACCTAAAGCTTACCGTACTATTAATTCCTTTGCTTAGAATCTGTCGGCCTCAAAGCATGAGAATGAATATGAGTGGTAAAAACAGGAGAGGAACGGAAATGGACAAGGTCTTGTAATTGAATAAAAATTGGCTGCAGGGCCTCCCTGGTGGTGAAATGGGTTAAAGCACAGCACTATGAAGTTAGGCAGCCACTGCAGCACGAGTTCAATGCCCAGCCAGGGAGCTTCCCAGATGGCGCAGCAGACCTCTCCTGCTTCGATCACTGCTCCCCTCAGCAGTGTTCTTTGGTCAATCTGCCTGTTCTGCTCCCTGTTCTGTCTCTGGTGAATCCTCTCGCCACTCCACACCTCTGACCTGCACCCTGGCTTTTATGCATAAGTAAATACATCGTTAATAAAATAAAATAAAATGGCTGCAACTGCGGATGTGAAGAAGAAATAAATCCTGTTTGAAAAGAGGTAAAAGGTTAACAACATAGGCTGAGTCAGAAACAATGTTAATAGGTCCAGCGACACATTAATAGTTTTAGAAGCGGTTTTAGAAGTTTAGAAGTTTAGAAGCAGTTTTAGAAGTTTTAGAAGCTCCTCTTTAGGAGGAACCGAAGGCTCCACTGCCATAGCCAATTTGGTTGTAGCAGTTGTTTTTTTTTTACAGAGTCAGACGGGGGCTCAGAAAAATACTTATTATGCTCTACCTTGACCCATTCCAAGGTGCCATCATGTAATTCATATTCATGTATAGAAGTCATAGTTTGTTGTCGGACTAACTCAGGAGATTGTTTTTGACCTTCTGAAGGCAAGTCTCCTCCTATGGAGGAAAGGACTGTTCGTATCAGGGCCCAAATAGACCAAAAATCAACCAGAATTTTTTCTCCCTGCTTTAAAGCCTTAATAACATTATTTTTGGCTCTGACCCAACTTTCTTTTTTTTTTTTTGACCCAATTTTCATCATCAAAGCTGCCTTCATCAGGGAACCAAGGATTATATTCACCCACAATATTAAGACAACTTTCAATCTTATGTTTAGAGACCAGCACTTCATTTTCTTTTAAAAGATAATGTATGATAGAAGCAAGAGTAGCAGTACGTGTTACTGACTGTCCCATTCTGAATTATCTCACAAGAATTCCTACTTACCACCTTCTGTAGGGTTCATATCCGCTGTCATCATGCACTGCCTTCAGGTCCCTGTTTGGGCATCACTTATCGGCCTCGGAGGGCAATGGACCTGGGAAGCAGAAAGAACTGAGTTGCGGAGACTTGTGTGAGGGACTGAGCTCCAGGCTTCTGTGATTTCTTTATTCGTAGGGAGGGCCTATATAGCCATTTTTTGGCATCAGATCACACAGAAAACAATTAGAATACGGCATATTTCATCATAAACTATGGTTGACAATAACTTGACACTTGTGGTACAGGACATGATCAGTCACAAGGATGTGGACAAGATAATTAACAATGCAGGTGGGGATTATAAAGATCAGAAGCATACAGTGTAAGATTAAAGTGTGCATTGTAAAGCTTTCATATGAAGCACTACCCCAAACCACAAGAGGAACGGACATTCTGTGTGTCCAAAAGATTAATAATCGAGTGGAACAATAGAGTTGACTCAAAGTTCACTAGGGAGTTCTGGCAATAAGAAGGGCCCATTTTTGGAACCTGTTCCGAGACTGTGCTCAGTGTCTCCAGCCACTGTGATCTCAGCCACATTCTGCAGGTGCGCTCCGCCATAGCTCTATTGTTTCTCCCCAGAATCGTTCGCTATTTCCCTTGTACTTAGAAAAAAGACCAAATTTCTGGCACCTGATCCTTTACTACCTCCACAGGCTTATTTTCTGTTATATTTCTTTTTTTTTCCAGATAGTCAAAACTTTATTTAAAAAAATTACCTTCATTAGAAATTTAAAAATCTAGGGAAGCTTCTTTTCACCCCACCCAAACAGTTGGTAAACATGCACAGGAAAGCAACTCCTTTCTAAAAGAGTAGTATGTAAAAGGCAAGAGATAATATCCACAGGCATCACTCCAATTTCTTAGAGGCAATGCAATTCTCAGGTAGCCAAAGAACAAGGTTAGTAACAGTGCCTTACTCTCTAGAATTTATAGCTTAATTTCTTCACTTAAGGCAGATAGAGTCTCCCTGGTGTCATAGAAGTTACGTATCAGCAGTATCATTATGATTGCCTGAGTTTGAGCCCCTGGCCAGGGAGCTGACCCACATATAGCACAGCAGACCTCTGCTGTCTCTCCCACTGCTCCCCTCAGCAGTGTATTTCAGTAGATCTGCCTGTTCTGCTCCCTCTCTGTCCTGATGAATCGGCTCCCCCCTGCTCTCCCCCACCTCTGGCCCTATGCCCAGTTCTAGTATGAATAAATAAATAAAATCTTTTTTTGTTGTTGTTGATTATTTACTTATTTTTTAAATAGATATTTATTTTTGTTATTCGTATCTTTTACATTATTGTGTGTTCCCCATAAGTTACCCACCACCTGTTCACCCATGGAGCCATCACCATAGTCATCCGTGCTCCCCTCTTCACCCCTCTTGAGCCCTCCCCCTCCCCTCCTTCCCTGCTGAATGTCGCTTTCTTATTTGGCTCCCCTATATTCCTGTTATAAGTGAAACCATGCGATAACTTTCTCTTTCTTTCTGGCTTATTTCACTGATCATGATCCCTTCTAGTTCCATCCATGTTGCTGCGAATTGCATGTGTTTGTCTTTTTTGAATGCTGAATAGTATTCCATTGTGTATATGTACCACATCTTCTTGAGCCAGTCATCTATTTTTGGGCATTTGGGTTGTTTCCATACCTTAGCTATTGTAAACAGTGCTACAATAAACATGCGGGTGCATGTATCCTTTCAGATTAGTGTTTTTGTGTCTTTTGGGTATATTCCCAGTAGTGGTATTGCTGGGTCATATGGAAGTTCCATTTCTAGCAGTTTGAGGAAACGCCACACAGCTTTCCATAGTGGTTGGATCAATTTGCATTCCCACCAGCAGTGTAGGAGAGTTCCTTTTTCTCCACATCCTCGCCAACATTTGTTGTTGCCTGTTTTATTAATGTGCGCCATTCTCACTGGCGTGAGGTGGTATCTCATTGTGGTTTTAATTTGCATTTCCCTGATTATAAGTGATGTTGAACATTTTTTCATGCACCTGTTGGCCATTTGCTTTTCTTCTTTGGAGAAGTGTCTTTTCAGCTCTTCTGCCCATTTTTTGACCGGATTGTTGACTTTGTTTAAAATAAAATCTTTAAAAATATATAGTGTGAAGTACATATTAAAAAGTGTTATCCTGTATTTGCTTCTCTTTTTCTTCTCTCTTTTTTTTTTTTTTTTTTTTTGGTGATGGGATGAAAGTTTTTTCAAAGAGGTAAAGTAACGCATGTTCTGTCAACAGACTCATTTTGTGAGCACATGGTATTAAGAATTAAGTAAGGCATTTTCCCTGTTGGAGGTCACCAGGTATAAGTCACCTTGACCATAAAAATAAAACCTAGATAAGAATCATTTCCATGGCAAACTTTCATATTTCCCTGAAGGTATGTTTTCAGCAGGCTTCCCTGAACAAAGACATGCGTGGACCAGGAGATGCTGGCTACTTTGCTGCCTGCTTTTCTTGTCACAAGGAAAGAAATACTTGACCTTTGTGTGCTCCACGTTGCCGTGTCTTTTATTCAGCCCAGATACCCAAAAGAGAATGGACCCATTAAGTTTGTTACAGTTTGATGGAAACAATAAATTTGCAAATCGACCCTCAGCATTCATACCCTAGTGATTTTATGATAAAGCATTGTTGACCTTTATTTCTGTTCTATGGCCTTTGCTACTTGTGGATGGAAGGGTGACATGACCCCAGTTGACTACATTTTTATGGGGTTCTGTCAGGAAATCATTATCTGCACTAGACAAAAGAATACTCAAGTGAATATTCTCATTTTATAACACAGTTTTAAGACCTAATTTTACTGTCTAGTGGGTACTTAAGGCAAATGTTTTCAAATTCAATAGATATTCAAGGGAAAGGTGCTGGGAAAAGCAAAGAAAAGGAGAAAAAATTCATTTTTATCAAAATCTGAGCACAACAGCTACTCCATTCTTGTTTATCAAAGTCACTGAATGTGCCTATTTTTCTCCCAAAACAAGTTTTGAGTTCCTGCTGACCTCCTAGAATCCTTAAATGGAATCACACCATTGGAGTGGGGCATTGTTAAGGGATTTCTCTCTAAGCCAGAGGTAGGGTTCCTGGTTATTTGAAAGCGTTTCACCACAGTAGTGGCACCAAATTGCGTGAATATGAACACGTTGCCATCTCAGAACCTCTGTCTTACTTTTTCCTCTTTCCTTCATGTTTTACTTTGAATACAAATTGTGGGTCCACAATGTCATTCTCACAGTGGGTCTCCTGAGATCAATACTGGTCCCCACTACCCTGCCTCCCCGTTTCTCTGTGGCTTATTCTCTTCATTCCACCACTGCAGGCTCAGAGAAAGCAGATTTCTTGTGCTTCAAGGAAATAAATCACTCTTCCCTCTCCTGTACATCAGGTTAGAAAGAGAAGATGGAAATAAAAGAATTGTTCGGTGCTTACTAAATGGTAGGCAGTATGCTAAGCACTTTCTCTTTATTTTATTTCATTCTATTTGTATAACAGGAAAGTTTTGGGGCCTGGCTACTCATCCCTCATAAGCCAAAACTCAAGAGACAAGAGTTGGTGAAAGGAAATCAGGTTTAATGAGGTGCCAGCTGACCTGAGAACATAGCAGACTACTGTCACCAAGACCATCTCCCCATTTTGGGGAGAAGCAGGGACTTATGGAAGCAGCATCTCAGTGTAGTTTTGATCTGTATTTTCTTTTTTGACTAATGAGATGAGAATCTCATAATATACTTATTAACCTTTTGTCTATCTTCTTTGGAGAAGTACCTCTTCAGCTCTTTTGCCCATTTTTAAATTGGGTTGTTTTGGGGCTCCCTGGTGGCACAGCAGTTGAGCGCTGCGCTGTGGAGCTGTAGGCAGCAGCGATGCGAGTTCGATGCCCAGCCAGGGAGATTCCCACATGGGAGATTCCCACATGGGAGATTCCCACATGGTGCGGCAGACCTCTCCTGCCTTGCCTGCTGCTTCCCTCAGCAGTGGATTTCTGATCTGCCTGTTCTGCTCCCCACTCTGTCTCTGGTGAACCCTCTCGCCACCCCACGCCTCTGGCCTGTATCCCAGCTTGTATGTATAAATAAATAAATCTTAAAAAAATTTAAAAAAAATAAATAGGGTTGTTTATATTTTTATTAATGAGTTTTACCCATTTTCTATATATTCTGGTTATAAGCCCCTTATCAGATACATGGTTTGCAAATCTTTTTCTCCCATTCTATGGGTTGTCTTTTCACTTTCTTGATATGTTGTTTGCAGCACAAAAATCTTCAATTTTCATGAAGTTCTTGTTTCTTTTGTCAGTTTATGCTCTGATGTATCTAAGAAGATTTGCTTAATTCCAAGTCATAGAGATTTACTATGTTTTCTTCTAAGACATTTATAGTTGTGGCCCTTACATTATACCTTTGATTCATTTTGAGTTATGTTTTTTTTTTAAATTATATTGAGTTCTAATAATTATGTATGGGATATAGATCCTATTTTAATTTTTTATGTGTGGATGTCCAGTTATTCCAGACCCATCTGTGAAAAGACTTGAGTGAAAGATAAGACCACAACTCTCTTCTGATTAAAACTTTCAGTGATTTTATATTGTGTTTACAATAAGATCCAAATTTCTCTATCGCTTCACTTTCATTTAACATTGCTCCTTCTCGTTCCAGGCTTTTGGGTCTCTCATTTCCTAGATTAAATAAAACTTGCTTTTCTCTTAGCTTCCTCATCTTTCTTCATTTATTATTTTAAATGTCTTTCCATCATAAATGCCTTTCCTCAACTCTTCTTCTAAAGTAGGTTCTCCATCCCATCCTATTTATTTTCTACACCATTTCCTTTATTTTTTTTCTTGGCCTTAATTATCTGTATCATCTTACTACTTTTTCACCTTTTCACTTCTTTGCATCTGCCGTATTGTTTTGTATACAGTATCCTTATTCAATTCACAAGTCTTGCTGTTAAAAACTAAAATTTATGATTAAAGGGACTTTAGAAATCACCTACTCAGCTTTCTCATTTTACAGAGAGGTCTAGGGAGGTGGAATATCGGTCTAGGGTCGAGAATGCTTAGCTTTGATTCTAAGAACTCTAATTTCCACAACTTCTTTTTCATTTATAACACTGATTTGCCTTATTCCACTGTCATGCATGCTTGCAAGATTAGTAAAAAACGAAGAGGTGTTTTTGTTGTTCTGTGTATAGAACACACATTATTTTTTTTAAGCTCCCATCCTAAAATGCCAGCAATGCGCCCTCAGATGAAAGGCCGGGCCTGATAGGAAAATCAGAAGTCGCAGTCCACAAGAGCGCTATTTCGGACCGCGCCTTTATATCTCGCTGCTGAGCTGTTCAACTTATTCCCTGTGCCTCACCCTGCTTTTCCCTTTCTTCTTAGCCGCCCGAGCACTGCAGTCCTCCGAGACTCCGCCCCCTTTAGGGCCGCGTGCCCTGTTCCAAGATGGCGACGGGAGCTTCTGCCATGGAGGGAAGTGAGCTCACGCTACTCCGGAAGGGAAGGCGGGGAGCTAGCAGTCGGGTGTGTGACCCGCCTTGGGGCTGTGGGTGGGGCGGCGGCCGCAGCGGTGGCTTTCAAGCTTGGGGCCCTAGAGAGAGCGAAAGACTTGTCCGCCGCTGGAAGCCCAGTTGAGAGCCGGTGGTCGGAGACACTCGAGGAAGTCGCCGCGAGTGACTCGCCTCAGACCCGAGGAAGGACGGCCCTGGGAGCCGGCGTCCCGCCCCCGGCGGCCTCCTTTCCCGACCCTCTGCCCGGCTTGCGCGGGCGGCCCCGGCTCTGCCTTGGGGGCTGCGGCGGCTCCCGCCGAGCAGTCGGGACAGGACCCTGCGTGTGAGGACCGGCTGGGGAAGACGAGGGAGCACGGCGGGTCGGTCCGTCAGCCCCGAGGTCAGGCCGAGGGGTCCCCTCTCCGTGGTCCACCGTCTTTCGCCCAGACCTCTTGACTGGAGAGCCCGCGACCTCCCTCCTCTGCTTCTGCTGCTCCTTTGAGTATGCCATCAAAGTCCCTGGGTAGTTGATGTTAGTCCTGCTTTTGCCGGGAAGGTGATATTTATTGAAAGGTTAATAGCCTCATCGCTACCCCTGGCCTCTTAAAAGTTTTCCTTCAGTGGGAATGCGAGTGTTCTTTCCTGGACCATTTGCTCTTCCCACTCGCGCCGCTGTCCGCAATAGCAATTGGGATCACCTTCAGATCCAATCTTAAACAGAACTACTCTATAGAAGTTATTCTCTCCCTCCCTAGAAGGGTAAGTGGACTTTGGAGTTAAGATGCAGGGTGCTGAACCAGTGTCAACCATGAAAGTCTCAGAGAGCGAAGGAAAGCTGGAGGGCCTGGCCACAGCGGTGACCCCGAACAAGAACAGCAGCAACAGCAGCTGTGGGGGCGGAATCAGCAGCAGCAGCAGCAGCAGTAGCCGCGGTGGCAGTGCAAAGGGCTGGCAGTACAGGTATGTGCCTTTCTCCAAGGAGAGGTGGAGGTGTGGGTGACCATGCTGGAACCTGCATTCCTTCAGTTGAAAGGTCGTTTATCCATTGACTTCCAGAAGCAACTAATACATCTCATTTGGACCGGGGATCTCACCTTTCACCAGCAAGATTTAAGTTATTGCTTTCTCCATTCAACAGGTATTCATTGAAGGCCTTTGGAGACTACCTAGATGAATCCCTGAACTTCCTCTGCAGCCCTGTATTACCCTTTCCTCAGATTTAATTCTGTCCTCACTTCTCTTTTTGCTTGTGTTGTGATATATAGAGTGTAGGGGGATATAACCATCTAGAATCTTAAGAATGAGTCAATTCAGGTTATCCTAAGGTATTGGAACGAAAGTGTTAAAGTCTTAAATTTTGGTTCATTATCTGCGGTGTGCCTGACGCTAGACCTTTTTAGCTTTTGTGCTGTTTGTAATTGCGAAATTTCTGTGAAACTTGAAAGGGACGCAAGCCAAGATTTTGTGAAGGAAATTGTCATGAAAACGATGTATGTGAAATGTGCTTGACCCTATTAACATGCAGAAGTGTAGAAGATTATAACTTTTTATTGGTAAATGACTGTAGGACTGAAAAGTATATTTAGTAACTTTGAGATGTTTATTTAGGCTAACACTTGAAGTCATTATGATGTTTTGTTGCTTTGTTTGCCTGTGGTTTAAGAGTAACCATATAAAACTACCAACTACTTTGGCAGGGGTATTTGTTGTGATTTAAGGAAGTAAGATAAAGTAATATTCCATGTAGTCAGAGGTAATTCTTCTGACATTATCATCTCTTTGATACCCATCTCTGATACTCTTTGATTCAATTCTCAAATGACTTGAAAAGTGAAACAGGTTTCTTAGAAGCACTGGAGTTCGTTGTCTTAAAGCTGTGCACTTTACTCCTGTGATTTCACTCAGAACACGTTATCTCTTATTTATAGTAGTATTTAATGGCTATATAATTTATCCAACTAGAATCTGTTGAAAATCACAAATGAAAAAGGTTATTAGGGGAAATGTGACAGGAAATGGCAACTAACAATATAAGATAATTTAAAAAAATTTGAAAAACTGACATGCAGACTCAGCTGTATTACTTCCCAATGCGATAATCATAGTCATTCAGAAAGCACAGTCTGTTTAAGAAGACAGAGAACTATATGACACAGTGGTGAACAATTTCAAAAGATAATAGCTACAATTAAAAACAAAGTTTCAGTGTCTGGAAAATTCATTTGTGTGGAACTCACCCCCAAGGATGCAGATAAAAAAGGCATTAATGCATTTACATACTGACATTTTTATTTCAGTGGGACTTCTCCAAGGTTAATCTAACATGGCCTTCAATCTAATTTATCCCTTTGTCCTCTAGGAGATTGATCACAGTGTTCTCTGTTGTACTGTGTTGCTCTCTTTTCCCTGACTTCTTCCCCTGAGGCTTCAGTCTCTAGACTAAGAACCATAATAGAAACCAGTCTAATCCTTTCCTCTTACAAGTCATTTACACTTTCCTTAACCCTTATTTATGACCTTTGGCTCTGTCCTCACTAAAAACAGTGAAAAGAATGATGTTTTTAACTTCTTATTCCAATTGATTTCTCTATAACTGTGTTACAAATCTTTTCCTGACTTTTTTGACGTTTCTTTTGGTTTCTTTTTTATTCCTCTGTTCCTTTATCATTTTCTTTGGTTGAATTTCTCTTTAAAGGCTGATGTGATACTCCATCGTTTTCTCTTCTTGAGCTACATATTTTCTATTAGTTATCTTATTCTCTTCCATGGCTTCAGCTGTTTCTGGAACTTGGAGAGGCATATATATAACTCCCTACCTGTAATTTGCTACTATTCCATTTTCAAAATGGAGATTTGTGGTTGCGTCTTATGGAGTGGTTGAAACTTAATGAAAACCCTGTGGTTCAGACCTTGGGCTTTGCAGACTTTGCAATTTAGTTAGCATGTTTTCAAGGTTCATAAATGTTGCAGCATGTGTCATTATGTCATTCCTTTTTATGACAGAATAATATTCCTTTATTTAAATATACTTTTTGCTTACCATCCATCAATTGGTGTACATTTGGGTTATTTCTGTTTTGTGACTGTTGTGAATAATGCTGCCATGAATATTTCTGTTCAAGTTTTATATGCACATATGTTTTCATTTCTCTTGGGTATATGCCCAGAAGTGAAATTGTTGGGTCATAATGATGACTTTTTTTTTTTTAAGATTCATTTATTTATATATACAAGAGCTGGGATATAGGCCAGAGGCGTGGGGGTGAGAGGATTCACCAGAGACAACAGGATTCACCAGGGAACAGAACAGGCAGATTTACTGAAATACACTGCTGAGGGGAGCAGTGGGCGAGTCAGGAGAGGACTGCTGCTCCATGGCTGTGGCTCCAACTAGTGCTGCAGTGGCTCTGGATAGCTTCACAGTGCTGAGATTTAACCCCTTGCACCACCAGGAAGGCCCTGATGACTTTTTTTACTTTTGGGGGACCAGCTTCAAAGTTTTCCAAAGCTGCACTATTTTACATACTCACCAGCAGTGCAGTGTAGTTTTAATATTTTCACATACTCACTAATACTTGTTACTGTCTTTCTAATTTTAATCATCCTTGTAAGTATGAAGTGGTATCAGTTGCATTTCCTTGATGACTAGTAATGTTACACACCTTTTCATATATCTGCCAGTCGCTCATGTATCTTCTTTGGAGAGATGTATATTCAGATCTCTTTGGCCATTTTAAAAAAATTGTTGTATGATTGACATACAACTTTAGTTTCAGATATACAACGTGATTTGATATTTGTATATATTGTAAAATGATCTTCATAATAAATCTATTATTCTGTTTACCATTTTAGCAGTTTTCAAATTTGTAACACCGTATTGTTGGTTGTAGTCCCCATGCCATTCATCTCCTTAGCTTAACATGCTTTGTAACTGGAAATTTGTAAATCTTGATCCTGTTCAGCCACTTCACTTACCAACCCCCCATATCCTTCCACCCCGCTGGTAAACTCAGTCTGATTTCCGTCTGTATGATTTTAGTTTTGTTTGTTTATTAGGTTCCACATATAGGTGAAATCATACAGTATTTGTCTCTAACTTATTTCACTTAGCATACAATGTATCCATGTTGTCTACAAAGGCAAGATTCATCTTTTTCAATGCCATAGCACTTTCTTGTGTGTGTGTGTGTGTGTGTGTGTGTGTGTGTGTGTGTGTGTGTGTGTGTGTGTATTCTTTCACTGAAGGAGACTTCGGTTGCTTCCATGTCATGGCTATTGTAAATAATGCTGCGGTGTGCATAGGGGTGCACCTGTCTTTTCTAATTACTGTTTTCATTTTCTTTGGGTAAATACCCAGAAGTGGAATTACTGGATCACTTTGAGGTTCTATTTTTAACTTTTTTGAGGAGCCACTATACTGTTTTCTAAAGTGGCTGTACCAGTTTACATTCCCACCACCAGTGTACAGTCTCCACATCCTTACCAACACTTGTTTGTTGTTTTCTTTTAATGTAGCAATTCTGACAGGCATACAGTGATAATATCATTGTGATTTTGATTTGCATTTCTCTGATCATTAGTTTTTTCTTTTTTAAGATTTATATATTGATTTATGCATACAAGAACTGGGGTATAGGCCAGAGGTGTGGGGGGTGAGAGGATTCACCAGTGACAGGGTTGTGAAAATGAACAGAAAAAAAGAAAGTTAAAGAGAAAGGTATTGGGGTTCAATGGAAGCATCAGTCTGATTTCCGTCTTTATGATTTTAAAAAATTATTTTCATTTCTTTTTAAAATTGACATACATTATATTTGTCTCAGGTGTCAGCATAATGATTCAATATTTGTACGTTGCAAAGTGATCATAATAAGTCCATTTATCATACATAGTAATAACATTTTTTTTCTTGTGATGACTTCTATGAGTCATTCTCGTAACTATATAGTATTGTTATTAAATATATTTACCATGTTGTACTGCATTACTGTGACTTATTTTTTTAAAGATTTATTTATTTATGCATACAAGAGCTGGGGTGCAGGCCAGAGGTGTGGGCAGTGAGAATATTCACCAGAGATAGAATGGGGAGCAGAACAGGCAGATCAGAAATACACTGCTGAGGGGAGCAGCGGGTGAGGCAGGAGAGGTCTGCTGCACCATGTGGGAAGCTCCCTGGCTGGGGATAGAACTTGTGCTACAGTGACTGAGGAGAGCTTCATAGTGCTGAGACTTAACCCCTTGTGCCACCAGGGAGGCCCCTGTGACTGACTTATTTTGTAACTGGAAGTTTGTACCTTTTTACCCCCTTCCCCTATTTCACTCTCTAGCCCTCTCTTTTCACTTTCTTGATAATATTGTTTGTAACACAAAAGTTTAATTTTCAGGAAGCCAAATCTATTTTTCTTCTCTGCTTATACTTTGTGTCACATCTAAGAAACTACTGTTAAGTCTAGTGTCACAAAAATATATGCTTAAGTTTTATTCATATTTTTTAAAGCATTAAAAAAAATTTTTTTTAAGATTTATTTTTTGCATACAAGTTGGGGTACAGGCCAGAGGCATGGGACGGCGAGAGGGTTCACCAGAGACAGAGTGGGGAGCAGAATAGGCAGAGCGATGGAAATACACTGATGAGGGGAGCAGCAGGTGAGGCAGGAGAGGTCTGCTGTGCCATGTGGGAATCTCTCCGGCTGGGCTTCGAACTCACGTCACCTCTGCAGACAGCTCCACAGTGCAGCGCTTAACCGCTGTGCCACCAGGGAGGCCCTTTATACATATTTTAGCACTTACAAAAGTTCTCTGAGCCTTTTTAAAAAAAGATTTACTTATTTATGCTTAAAAGAACTGGGGTGTAGGCCAGAGGTTTGGGGCTGTGAGAGGATTCACCAGAGACAGAATGGGGAGCAGAACAGGTAGATGGACTGAAGTACACTGCTGAGGGGAGCAGTGGGCAGACAGGAGAGGTCTGCTGCGCCATGTGGGTCAGCTACCTGGTGGGGGATGGAACTCCAGCTGCAGTGGCTGCTGATAGCTTCATAGGCTGAGACTTAACCCCTTGTGCCACCAGGGAGACCCTCTCTGAGCCTTTGAGAGACCTTTTTCTTTATATTTAATTTACTTCTTTAATTTACTACTTTATTTATATTTTAATTTACTTTATATTTAATGTACGTCTCCTTTTGTGAAATACCTGTTCATCTTTTGTTCAGTTTTCTAATGACTCTATTCATCTTGTTAATATGTTTAAGGTCTGTTTTTAAAACATTACATATTAATATTTAATACTTTAAAATAATTTTGCTATTTTTATTTTTTCATTGGTAAAAGAGATATTTACCTTACATACTTGTCCCAGTCTTCCAGTTTCCTTCCTTGGAGGCACTTTTACTGGTTTCTTCACTACAGTTCCAGAGAAATTATATTACTTCTTTATATAATAAGTATATAACCATGTAATATTTTAGTTTTTTATGGGTAAATTCTTTGATATACTTAATGTAAAGATTTTTGTAGTCTATATTTTAATTTATTGTATTTTTTCCAGTCTCGTAGAAACTTTTATAAGTCAGACCTCTTATTGTTTTCCTTTCACTTCTAATTATAGGAAGTCATTATTTTTTAAAAGATTTATTTATTTAAGCCTACAAGCTGGGGTACAGGCCAGAGGCGTGGGGTGGCGAGAGGGTTCACCAGAGACAGAGTGGGGAGCAAAACAGGCAGATCGACGGAAATGCACTGCTGAGGGGAGCAGCAGGTGAGGCAGGAGAGGTCTGCTGTGCCATGTGGGAATCTCCCCAGCTGGGCATTGAATTTGCATCACCTCTGGTGACAGCTCCACAGCGCAGTGCTTAACTACTGCACCACCAGGGTGGCCCTAGAAAGTTATTTTTTATAAATACTTGTTTTCATGTAGTTATAATGTGATTTGGTAGTTTTGTATTTAACTTTTCATCTACCTGAAATTTGTTCTGAAATATGAGATAGTGTGTTATCTATTTTTGCATTACAGATTCCCTGCCTCAGATATAGTATATTGAACCAACAACATTCACAGTGTCTGTGGTTCAGGACTCTTGGTGTTGCTTAACTGGGCCACCTGTCTCTAAGTCTTTCACAAAGCTCAACTGGGAAGGATCTCCTCTCTGGCCCACTCGTAGCACAGTTCAGTTCTTTTTACCTATTGGACAAAGGCCTCTATTCCTCATTAACTGACCTCTGGTGGTGGTCTTTGCTTTGTGGCTGCATGGACTTCTGCACAGAGTATCTTTTTATGCGGTAACTTGTTTAATCAGAGTGAGGAAATGAAAGGCAAGACGGTGCTGGCAAGACAGAAATCATAGTCACTTCCATCTAAATGTAGAAAGGAAATCACTTCACTTTTCATTATTCATTAGAAGCAAGTGGTGAGCTTCAGCCCACACAAAGGTGTGAATACCTGCAGGGAGTCATGCAAGAATGTGCCCATCACAGATGTTAATTCTAGACTGTCATCTACTGTTGAGATAGATTTGACAAGTAGGCAACTGGAAATTTTTTTTCTAAAGCTGAGGTTGGGACTGAAATTGATTGTGTTGGGCCAAGGTTACATGGTTGGTAGGTGGAAGAATTTTTATTCCTAGTTATTTGCATAGAAGTATATGCAAATTTGCATAGAAGTGTATGCAGAAAGAGTAGATAAGCTCTTTAAAGAAGCAGATAATTATTCATAGTTTTAGGTATTTGTGGTTTCATCATTACTAGTGTTCTACTCATGCAGCAAATATTTTTTAGCCCCTACCATGTGTAAAGCTGTCTTAGTTGATCACAAAATTTGTATATACCTACAACAATGAAAGTAGAGACCCCAAGGGTTACTTTAGGGATTCTTGAAAAAGAATTAGAAAAGGGAAGAACCTCAGCTGCATTTGCAAAACTGCTCATGATGACCTTTTTAAAAACCAAAGTTGAGAAGTAAATTGCTAGATTAGTCAAATTTTCTTCTTTTTTTTTTTTTTTAAGATTTATTTATTTATACATGCAGGTGGGGTACAGACCAGAGGCATGGGGCAGCGAGAGGGTTCACCAGAGACAGAGTGGGAAGCAGAACAGGCAGATCAGAAGTACACTGCTGAGGGGAGCAGCGGGCGAGGCAGGAGAGGTCTGCTGCACCATGTGGGATTCTCCCCGCCTGGGCGTCGAACTCACATCGCTGCTGCCGACAGCTCCACAGCGCAGCGCTTAACCACTGCGCCACCAGGGAGGCCAAATTTTCTTCTTTCCAGAGTAATTTATACTCATATGATATGCTCTTTGCTCACCATTTAAAAGGAAAATAGATTTCTTAATTCTGGATCATCCCTTCCCTTTTTGTAAAGAGAAGTATTTTAGTAAAATGTACATGTTTCCATTATTTTTTATTCTTAATGTCAGCTTTTGGAAAAATTTACAAATCTGCAAATATGCTGCTTGCTTATTAGAGTGGACAGAAGAGAACTACTCAGAAGGAACTGAAAAGCAAATCAAGGTATAAAATGGGCCTGCTTTTTCTTATTTTGGACTCTACACTGATTAACCATATTTAATAAGCAGGGTGATTTCTTTTACTCACTAGCAAATGGTTGTGCATTTCAGTAAATGGGTAGTAGTTTGTAGAAGCAAGTTTAGGGGTCAGACTTGGAATCTTTCCACTCATATTACCAAGGAAAATGGGAAAAGATCTGCCTAAATATAACCTGCTTACTGTTTGAGGTTTCAACACTTGTATTGAGGTTGATTTGAAGGAAAATCATTAATATTGCCTTTTTTTTCTTTGTAGGAGTTAAAGTTAAATATATCTTTCTGTACTTAGTTTTTGCTTTTCTTATCTAAAACCTATAGACGCTAGTAAAAACAGGGAAAAGCATCTTATAGACATATATCTAAAAGCTACAAAATACTATTCCAAAATCTAGTGAGTAATAAATTTTTCTTTTAATTATAAGGATAAATCACAAGTGAACATAAAAAAGTTGTCAAACCTTGAGGTTCAAAATATGACTTATTATGATATACTCTGGTTTCTTAATTTCCTTATACAGTTGGTCCTTAAACAACACAGGTTTGAACTACTTGGATCTACTTACATGGATTTTCTTGTAAATAATACAGTATAAATAAATATCGTATGGTTCTATAAATGTATTTTCTCAGTGCTTTCTCTAACTTTATTGTAAGAATACAGTATATGATGCATATACAAATATATGATAATCAGTTGTTTATGTTATTGGTAAGGCTTCCAGTCAACAGCAGGCTATTAGTTGAATTTGAGGGAGTCAAAAGTTAAACACAGGGCCTCCCTGGTGGCGCAGCGGTTAAGCTCTGCACTATGGAGCTGTCGGCAACAGCGACACAAGTTTGAAGCCCGGCCAGGGAGATTGCCACATGGCACAGCAGACCTCTCCTGCCTCACCCGCTGCTCCCCTCAGCAGTGCATTTCTGTTGATCTGCCTGTTCTGCTCCCCACTCTGTCTCTGGTGAACCCTCTCGCCACCCCACGCCTCTGGCCTGTACCCCAGCTTGTATGCATAAATAAATATAAAAAAAAAAGTTATACACAGATTTCCAACTGCACAGGATTCAGCACCCCTAGCCCCTGCATTGTTCAAGGGTGACTTGAATTTTTGATTTATAGATTTAAATACAGTGGATTTGAATTCTTTTTTTTTCCCAGGGAAGTTATACTATATCAGAATTGTAAAAACAGGTGTTAGAACATGTAAATTAGTCTTTTTAGTCCTTTCTGTATAAATCACATAATTTAGGTCCTTGGGGAAACTGTCCATCAAATAGACTTCCAGGAAATTGTGTCTTTTTTTTTTTTTAAAGATTTTATTTATTTATACATATAAGCTGAGGTTACAGGCCAGAGGCATGGGGCGGCGAGAGGATTCACCAGAGACAGAGTGGAGAGCAGAAGAGGGAGATCAGAAATACACTGCTGAGGGGAGCAGGTGCCGAGGCAGGAGAGGTCTGCCACACCATGTGGGATTCTCCCCAGATGGGTATCGAACTCGCATCTTGCGCTGCCGACAGCTCCACAGCGCAGCGCTTAACTGCTGCGCCACCAGGGAGGCCCCGAAATTGTATCTTTTCAAAACGCTATTTTTGCTTCCAAAATAGTGGAGAATAGTGGAGAAGTCTTTTTTTTTTCTTAAGATTTATTTACTTATGCATACAAGCTGGGGTACAGGCCAGACGCGTGGGGCGGCCAGAGGGTTCACCAGAGACAGAGTGGGGAGCAGAACAGGCAGATCGACGGAAATGTACTGCTGAGGAGAGCAGCTAGCTAGGCAGGAGAGGTCTGCCGCGCCACGTGGGAGTCTCCCCAGCCAAGCTTGGAGCTCCTGTCCACAGCGCAGCTCTTAACTGCTGCACCACCAGGGAGGCCCTATCCTTGATGTAAATTATAATGCCTGGAAGAGAGGAGACATCTTTGTTCCCTTTGTTTGAGAGAATCTCTCTCCTAGCTAATAATCTCCTAGCTACTGATTTTGCTCAATAAAATAATTTGTGTCCAGATTATTAGGCTTTACCTTAAACTAAATTGATTAGTCACATTAGTATTTTGGCATTACCATATGGATTTTAGGACAATTTATTTTTTTAAAAATTTATTTATTTATGCATACAAGCTGGGGTGTAGGCCAGAGGTGTAGTGGGTGAGAGGATTCACCAGAGACAGAGTGGGGAGCAGAACAGGCAGATCGACTGAAATAAACTGCTGAGGGGAGCAGCGGGCGAGGCAGGAGTCGTCTGGTGCGCCATGGGGGTAGCTCCCTGGCCTGGTTTGCACTTGTGCTGCAGTGGTTGCAGATAACTTCATAGTGCTGAGACTTAACCCGTTGCACCACCAGGGAGACCCAATTTTAGAACAATTTAAGGAGCAATTTAGTTTGCTGGTAAAAAAAAAAAAAGTATTTCTTTTTGGTTTATAGATATGGTAACAAAGCATAATTTCTCACTCTGTTTCCCTGTACTGGAGTTTTGGTTGCCTTTGCAGTTTTCTTCAACTGCTATTCTTGATGTTGACTGGAACTTCCCTGGAGGAGATAAAGTCAGTGTTTGATACTAACTGCAGCTTGAAACCCTAGTCAGAGGGATAGCAATGAGAGAAATAGAAAAGAAATGAGGGAGGGCCTCCCTGGTGGCGCAGTGGGTTAAGTTCACTACTATGAAGCTATCCAGAGCCACTGCCACACGAGTTTGATACTCAACCAGGGAGAGTCCCACATGGCGAAGCAGACCTCACCTGCCTCGCCCGCCGGCTGTTCCCTCAGCAGTGTGCTTCAGTTGATCTGCCTGTTCTGCTCCCCATTCTGTCTCTGGTGAATCTTCTCACCATTCCACACCTCTGGCCTACACTCCAGCTTGTATGCATAAATAAATAAATCTTAAAAAAAAAAAGAAAAGAAATGAGGGAGAACAAGAAAAGAACATAGCAAGAGAAATGGAGAGGTAGGGAAGAAAGGGATGGAATGGAAAGGAGCATGATATAAATGGAGAGGAGAAATGCCACTAACATTATTTCTGTAACCGGTTTCCTGTTCTTGATAGAGGTCTTTTTTAATGTGCTTCCTGAGCATGTATTGATAGTTACTCTACAAAGAATAATGTCTTTACTAATTGTGTAGATGTTTCACATTTTTTTAGATGTTTCACATGTTTACAACAATATAAATAAAAGTATTTTTAATTTAATATTTGGCAATAAGTAATATGTTTACTTGAGTGAACAAAATATTGAATACTCTTGGCTTGTGAGTGTTTCAGAGAGAGAAGGGGGGAATAAGAATTATACTGGGGGCCTCCCTGGTTGCGCAACGGGTTGAACCAGCACTGTGGAGCTTAGGCAGCTGTGGGTCAAGTTTGATGCCCGGCAGGGGAGGTTCCCACATGGCGCAGCAGACCTCTCCTGCCTCCCCTCAGCGGTGTATTTCCATTGATCTGCCTGTTCTGCTCCCCACTCTATCTTTGGTGAGCGCTTTCACCGCCCCACACTTCTGACCTGCACCCCAGCTTGTATGCATAAATAAATAAATCTTTAAAAAAAAAAGAATTATACTGGGAGACATAATTCAGTCTATAGTGTCCTCTACCTTTACTCTTCTTCACTTTTAATAAGTTCCCTATTGAAGGACGTTGATTTCCAAAATTTTGCTATTAAAAATATTGTTGTTGAGTAACTGTGTCATCTTGCAAGTATTTGAAGTATATCTGTTGGAAAGATATTCAGGAGTGGAATTTCTGAGTCAATTTGTAGTTTTGATAGTTACTGTCAGATTTTTCTTTCTTGATTTGTGTACTGCCAGTGATTGAATGTCTTTTTCCTAACAGCTTTATCAGTAATGTGTTGTTAGATTGGCAAAAATCTGGATGTTTGATAAGTCAAAAAATGTTTTTTCAGTGTAGTTTTTTAATTTGCTTCTCTCATTATGAGTGAGGTACATTACCCTGTGTATCTTTTCTCTAGTAGGAGCCCTTGTAATTGTCTTTTCTTCAAGGAAGAAGTAGTTTAGTTTTCTTATATTTAGATTATGGATTTGGGATGCAAAGTAATTGCTTTTTTTATTTTCCTGTCCTTTTCAGGGATTTTCAGAGAGCTTTGTATTTAGGAGGTTACGAGGTGTTGAACTGAAATGAAAGGATTTGAAACTTTCAAAAAGTAGCTTAATTTAAAAAGTTTCTACATATCTCCTTGAGTTTGATAAAGAACTTTGTTAAGAAATAAGTGTAGGGGCCTCCCTGGTGGCACAACAGGTTAAGTTTCAGCACTATGAAGCTATCTGCAGTCACTGCAGCACGAGTTTGATCCCTGACCAGGGAGCTTCCCACATGGCACAGCAGACATCTCCTGTCTCGCCAGCTGCTCCCTTCAGCAGTGTATCTCAGTCAGGCTGCCTGTTCTGCTTCCCAGTCTGTCTCTGGTGAACCCTCTCACCCCTCCCCTACACTATGGCCTACACCCCCCTCTTGTATGCATAAATACATCTTAAAAAAATAAGTGTATTATAGTAATATAGAGTTAGGAGTTGAAACAATCATTAAACTGTGGGAGAAGATGAACATCAACCTAAATATAATAATGCCACCTGGCACAGTTATTTAACTATTCTTATAGATTCTTGCCTTCTAGTGCTAATCCTAAATAAATGTTAGAAAGTTTAAAGTATAAGAATATGCCGAAATAGTTGAGCAGTGCAGTTGCTGTGGACTTGAAGAAAAAAATGAACTTTTTTTTAATAGCTTGTTTTTCCCTGCATAAATCTTTTGGATTGTACCTCTTCTTCATAGAACAGAAAACAGTATGGCATGATCAGCTATGTGGTATATTCTCCCTTTGACAACTAGAATTTACTCATATCAGTTGATATATTAAAATGTATAAAAATCCCCACATTTTATTTTTTAAAGATTTATTTATTTATGCATACAGGCTGGGGTACAGACCAGAGGCGTGGGGCAGCGAGAGGGCTCACCAGAGACAGAGTGGGGAGCAGAACAGGCAGATCGACGGAAATACACTGCTGAGGGGAGCAGCGGGTGAGGAAGGAGAGGTCTGCCATGCCATGTGGGAATATCCCTGGCTGGGCATTGAACTCACGTCGCCACTGCCAACAGCTTCACAGCGCATCGCTTAACCGCTGTGCCACTGGGGAGGCCCAAAACCCCCGCATTTTATTTATTTATTTATTTATTTATTTTTTAAAATATTTTATTTATTTATGCATACAACCTGGGGTACAGGCCAGAGGCGTGGGGTGGCGAGAGGGTTCACCAGAGACAGAGTGGGGAGCAGCACAGGTAGATCGAAGGAAATATACTGCTGAGGGGAGCAGCGGGCGAGGCAGGAGAGGTCTGCCGCACCATGTGGGACTCTCCCCGGCTGGGCGGGCGTCGAACTCGCCTTGCTACTGCTGACAGCTCCACAGCGCAGCGCTTAACCGCTGCGCCACCAGAGAGGCCCTGTTTATTTATTTTTTAATTTATTCATTCATACATACAAGATGGGGTACAGACCAGAGGTGTGGGGCGGCGAGAGGGCCCACCAGAGACAGAGCGAGGAGCAGAACAGGCAGATCAGAAATACACTGCTGAGGGGAGCAGCGGGAGAGGCAGGAGAGGTCTGCTGCACCATGCGGGATTCTCCCCTGCTGGGCGTCGAACCCTATCGCCACTGCCGACAGCTCCACAGCGCAGCGCCCAACTGCTGTGCCACCAGGGAGGCCCACCCCCACATTTTAAATGGGAGCAAAGTGTGAAGGTTAAAGGTTCAAATCCTCATAGTTTAAATAGAGTGAGCAACGCCTGAAGGTTAGAGGTTCTACCTGATAACTCAAATTCTGAGTGAACAAAAGACATTTACTCCCAAAGATCTTTATTCCTAGCCACCAGATGGCACAGTTGTTCCACAGCAGCTGATAGCACTGATTTCCTCAGAGGGGGGAAGAGAAAGGATGAGAGAGGAACAGTGTAACCAGCTCTTCCAGAGAATAGGTTGCTCTTAAGTTGGTTCTTTGTAACCTGTTTGTATAGTAAAAACAGGCCAGCAGTTCATAATTGCACAATTGAGTTGTAATGTTTTAATTACATGCGAATAGCCATGAATAACACTTAATAATGAAGACTTGGTGTAGGGAACCTAGGTTGAGGGTAATCCCAAAATAATGAATTCTGGAACATCTTGGCCCTTTAAGAACTTATTTAATTCAAGTTGTATGCCACTTTAGGCCTTGTAAGTATGTAGGGTGTAAATAAGTAAGTACGTATTTAGGTTATGATCTTCATTGCAGAAGCCCAGGGAATTAGAGACACAACAGATTGGCCTCTTCTGTGTCCCACCATAGTGAGGAGGCACTATTCTGTTTTCCTAGAACCATAACACTAGATTTTGTGTAGCTGTATCTGTAGTCAGAGCTACAGTATATATGAACAAAGAATATATAACTTGGTTTACGGCACTGTATGAGTTAGGGGTTTAGTTTCACACCTCAGAGTTTTGAGAACAAGAATAGTTGAGAGAAGCTAAACTGTGTGTGAAATATCTAAAATCCTTTGAAACCCTTTGAAAAAGAATCTTTTGAAAAGTTATTTTGGGATGGAATCCAGAGAACTTGGGATTCGTGTGGCCCCAAAAAGCTCTTTAAGCCTCAAGCCTGAGAGCACAGGGGCTATGTTGATTGTTCACGGGTAATGTGGTGGTGGGAGATTTATGGGGCCTTTACCTGAGGGGAGAAATCAAATAGTGTACAAAATCAAATAGTGTACAAATGTGTAAGAAAATAAAAATTAATTAAAATAAAATAAATAAACTTCAAGCCTGGGAGAATGTGGGAGCCAGATAAGAAAAGTGATTTTTCTTTGCCGTTCCACGTATCATACCAAAAAGAAACAGAAATAGCTTGGTTGTGACCTGGGGGCTAGGAGTAGAGCAACTTTCGCTAAACCCAAAGGGGCTGGGTTTCTAAAGAAGAATCCTTTCCTGTAGACTGTGAGCTTTAGAAATTATTGAAATGAGGATTCAAGTGGTGCTGTCAGTTTTATGACATAGATGCATTATTATCAGAACTTTGGGTTGGCATTTTAAAAGTTGACAGCTTTTGTCTTCTTAAGATTAGTGACCTTATGAAACGAGCAGGACTTGAGCAGTTTGACTTAATACAAATAAGCAGTGCTGCTGGCTAGCCTTGGAATGGAAGAAAAATACAGGCAAAATAACATATAATAAGTCAAGGAATTCTTTATTTTCAGCCTCTTTGAAAGAATGAGATTAGAAAGGCCCCAAACTTTGAGTTTATTCCTTATGCATCCCTCACTTGCACTCCAGTAATAGCTAGTAGAATCTTTCGGTCACTGTGGTTACTTTGCTTGAGAGAGTCTCTTTACTTTCAGGTCTTTTCATTAATTTTTCAGCTCTAGCTACAGATTTTTTTTAATCTTCTAATGGTTGTATCAACTCTTGTATGCTTTTGTCTTTGATGCTCGTGTTTTGAAGATTGCCTGTTAACTGACACATACTTTTCTGTGTGCTGGTTAGCTATAATTTTACCAAATAAGCTTTGTGATTCAGGAGTAGTAGAGAAAATAAATTTCCTTTCCTTTTTCGTGTAAAGTTAAAATTTTAGAATCGAATAGGTAATGATTTTAAAAGGAATTCTTAATGTAAATTCCAAAAATAAAAGTTGATTTCTGTATATCTAAAAATATATCATATAGCCCTAGCTTTCATATATTTTCGTAGGTATATAGAACCTTAAAATATTGGAAAAGAATTATCAAGGAGATAGTGGATTTTCTATTAACCACTGTCACAGAACATAGCTGTAATAAAAGGAAAAAGCGGGGAGTAGGAAGAAAAGAAAATCCAATGTAATAGGATTTTGGTACAGATATTAAGCTACATCTTTCCATTGGCGAATTAAGCTAAATCTTTCAATTGGCGACTTGTAGTAGTAAGTTCTTTGTCTCATCCCTACCGGGGCTAGGAGATGGGAGTGAGGTGTCACACTCTCCTCAAAATAGGATCTTCATCTTAGAAGCTCAGGGAATTAGAGATATAACAAATTGGCTTCTTGCATGCTTCACCAGAATGAGGAGGCGCTCTTCTTTCTAGAGATCTTGTTTATTCTAATCTATACAACTAGATTGTATACCTTCAGTATTGAATAAGTTATAAAGTGTTTGTATTTATGATTGTTTTATATTTTGTGATTTTATATGTAACGATGTTTATTTGAAATATTATATAATTAATGAAGGGTTCACTTGTTTTGAAGAAATGTGGTAAAAAGAAGTCCTATAGATATGAAATTTGGGAGATGAAACACCTCTATTTGTTAGCATATAAATTTTTCTTCTGAAGAAAGTTTGAGGCATTTGTAGACAGTATGTATCTGTACCTGTTTTGAAAACTGTACAGTTAACTTTCTGGGATTTCTTCTAATTGTCACTGATTTTGGCTCTATCTGATCTTTTTGAAACAGTGATCACATGGAAAATGTGTATGGCTATTTAATGAAGTATACCAACCTTGTCACTGGGTGGCAGTACAGGTAAGTGTAATTTTTCTTTGTCACATTACGCCTAAGAGACCAGAAAAGTGGGACTGAAAATTTTATGTTCTGCTATTCAGTACAAACATGGCTGGGAAACCATTTTTTTTTAAATTTTATTTATTTATTTTAAGATCTATTTATTTATGCATGCAAGAATTGGGGTATAGGTCAGAGATGTGGGGTGGTGAGAGGATTCACCAGATACAGAGTGGGGAGCAGAACAGGCAGATTGACTGAAGTGCACTGCTGAGGGGAGCAGCAGGCGAGGCAGGAGAGGTCTGCTGTGCCATGTGGGAATCTCCCTGGCTGGGGATTGACTCCTGCTGAAGCGGCTGCAGATAGCTTCATAGGCTGCGGCTTAACCCATTGCACCACCAGGGAGGCCCTGGGAAACCATTTATAGAAGAATTTACCATGATTTCTAAAAGTCTGTGTATTTCCTTCTTTTCAGTGGGTAGAAAGAGTTGATATCTGTCAAAATGCTAGCCTCCAAAATGCCTTAGATGTTACCATTATGTTAGAATTAGGATCATGTTTTCACCTACCTTGGGCATCTATAGTTTTCAGGTGCTAGACTGTTAAGGTGGTTTGGAGGGAGCAGATAGATTTCTGTTGGGAGCCTGTTTTGTGCAAGATTCTCAAAACTTCTCTGCGACTTTGGTGAATTTAAATAACCAGCCCAAGGTCACGCAGACATTCAGTAAGTTGCAAAGCCAGTCATCTTAAATATTTTTTGGAATTGGTAGTTCTGGGGCATGATAATTAAATTTTTTATAGTAAAATATACATATCATAAAATTTATCACTTGAATAGTTTTTAACTTTACAGTTCATTGGCATTACATACATTTACATTGTTGTATAGCCATCGCGCCACACATCTCCAGAATGTTTTGCATCTTCACAAACTGAAATTTTGCAATCCTTGGCAACCCCTGTTCTGCTTTTATCTTTATGAATTTGACTGCCCTAGGTACCTTGTATGAATGGAATCATACAGTCTTTGTCCTTTTATGACTTATTTCTTTCACTTAGCTTAATAGCTTTATGGTTCATTCATGTTATAGCATGTGTCAGAGTATTTTTCCTTTTTAAGGCCAAATAATATATTATTGCATGTATCTACCACATTTTATTTAGCCATGCACCTGTCAATGGACATTGGGATTTTTTCAACCTTGTGACTATTTTGAATAATGCTACTTAGGAATATTAATACACAAATAACTGTTCAAGTCCCTGTTTTCATGTCTTTGGTGTATATACCCACAAGTCGAATTGCTGGATAATTTGATAATGCTATATTAGCTTTTTGGGGGACTCTCCATACCATTTTGCATTGCAGCTACATCATTTAACATTCCAACCTCTATGCACAAGGGTTCCAGATTCTCTCATGTCCTCAGCAACACTTGTTATTTTCTGCTTTTTGCTTGCTTATCTGTTTTTGTAATAGTCAACTTAATGGGTGTGGTTTTTGAACTTTTTAGGTGGTAAAACTAGAATTTGAACCCAAGTACTGACTCTAAAATCTGTGTTCTTCATATTATGTCATGCTGCTTTTAGTTCTCACATGTCATTTGGAAACATCTGCTTTTGGCCATAATGGAATAAAATGAATTAAATTTGCCTTCCTACCGACTAGAAAGTGGGATATAACATGTGAAAGAATGACTTTAGGGCATTTTGAAGAATAGTGGAAATGCTAATGAAAATGTGATTATTTAAAGGAGAAGGTCCATGCTTACTTTGAAGCAGCATTGGAATCATATAGAAGTGGCAATCTCATGTGTCTATTGCAGCACTATTTACAATAGCTAAGATATGGAAACAACCTAAATGCCCAAAAACAGATGACTGAATCAAAAAGAGGTGGCATATATACACAGTGGAATATTATTTACTCGGCAATCAAAAAAAGATAAATTCATGCCATTCGCAGCAACATGAATAGAACTGGAAGGGATTATGCTCAGTGAAATAAGTCAGAAAGAAAAAGAAAAATATTGGATGGTTTCACTTATAGGAGGAATATAGGGAAACTGAACAAAGTGTCAAAAAAAAAAAGAGACAAAACTTGCAGGCAAACTATAGATCTGAGGCATACAGCAGGGGAGGAGGAGGAAGAGGGATCAAAACGGGGAGGGAAGAGCACAAAGGACTATGGTGACTGTTCATGGGTGATATGGTGGTAGGAGATTTATAGGGACTACACCTGAGGGGAGAAATCAAATACTGTACAAAAATGAAAAATGATGTAAGAAAATGAAAAAGTTTAACAAAATAAATAAATATTAAAAGAAAAAAAACAAATAGGAGTGACATGTAAGTTGGAGGTCATAGGAGAGTTCAAAGCTGGCTATGAAAACTGAGAAGTGAAGCATTCCTATTGAAATGGAAGGGGCAGTTCTCCAGGTTTTCCATCTCTTTTATTATATATTATTTTAAATAAATAATGTCAAGGGACCCTTTTTGTCTCTGTAATTTTTTTAAGGCTTAGATTCAGATGACATCCAGAATATTAATTTTTTTCTCCCTAAGCATTAATAACTTTTACTCGATTAATATTAGTGTTACTAGTCAAGTTCCTGAACTGGAACAGAGTAAGAAAGCTCCCAAACATACCCAGTCATATAGGAGTTAGTGTATGTTAAAGATTACATTTTAGGTCAGTGGTATCTTGAGGTCGGTGGCAGGTGTTTGTGTCATCACCTGAGGGAAGCTACCAACAAGATCCCATTAGCCACTTGTTGCCTAGGGAGTTAGCTAGTAGATCCAAGCAAGCATTCTAGGATATAGAGGACTACTCTACCCTACCTCTATCCTTATTCTTTCTCTGGTTGTATAAAATATCAATTTTTAGCAGCATCAGAAAGCATATAGATGAAGAAAACGCATCTGAGAACACAGGACCTTTTACCAGCTTTCCGTAACAGAGAGGCTTCAACTTGTAAACTTGGTTGCTGGAGGCCCACTTTAGAAAAAGGTTTCATTTTCCATTTTCTGTCAACCTGGTTGGAGGTCTTGTGATACTGTAGAGATATACTGGGTCCTGAGCATAGAACATTGAGACTGAATGATAAAAGGTAGACCAAAAAAGTCAAATCCTGATAAAGAACCCTAGGTACTGGTTCAGTTTCTTTGGCATACCTAGCCAAACTTTTGTCTGTAAGTTGCAGTAAAGTTTGAAGACACTTTCCCTATAATTGAGTTATATTTTGACTAAGGACAATTTAGAGCAGCTAGGAGAAGTCAAGCATCAAATACTCTATAAATAATTGCTTATTATGGAATGTAGTACTCTAGAAAAGTCATAGCAGGAGACCCTCTACTAAACCCACTTCCTTCCATTTTCAGCTCTAATGTCTGAAGGTGAGATTGCCTTCCGTGTGGTTTAGAGTTCCATAATTGCTGAGCATTGAAGTCCTGGGATAGTCGGAACAAAACAACATGGTTACCTTTCCATCCAAAAGCTTCATTAAAATTTATTTTTGTCATCATAAAATATACTTCCCAGTTAGAATATTTTTAGGTTAAAGTTATACTAGATAATACTTTACTGTGAGTTTTGAGCTGTTATAAAGATTTGTCATTTCCCCACACTGACAGTCTTTGTTATTTTAAAATTGCAAAAAATAGAAAAAATACTTATTTTTCTAAATTTTTTAAAATATGAAAAGAAATATTTCTCTTTTAACAACTTAAGTGAATCTCCTGCATGTAAAGATTTATGCTAAATCTTGTTTCCCTGTTACACTTAACTTTATTTCTACATTTCTTTAGTTTATTGCTTAGGCCAGCTTGCTAAAAATGCTTTGAACAAGAGTCTAATAATACCCGCTGGACAAAAGCTTTCCTCAATATGTGGCTTGTCTCTCTATCCTAATCTGTATGTCTTGTTAAACAGTTATTTACTGACTGATTTCCATCATTTTTACCAGTCCCTTGTCAGTTTTACTTTTTTTTTTAAAGACTGTTTTTCCCAGATGGTTCACTTTATTTTTTTTTAAAGATAAATTTTTTTATTTATTTATGCATACAAGAACTGGGGTGTAGGCCAGAGGTGCGGAGGGGTGAGATGATTCACCAGAGACAGAGTGGGGAGCAGAACTGGAGGATTTACTGAAATTAATGTGTGTTTTTTTAATCAACGTGAACATAATTTTAGAAGTCCGGCACATGCTAACAGACCAATGACAAAAACAATAGTCCTTTGCTTTCCCATCTCTTTTCTCAGATAATCATTTTCAACTTCTTTGGCTTCCTTCTCATCAGTTCTTTTTGTTTACCAATTTCCGTTACTGATTCCATTCTCTCCCAGTTTGGTATGGTTGATATGCTTGCTTTGTTGCTTAAGACAATACTTTTTAGAAACTTGAACTGGATCAAATTGTCTCATTGGTTCTATATAACACACTGACATGTAGAATTCCAAATAGTTCCAAACCCTAACACTGGCTTACTTTTTATATAAAAACTTTAAAGATTTTTTGAAGAATTCTTGTTCTACTTAAATTGGAATCTAAATTAATTTATTTCCTAAAGTAGTTAATCTAGAACCAAATCAGAACATCAGATTCTTTTCCAAAGTGTATCAGTATTTCATCATTTAGTTTCAAGTTCCTTATGTTTCTGCATCTCCAGTTGCAGCCTTTTCATTTTTAAACAGGATAAGTAATCTTTAGTCATGACCTATTTAATGTACAGTCAAAAATCTTTCTACTCTGACATACTCTTTGCATATTTCACTGATTAAATATTAAAAGCAGATCTACTGCTTACCTAACAGTTAGTTAGCATCATAACTCATGTGAAGTGAATGTGAAGTGAAAATTCTCATTACTGTTTTTCTTTGTGCAATTTACCTTGCCTGAATGAGTTCTGGAGAGAAATCTTCTGAAAAGATAGTGTATGTCTCCTTTTGGCATTATCCAATATGCTTCTTTCTTATTAAATGCCTCTTTCTTAGCTGAAGGTTTTACAAGTGTTATGAAACCTATTCAATTTTCAACCACCTTTACTTAGAAAGTCAACTTAGTGTACCCAAGTACTTCTTGAAATGTTTTTGAATTTAACTTTTTAATAGCAAAAACTCTATAAACAGTAACTGAAATTTAGTTTACATGAAGAAATGTTTAAACTATATTACTTTTTTCTTTAATCACTACAGGTTTTTTGTTTTAAACAATGAAGCTGGGCAATTGGAGTACTTTGTGAATGAACAGTCTAGAAATCAGAAACCCAGAGGTACTTTGCAGCTTGCAGGAGCTGTAATATCACCCAGTGATGAGGACTCTCATACTTTCACTGTGAATGCTGCCAGTGGGGAACAGTATAAACTCAGAGGTATGAATGTGATATGAGAATTAATAGTGTGATTTTCTTGAGAAGTTGGTGTACTCTCTACTTTCATTTGTGTTTAGGAAATAGATACAGCTGTCATTGATGTAGACAATATACTAAATTTTGGTATTGCTTTAAGAATTCATGAATTCTTCTATTTAAAATTCATCTATTTTAATAAACAACTTTTTTTTAAAGTGGTATGGTGAACAAGAGATTGGTCTCTCTAAAAGATTTGTGTAGATGAAGCCATGGTTACTGAGAAATCTAAAAAGACTTCTTTAAATGGTATTATTGATGTCTGCCATGGGTTTCTATATTATTCCTTTGCCTAATTTGGTCTTAAGACCTCTTTTGTGGTTTTCAGTGACTAATTTAAACAATGGGATTAGTTAAAATGTTCATATTCATTGAAATAAAGTATGGCTTTTATTTAGATCAATTTAATTTGTGAAGAAATTTGTAGTTTTATGTAATTAATGCACAAAAAGTATATGATAATACTAATTGAGCATGCTACTTACTAGAGATGTGAAAGTATTGAATACATATCAGATGCTTAATACATGTTATTTCTTTAAATAAGAGCATACTTTCATGAGAAATTTAACACATGTCATGTATCATGTCCCTACCAGGCTGCATGTAATTTATCCTTATGAAATATCTACAGCCAGCTACTGTGTTACTTAATAAGGTTGTTGCTTTGGCCTCTTTCTTTCCTCCCTCTAGTAAGGGACATTTGCTGTAGAAGTAATCCCTGTTTTTCAGTTACTTGTTCTTATGATATAGACAATTAATTGTATTAAAAAATAAATTAAGAAGTTGAATAACTTTGAAATTCTATTTATCAGCCACAGATGCTAAAGAGCGACAACATTGGGTTAGCAGACTTCAGATCTGTACGCAGCATCACACTGAAGCTATTGGAAAGGTATGTGGATTCATATATGATATTAATGCACAAAAATGAGAAAAATTTTTTTTTACTATCTTCATCCCATGCCATAAAAGTTAAACTAACTGTACAATCCTGTGGTTTTTAGTATATTCACAAGATTGCACAGCTATTGTAACTATATAATTCCACAACATTTTCACCACATCTCCCCAAAACTCATATCCATTAGCAGTCACTCCCTATTCTCACCTTCCCAAGCCTCTAGCAAACACTAATCAATTTTCTGTTTTAGAGATCGGTCTATTCTGGATATGTCATATAAATGGAGTCATTTAGTGTGTTGCTTTTTTTTCATGTCTGACTTCTTAGAATAATTTTCAGGGTTCATCCAGGTTGTTGCATATATCATACTTTTTTCTTTTTTTATGGCTGAATAATATTCATTGTGTATATATTCTGCATTTTGTTTATACATTCATCAGTTGATGGATTTTTTTGGTTTTATTTTGTGAGTATTATGAGTACTACTACTATGAATATTTGTGTTTAAATTTTTGTATGAACACAAGATTTCAGGTCTTTAGCATATACAATTAGAAATGGAATTACTGGGCTATATGGTAATTATCTGTTTAATTTTTGGAGGAACTGCCAAACTATTTTCCACAGCAGTGGAATGATTTCACATTCCCACTAATAATATATGAGAGTTTCAATTTCTCTGTATCTTTGCCAGTATTCATTATTATCCCATTTTTTAAAAAAATTAAAGCCATCTTATATGTGTGACATGGAATCGCATTGTGGTTTTGATTTCAGTGCCTTAATGACTAATAATGTTGACCATCTTTTCAAGTGCTTACTGGTTATTTGTAAATCTTTGGATAGTGTTGGAGTATTTTATTTTTTTCAGGTAAAAAGGAAAGTTTCAGTAATTGAAATATAAAATTAGAGATATCTGAAAATTAATACATGGAAACACAGTTACAGGATTCTATACCTAGGTGGTATACTGTTTTGTTTTTTAATTCTTTCTAGTATTTATTCCCAGAAGTAGATTTTGAAAAGTTGTTGTGCTTTGGACCTACAGCTTAGTCTTCAGGAAATCTGACAAAAGCTTTACTCCTACTGCAAGATGCTAGTCGCTGGTAGTGATCAGAAAGTACTAATCTGTTCCTTGATGCTTGTATGTTACATTAGAAAAAGTGTTATGTTGAATATTGCTGAGTGGTTTTTTTGCTTCAATCATGGTGTTTTAAAATCTGAAATTACAGAGACAAATTTTAAGATTGACCCTTGAAAGCA
This sequence comes from Scalopus aquaticus, assembly GCA_004024925.1. NCBI lineage: Eukaryota > Metazoa > Chordata > Mammalia > Eulipotyphla > Talpidae > Scalopus > Scalopus aquaticus. The sequence continues at coordinate 179,041 of PVIJ01001806.1, forward strand.
GACTGCAGATCTTAGACAGGAGGGAGGAGGAAAGTGAGGGGGGAGAATAGACGACAGTGGGGAGGAGAGTGCAGTGGTGTGAGGTGGAGGACTGGGCACTTTGGTGGTGAGAAAACTATGGTGCTGCACCTGAGGAGAAAAATCCTTATAGTGAAAACATAAACAAGGATGCTTAAAAACAAATAGAAAGTTCTTGTTCTATTATTTGTAAAATGTGAAAAATACTCTTGACAGCACAAACCTGGAATTAATTTTCTAAATAAATTGTCTTTTACTATGGAATGTATAAATTGCTTATGAATGTTATGAAGTTATGAATGTCTTACATTTTATCATCTTCAGAAACATTCCTGTAGTCAATCCTGAGGTTAATTTAATTTTTAAAACCTCATGTCTAAGCTTCAGGTTTATGATAAGTTGAGGATTAGGATCTAAAATTTAGAACCTAAATTTTAAAAAAAGGAATAATTTTCTTTGTCTAATAGAATAATCCTCCACTGAAGTCACGGAGCTTCTCACTTGCATCTAGTGGTAATTCTCCTATATCCCAGAGGAGACCAAGTCTTTTTAATGTTGGACATTCCAAACTACAATCAGTGAGCAAGAGAGCTCACTTGCCTCCAGACCATCTTGTGGAAGTCAGAGAAGTAAGTATGAATTAAAGTCAAATTAAAATGCATAAAATAACATCACTGACTTAGTTTTGTCACAATAAAATGTTAGGTTCTATTTGTGCCTTGTGGTGCCCTCACTGCTTCCCATTTAGTAGTATACTGAGATAATTTTTAAATCATAAAGATTCCCTGATTATATATGGTGTTTCTCAGGTCTGTCGGCTGTGTACTCAGTACATTATCATTTTTCAAAAAACTTTATCTTTTATTTCTTAAGTAAGAGTATATTCCTTTGATGTAAAATTTATGATTCAAAAGTTTATTAAGCCTTGTGGGAGGATTATATGGCCAAACAAATGCCCCTTTAAAAAAAAGTATAAATCTGTATATACACACACACACGTAAATTCCAAATATACACGGAATTAAATCGTTAAATCCTTGATGTTGCCTTTTCTCACCATTTTTCTCTTTCTTTTTAAAATTGAGTACCAAATAATTGTAATTAATAAAGGGTGCATTTGTTAGGATCTACATATTCCAGGTATTGTTTGCTATGTGACACTTGATAGATCTTAACAGGTATCTTTTTAGTGGATTGTGAAAATGGTATTAATCACATCCAAATAATTCAAGGGAGGAGACTGGGGAAGAAACTGACCCCTCTATCAGGATATTTTGGGTTGTTTCTAGATAGATAAATTGAGGTTTAAAGAGATGAAGTAACATGCTTGAAGTAAACAGACACTAGCTTTTGGTTCATGTTTTAGTCTACTAACCTGGAACACTGAATTCAGGAAAACAGTTTTCTTATTATATATATTACCAGGTTTTATTAAAGAATGTAACATAGGAACAAACAGATGGAAGACATGCAAGTGGCAAGATATGGAGAAAACTGTCATCTCATTGGCCCAACTCTTTGGTTGTATCCTCTTTGGCCACGCCATCTTCCAGTACTTCCACCCTAAGATCTCTAAACCACCTCTTTTTTTTTGGGTGGGGGATGGTTATGAAGACTTTATTATGTAGCCATGATTGACTAAATTGTTGACTATTGATTTAACCCATTAGCCCCTCTTTTCCCTAGAGTGGTTGTAAGAAGAGGCTGAGTATTCTAGCCCTGTAACCGGTTACTTAGTTGGTTGCCTTGACAACTAGCCCCTATATAGAGAGTCCCCCAAAATCAACTTATTAACATAAATTTTAGTATTATTGAAAGGGGTTTGTTAGGAACAGCAAAACACAACCATTTCGCCTTTATACTTTGAAGCTATTTCAGGAACAAAACCAAATATAATAAAAGATGCTCCTATTTTAATTACTTAGGAACTTAGAAAGTTTTAGGAGATGTGTGCCAGGAAGGGGAGGGAGATCGGGACCAAAAATATATTTATTGTTATGTCACATATTCTTTCATGCCAAAATGGTGATACATGGAAAAAGCAGGTAGTTCAGTGTCCAGCTCAGTTGCATAAGTGCTTTTCCTCAAGGCAGCCATTGTTCTCAGGTATGCAATGGAAAAGTGTTTTTTTTTTTTTTTGGAGGGGGGAGGTGCTTTGCAACAGAAGTGTACTTACTGTTTTCTACATAGACAAAAATATGTAACCAAGAGTCCAGATGTCATAAAGCTAATGATTTTTATTACTTTTTCAAGGACATTTTTTTTAGGGTCTAAATGGAAAGCACTTTAACATTGTTTATTTTGCCCCACTATGTCATGTTTTTCTTTTTTTAATTAATTATGTATTTTTTACATCACTGTTAATTCTCCTCTCAGGTATAATCCCCATAAAATTATGACCACCAAGACACCCATGAACTGTCACCATGTATCTTGTGCTCTTCCTCCCCTGTTTTGATCCCTCGCCCTCTCCCTCTCCTGCTGAATGTCTCCTTTTTATAGTTTGTCTGCTAGTTTTGTGTTTTTTTCCCCCCTGATACCTTGTATGGTTTCTCTATGTTCCTCCTATAAGTGAATCTGATACTTTTCTCTTTCTTTCAAGGACATTCTGAAGTAAATTTTTTCCCCTGTAAGTGAATAGTGGTCAAGAATACAGTGACTACTGGTATACTTGGTGCCACTACCATGATTCTCACTAAAATGCCGATAAATGCAACCACCATGAAAAAGGCAAATAATTTCCTAAAATTATAATGAACATAGTTTGGAAAAGAGTCCAAAAGACTTTTTTTAAAAAACCTAATTCACAATTTAGAGACTGATTTTATTCACTGATTAATGAATTTGCACCATTCAGTCTAGATATTGCCAGAAGTTAAATTAGCAAAAGAAAAAATTGTTTCAAGTAAAGCCACCTTACCTTAGGGAAAGTGATATTATCTAACTGCTGGTGCTGATTAGGACACTTCAGATTGATTGGTTTAGGATAACAGTTTTGGAAGAAGTTGAAATTGCAGAAATACATTAGGTATTAATGGGAGACCCAGCATAAAAGTCTCCATTTTTGGTCTTTTTTTTTTTTCTTTCTTTCCATTTTTAACAATTACAATAATCTGCAAAGCACACATTGAGAAATATTGTCCTAGAGTGATTCTGCTCCAGGAGTTTGTAATGCAAAGATACAATCCAAAGTGAGTTGAAAATGTACATTCTTAACAAAGCCCAAGGGTGAGTCCAACAATGAATTAAGTACATTTGGCAACAGCAACTCATTATTGAAAATACAATATAGTGTGCTTGAATCTAAATTTATAATTAAAGCTTTACCTGGCTAAAACAATCTATTTTAGTATGTAAAAACAAAATTAAATTCATCAGGGGAAATTTGAAGATTGAATTAGCTTTTTTAAACATTAGGCGGTATCCTGTGTAGCAAAGAGAAAGGAGCTCCAGTTGACTGTACAAAATGGAAGCCTTCTAAACAGGAGGGGGCAAGGTAAGGAAGAGAGTAGATTGTTTCATGCAGGGTCACTTCAGGGATATCACCATATCTAGCTATAAACACAGATAAAGTCAGTTTTTAGTTTTCCTGGCATTTTACCTTTCTTGAGTAACTGGTTTTATAGCATCAGCAATAATCACTGAAATTACAGATCAGTTTTCTATTTCTTTGTAAATGTATTATCAACTTATTTGTTTGCTTTGGAAAGCTTTCACCAAAATTTAATTTATGTTGATGAACATATGTACACATGTCTGCACCTAAGGATATAATTTTTGAATGATGAATGCTGTGTGTTTAACTCTATATATTAATATTTAACTTTAGTAGATAATGCCAAACTCTTTCCAAATAGTTGTATTTCTTCATAAATTTTAGTTTGGGGGAGGTAGTTCTGAAATTTACATAAAAAATCACTAAGGGGCCTTCCTGGTAGTGCAACAGGTTAAGTCTCAGCACTGTGAAGCTATTTGGTTTTTTTTGGTTTTTTTAATATATATTTTTATTGTTATTTATGTCTTTTACATTTTGTATTCCCCTTGGGTAGCCCACCACCAATTCACCCGTGATCCATCTCCATGGTCCCTTGTGTTCTTTTCTATTCCATTTTGTGCCCTTACCCTCCCCTTCCCCCCACCACCACCCCCGAGTGTCTCTTTCCTATTTGGTTTCCTTATAGTTCTGGTATAAGTGAAACCATTCGATATTTTTCTTTTTCTTTCTGGCTTATTTCACTGAGTATGATCGCCTCTAATCCTATCCATGTTGCTGCAAATTGCATGTGTTTATCTTCTTTCAATGCTGAATAGTATTCCATTGTGTATATATACCAATCTTCTTGATCCAGTCATCTATTTTTGGACATCTGGGTTGCTTCCATACCTTTGCTATTGTGACCAGTGCCGCAGTGAACATATGGGTGCATGTATCCTTTTGGATTAGTGTTTTTGTGTCCTTTGGGTAAATTCCCAAAAGTGGGATTGCTGGGTCGTGTGGAAGCTCCATGTTTAGGAGTTTGAGGAATTGCCATACAGCTTTCCATAGTGGTTGGACCAGTTCACATTCCCACCAGAAGTGTAGAAGAGTTCCTTTTTCTCCCATCCTTTCCAGCATTTGTTGTTGCCTGTATTTTTAATGTGTGCCATCCTCACAGGTGTGAGGTGGTATCTCATAGTGGTTTTGATTTGCATTTCCTTGATTATAAGTGATGTTGAGCATTTTTTCATGTATCTGTTGGCCATTTGCTTTTCTTCTTTGGAGAAGTGCCTTTTTAACTCTTCTGCCCATTTTTTGATTG
>PVIJ01001807.1:0-183867 GCA_004024925.1 Scalopus aquaticus
TTCGGATCTGGTAGGACGTATTTGGAGATTTATCTCTCTCCCTCACTTTCTCTTTTGTCCCCGAGTTATTCATTTTTTTATTTCCCTTCCTTTTGTAAATAAAGCCTTTTATTAACCTTTTTGTGAGTGCCTGCAATTGTTCTTATTATAAGTCCTTTTTAAGTGCACGGGTGAGAACCCACAGTCAGGCACCCCATTGTATATCGGGGTTGCCCTGTAACAGGGGCAGCTCCTCTGCCCACTTGTGTTTGTGCAGGCATCCTTGACTTTCCTTCCCCTTTCATAATTAAACCTGCCCTTTTGAATATAAATAAATATCTCTGCCTCATGGGAAACTCGCCCGGGGAAACTTGTTGCCTGCTGCTGTAAGGGGAGCTCTGATGAAACTTTTCTCAGAGATAACCCTAGGATCCCGCTCTCTGAATCCAACACCTCTCCAAGCCAACATCAATTATAACTAATATTACCAAAATTTGTATACAAATATATATTTAATCACACATACATATGCCTTTGCAAAATTAGAAATTGCTTCTGAAAAGGAAAATAGGAACATTGGTGTTGTGTGGTAGGAGAGTGGGAGTGTAAGAGTGTGATATCCATAGACGGGTAGGGTCCTGCTTCCCTTCCCACCCCACCTCCCAGGAAGGGTGGAGCTGAGCAGGGAGGAGAAACTAGAAACAACTGGGGAAACAACTGGGAAGAGGACTTAGGAAGAAGAAGGGAAAAGAGCTGGAGGAGGAAAATGAAGCAGACACATGTGAAGAAGCTGTGCTTGCTTCTCAGCCTGAGATTTGTTCCAGGGTTTGGGGAACATGAAAGGACACACTTGAAAGAGACAGAGATGTGAGTGAGAGACCTGTTGTGAGGCTGATAATGGCAGCCTTTATATTTGTATTTTTCTTCTGCTTTTTTCCTCCCTTACTTGTCTGGCTCCTGCCCCTTCCCTATGGGTCTCCACCAGAAGGTCCCTTAGGCTGACGGCAAGCTTTTGGGCATCAGTGGCCCTGCTTTGGGTCAACCCTGTTTGGCTGGGCATTTACCCATGAGGAGATGGGCAACTTCGGGTGTTTCATAGGGACACTATTTTAACTACATTCTTTCTCTTCTCTCTATTGGCCACTAATTATTTTAAAGTTCTTTTCTACTGAAGGTCTTACACGCTGGAGTATGTTTGTCTTGATGCAGTAGATGGCAGAACCCATATAGAGCAGGCAGGTTAAGGGGTCCTGGTGTGTCCCTCATTCTGCCTGCTAACAGGTCAGTGGTTAAGGGGCCATCTTGTCTCAAAATAGTCCTTTATACTACTTGAATTTTTATCAATTTTTAATCCTTATTACAAATTGAAATAATCAAAAATTGAGGACACAATCTATACTTCCATTTATTTTTCCTTTGCTTTCTATTTGAGTTTCTAGGAGGAAATGTATTTTTACTAATGAATCTTTTATTTCCATATACTTATTTATAATGTGATTTACATTGCAGGTGTTTCTTAGCATTCATTCTGCAGTCCAAGATATATACTCCACTACTGGTGGTATGAGGAACGCATAATCTAAAGACACGTGTCAAAATGATACCATTTTCAGGGCCTCCCTGGTGGTGCGGCGGTTGAGCGCTATGCTGTGGAGCTGTCGGCAGTGCGCGATGTGAGTTGGTCACCCAGCCAGGGAGAATCCCACATGGTGCCGCAGACCTCTCCTGCCTCGCCCACTGCTCCCCTCAGCAGTGTATTTCTGATCTGCCTGTTCTGCTCCCCACACTGTCTCTGATGGAGCCTCTCGCCGCCCCACGCCTCTGGCCTGTACCCCAGCTTGTATGTATAAATAAATAAATCTTTAATAAAAAAATGATACCAATTTCCTATTCATCATTTTGAAAACAATTCCACCTACCTCCTTGCTCTTCACAACAATCCCACAACGTGTGCACGATTATTACAGATGCAGAAGCCGGCTTTGCAGAGGTTGATCACTTGCTCAAGATCGCAGAGCTGTTAAACTTGTCCCTGCTTGTTCACTGCACACTGGTGTGAGTAGTGTCATCTGTGGAAATAATCACAGTGAGGACACTGCAATTTGAACATAAACTTTTCTGTTGACAATAAATGCACTATCATGGGGCCATATGAATAAATATTTTTAAAGATTTATTGACTGATGATTGATTGCTGCACAGAAGAACTGGGGTGTAGGCCAGAGGTGTGGGGTGCTGAGAGGATTCACCAGAGACAGAATGGGAAGCAGAAAAGGCAGATCTATTGAAATACACTGCTGAGGGGAGCAGCAGGTGCTGTGCCTTGTGGGTTAGCTCCCTGGCCAGGGGTCAGCAGTGAAAGTGCTAAGATTTAACCCCTACGCCACCAGGGAGGCCCCATAATAAATTTTTGTACATTAAATGTTGATTTTTGGAATATGTTAAAAGACAAATTTTATTTAAATAAATCCAAATTCTATTACTTTAGAAAGTATTTGCATATGTGCTAATACATTTGAACCTGAAAACATGGCAAAGCAAATAATACTATCCCTTTTGTGGGATCAGGAAAGAAAACCAGATAAGGAGCTAAAAAACAGGTCTTACTGTTAAAGGCAGAGCCAGATTTGATCCGAAACCTTCTGTCTCCAAAAGTGATGCTCTTTCCACAGCAGAAATCGTTGCTAAAGTAGGAGTTAACACTTCTACATGCTCAGTTTGGAACATAGTGGGCATTTCAATAGATGCTAATCTTTTTTCAGTTTCTGTATGCACAAACACAATTTTCTGTAAATATGCCAATGTAATAACGTTGTCTATGCCAAAGGTTTTTGTTTAGGGTACCCCCTACCCTCTGTCTTCCATGCATTACTCCACCTCCACATAAGCTATGTCAACAACCCAGCACATATTCCTCCTTATTTTTTCTATGCTTGTGTAATTTTATATAAAGGCACATACACACATTTAGCCACTGTCATTATGACATAAAAATGTCACATAAAAATGTGGGCATATAACACATACCAGTATATTGCTTTTCTTTTTTTTAATGCAGTGCCGAGGCCCCTGAGTCATGTGTATAGTAGCTCTATGCATTCCTCTGGCTGCAGAGCCCCCAAGGATGTGAGTGTTCCATCCTATTCAACCAGTCCATTGTTGATGGGCCGTCATTGTTTTCTATGACTAGGAACAATGCTGCAGCAAACATCCTTGGTAATGTGTCCCTATTCTCTGGAATCATTTAATGAGGTTGTAAACTAAACTCCTACTCCTTGCCCAGCAGGCAAGTTTGGGAGGTTTGAATAGATGAGGGAATGGATAAGACTGCCTTGGGAACAGGGCCATAAGACCCCCTACTGTGACCAGAAAAAACCAGCCCAGCTCATAGAGAATTTGTGTTGGTTCCTTAGCTTTGGGATATATTCTCAGAAGTGAGATGCCTGGGTAGAAGGAGATATATAGGTACATGTTTCCTTTAAGTAAATACTGTTAAGTTTCTTTGCCCAAAAAAAAAGGCTATATTACTAAATATTTATTAGCGACAAAGGGGAATTTCTTTTCCTCACATCTTTGCCAGCAATAGGGACCGCCCAATTACAACAGGCATTGCCTACTCCAGCCTTTCTGATTGATACATGCTACTAGTTGTTACACTTGTTGTCATTTCCCTGAATATTGGTAAATTTGAGCACTTTTTTATAAGTTGATGGTTATTTAAGTTTGCTCTTCTGTGAATTTCTTCATCTATTTTTTTCTTTAGGCTCCCTTTTTCTACTTACTGTGCAAAAGCTTGGTGAATATCATAAAAATTATCATTTTGTCATTTTTCATTTTTCTCAAATCTGAAAATCAGAATCTATGGATTTTGCCATACAAACTTCATTTCTATATATTTCAACATCTGACATTTCTTTTATGGCTTCTAGGTTTCCTGTGGTTTAAAAGGTCTCAATTTGGGATATTTCAAATAATTGATTTCTAGTTTCTTGTTTTTCTAAAATTAGAAAGTATGGTTAATATATCTATTTAGATATTGTCAAATAGGCTTAATTATTTTTGGTAACCAATCGATGTGGGAAATTTAGTATTCTTTTTTGTCATTATTTCCTCAGTTTCTATCTGTGTCTATGAAAGTAAATATTTTAACAACATATGCTGAATAGTACATATATTAGAACCTGACTTCAGATAGCAATTTATTTGAAAATGAAGCAAACTGGCATTTGTTTAGCAGGTTTGCCTCACTATAAGCAGAATTCTGATTGAAATACTGCTTTGAGTTTAAGGTTAACATGGTTTTAAGACACTTTAGTGAAAATATTTGACATGTTTAATAATTAGGTGAGTTCAGCTCCTCTTCTAATCAGGACATGACCTACTTCATTAATATATCCCACTCTGCCTTCCAAATAATCATTTGTGTTATTGTGATGTGTTAAAGATGAATACATTTTTTTTTTGTTATCCTCTACTGCAGCAAAATAATCTTTCCTTTTAATGGAATTACCCTAATATAGAAATGTACCGCCTTTCTTAAGATGTACTCAATAAGCACAGATGCTGATTTTCATGAACTAGATGAATTTGGGCTTAAGAGGACCCAAGAGTCTATGCAGCGAAAATCATAAACAGAGTGGAGAAAAACCACCAAAAGAGAAGTTAAGGACAGTGAAATGTTGTTTGTTTTCCTCTCCTATAATTGCACCTCTTATAATTATATCATCTACTGTCCTCAAATTGGAGACCACCATCAGCACTAATAAGATTTTATACTAGTTGTTTTTGAAAATCTAATAAGAGCAGGATATATTAGCACATTGTTTGCGGGTAGTTTGCTACTGCCAGTCAATGTAAAACGTATGAATACGTTTCCCGCATACAATTTAAAATATTTTTGTAAGCAAAACATTATTCCCATATTACTATTCCTATAAGAAAGGATCACACTTTCTTTAAGCCACATAGCTGGTGAGTAATAACACATTGTTTGTGGGTAGTTTGCTACTACTAGTCAACATAAAACGTATAAATACGTTTCCCGCATATAATGTGTTAGTAGTAATATATTAATTAAAACTACATATTTCCATTAAAATGTACTACTAATTATTATGGTAGTATAGTTATATCATATTAAAATGCATAAGAATGTATAAATACGTTTCCCGCATATAATGTGTTAGTGGTAATATATTAATTAAAACTACATATTTCCATTAAAATTTACTACTAATTATTATGGTAGTATAGTTATATCATATTAAAATGCAGGTACATACCTGTACTTTACCATCCCATACTGATTAGATTGGGGAGGGGAGAGTAATTAAAGACAGAGTTATTTCCTTTCAGAAACTGAAGGAAGCTGAGTTTCAGAGTCAATGTTTTTCTGAAATCACCAAAAGCTCTCTGCTAGTATGGAAACTTGTTTGCTTTTTTACCAGGGTAATGCACAGGCCCTTACTTCCAAGGATCTATCATACTAGCAAAGCTGGCCTTTTCTTTCTCAAATAGCCTTCATGATATGTACCCACCCTGCTTTTTGTACTAGTAGGTGGCCCCTTGGGGCCAATGATATGCCTGTTCAAGAAAAGCCAATCATTCCTCTCATCTGTGTTACCTTTCTCTCTTCCTTACATCCAAATGAGGTGTACTGTGTCTTCCCGTGTCACTTCCATTTAGTGCCAACAACAGTCGAAAGTGCCTTTTGCTCACTGGTTCCAGACATTTGCTCGCTTTAAATGGGACATGAAATCTATCCAATGTCTCGCTTCCTGCACACCTCGTTAGCAATTGGAATTGCCCTGCCCAGGTCAGGCATTGCCCATTCTCAAGGGCAATGAGTTTTCAAAGCTGAGGCCCACAGAGGAGAGGAAGGCAAGGTGCTTTTTGTCCCACAGAGCATCAGGCCCTCAACTCTTCCCTAATGTCACCTGAAGGTCGGATGCTGTTTTTGCTGTGGTGACTGAGGCAAGTTAACAGTGTCCTCAGACACCACGCTGCCTTACCGACCCACACTGTGCCCTTGCTGGTAAATGTAATAGCTTGCCTCTGATGTTAATCAAAGGAGACAAGGATTGATTGTTTTATTGCAGCAACCTAAGTGGCAAGCATTCCCAGAAATCTGGGAAAGAGATGTACTTTGAAAAGAGATCTTTCAATTGCTGACATATTAGTAGAGCAAATTGAACCAGGATACTAATCAGAACCAGAATAGCAACCATATAATAAATTGTAAATGTATGATGATTTGGAGACTTAAACTCCCTGTTCATAGAGGTGTTTTCCAACAAGATTTTCCAAGGCAATCTGTATCATGCCTGAAGCTAGGGTGGTTAAGAATCAGTTAGTCCCAAAAGCTTCTGTCCTGGTTGGTAACCCTGTGACTTTGAAACTACATTTAATAACTAGCAGCAATGTGTTGTCATTGTGCATTTAAGAACCTCTTGTCCACACATCTTAGTTAAGTATACAATTTTTTTTATCTACAAGCTTCAACCTATTTTTACTTCTTTGCTTTATTTTATGCCATCATGAATTATTCACATGACATAATGTTAACAGATCATTCTGCTTCACCAATTGTTTCAATCCAATTAGTTCTTTCACACTCCTTTAACAGGATGAAAAAGTCTTTTCTCATCAAAATAAAGTTTTATATTTCCTTTTTATAACAGGCCAGGATAAATAAGTATCACTTTTCTCAACTTTTGTTTAAAAATCCCTTTCAGAGTTATTTATTAGCACACAAACTCCCCTAATGAAAATGAAATTGCACATCTTTTCATGGTATATGAAAAATAAATGATTTTAAGTGAAAAATGTTTCATTGTACACCAACATGTTTAAAAAGTGTATTATCATTTTAATATGCCTTTAAATATGTATATTAAAACAAACTTCACTTTTCACATTCATTTATTAATGTTATATTTATTTTAAAATATTTGTGTCAGGAGCAAGCAGCAAAATTTGTTAAAAATGAATTTTAAAATTGCATTATATTCATTTTGAAGACTGAATGTATATGACGGTATAAACTATTAAGTCATCATCATAGACAAAACACTTTTATGACATGTTTGGAGCATGATGTTATTATGAAATTGTGTTTAAGCATCAGTGAGCTATTTTCAGAGTTTTTAGGATTTTTTTCTTTCTAAAGGATGAAATAAGAATTTAGCCTATCACTTGTCTTATCTCCAAATAACTTATTGTAGATGTGAGTCTGCATTATGCTTTTCATTATAATTACTCCATTTAACATCATTTTTCAGATTACTTAGAGTAATTCTGAGGTCATAGCTAACATTTTCAGCAGGTGCAAATAATGGAATCATGACTGATCAAAAGGAGATACGCTTTCAAAACATATCTTTTTATACACCTTGTGACCCTGGTATTGCAACATCAGAATTCCTTATGTTTCTTGACCCAAATTCATATATATTTTTTTAAAGATTTATTTATTTATACAAGCTGGGGTATAGGCCAGAGGCGCGGGGTGGCGAGAGGGTTCACCAGAGACAGAGCGGGGAGCAGAACAGGCAGATCAGAAATACACTGCTGAGGAGAGCAGTGGGCGAGGCAGGAGAAGTCTGCCGCACCATGTGGGATTCTCCCCGGCTGGGCATCGAACTCGCATTGCGAGCTGCCGACAGCTCCACAGCGCAGCGCTCAACCGCTGCGCCACCAGGGAGGCCCCCCAAATTCATATTTTGCAGTGCTTAGAATAAAAACAATTTTAACTGCTTAACTTTTTTTTTAAGATTTATTTATTTATACATGCAAGCTGGGGTACAGGCCAGAGGTGTGGGGCGGCGAGAGGGTTCACCAGAGACAGAGTGGGGAGCAGAACAGGCAGATCAGAAATACACTACTTAAGGGAGCAGCAGGTGAGGCAGGAGAGGTCTACTGCACCATGTGGGATTCTCCCTGGCCGGGCATCGAACTCGCACCCAACAGCTCCACAGGCAGCGCTCAACCACTGCGCCACCAGAGAGGCCCATAGCTGCTTAACTTTTAAAGCTACCTTTCCTTGCTACTACCGCTATGCCATTGAGTATCTATTTCCATACTACATCATAAGCATGCTTCTCTCATCCCCGCCAGCTGCAGCCTGGTCACCGGACATGAAATCAGAGGCTTGCAATTGCAATTATTTTTATTTTGAAGAGGAGATGTTAAATACTTGCTGATTTTTAAAAAAGAGAAATAGGAAACAAATACCATTTCTGACTGTACAATGTGAACCCCAAATGCCCTTCTAGACAATAGCTAGAAAATGCTGAATATGAATAGATACAATCCTGCCTGAAAGAGCTCTCAGCCTGCTAGAAAAATAAGTTCACCAGGTGGTGCAGGAATCAACAACTGACTGATGATGAACACAAATTATGACGGAGGACAGCACAGGCATCCAATCTGGGGAAAATATTTTAATGTACACCAATAATGTACAATGGGAGTGAACAATTAGGAATGTCTGGGATGACTTGCCAAGAACTGAGGAGAAGGATGGGACCCTTCCCTTGTGTCTACCCAGGGCCTGAGGGAGATGTCATTCCTTGGTCCCCCTGCAGCCTGTCACAACTGGTAGTGCCCTGACCTTTACTGGTTTCCTTGTTCTATTCATCTTTCTCCACAAACTGGTAAGCTAGAAACTATAGTCTTTACAATTTGCTTGGTAGTAGCTGATGCATAAGAACCATCTGATAAACGAGTATGTGGAAGATTTTAGGCTGATGGTCTAAAATGAGTTCATGTTTAAGGCCTCCGTGGTGGCACAACAGGTTAAGTCGCAGCACTGTGAAGCTATCCAGAGCCACTGCAGCATGAGTTTGATCCCCACCCAGGGAACTTCCCACATGGCACAGCAGACCTCTCCTGCCTCACCCAGTGTGGCCCTCAGCAGTGTATTTCAATCAATCTGCCTGTTCTGCTCCCCACTCTGTCTCTGGTGAATCCTCTCATTACCCCACACCTCTGGCCTACACCCCAGCTTGTATGCATAAATAAATATGTCTTTGAAAAAAATAAAATGAGTTCATGTTTAAAGACAATATTTTATGTTTATACTCTGATACATTGAAAGATATGTACTAGTGATGTTTGAAATAACAATACCAAGAGTTAGATGCAATGAGCAGGATCAGGAACCATGGGAAATGCGGAGACAAATGAACTTAACAGTTTATATATTTTTTTTGGTTGAAATTTAATGTCAAATCAAGAAAAAAATGAATGAAATTTTAATTATGGTACTTTTGTCAGTACAAAACATCTTTACTATGCTTTTAAAATTCATCACTTTGTGAACTGACAGTTTGAACTGGAGATTTCAGTATCCTTACCTATATCTGAACCAGAATAGGTTATGTTTCACTTGTTTATTTTGGAATTCCACAAAATAGCCCCTTTCTCCGATGCTGAAAAAAATAAAAATAAAAACTTTTATCAAGTTAGTAAAGAATCTATGTTTTCTCAAAATATTTACATATTTTCTCCTCCATCTTAGACAGGAAGGAAATTTCAATGGAGGGAATTGAGAATTTATATTTTTGGACATATTCCAACACCCTCTTGTATTTCTTTTTTACTTTAAAGAGAAATGTCTTACTAGGGGAAACTGTTAATCACAAATGGCAGATATGAATGAAAAATAAGATATTCAGAAAAAAATTAAAAATTCAAATTTATTTTACATATTAATAATCATTTATATATTTTAAGGAATAAAATTTATTAAATTAAAAAAATATGTCCTGAAATAGAACTATTGAAAGCACATGTTAAAATGTTTCTTTAATAAATGCCGAAAAAGACTTCATATCCCAATTCTATTTGGGGAGAAAATAGCATTTTTAAGGTCCAGTGATCCACTCACATACATTGTGAACCATTGTGCGCGTGGTGGGAGGAGATTATACTACATGCTTCCAAAAATACTCCAGAAAGGAAGAATGGAGCATGTATCACAGATTGTCCTGATTCGGCCAAAGCAGAGTCTGCCACCAGTTACTAAGTATTTACTGGGAAAGTAGGAAGAAAATAACCCAATCATCCCTGAAAAGGTGTAATCCAAAGCTGTTGAAAAAGCAATGCTTGTACCAACCCAAGAGCTAGGGAGGGAGACTTGAAACCAGAAAGCTCTATTCTCGGAGAGCATGCCAGTTGCAATAGACTGCTACTCAGTCTAGGATTTCAGCTGTAGAGACTTGAATCACCTCCACAGAAGTAGAAGTGGTTTGAAGAGAAGAGGAGCTCCAAAGTTAATCCAGCTAAACTAAAACCTGAAGCTCTCTGAAAAGCTTGATTTTCTAATTCTCCAGGCCTCTGGTTCCTGGTTTGTATTTTTTTCCATTTAAACCGTGCTCTTTTGCAGCAACATGTATGGAACTAGAAGGGATCATGCTCAGCAAAATAAGCCAAAAGGAAAAAGATAAATATCGAATGGTCTCACTTATAACAGGAAATATAACAGGAATATTATAACAGGAATATAGGGGAACCAAATACAAGAGCGTCAACCAGCGAGAAATGGGGACGATCGGAGCTCAGAACAGGGAGGAGGGGAGCACAGGGGACTGTGGTGACGGTTCACGGGTGAATTGGTGGTGGGAAACCTACAGGGAATATACAGTAATGTAAAAGACACAAAAAATATAAATAAATAAACCATGCTCTATGGCCAATCTGCAGGTTGCCTTCTAGCTAACTGCTCCTGTAACTTGGGAAAACCTTGGTAAGGAGATCCAGGGGGTCTCTTGGTCTGAAGTACCCTGGGGGAGCTGCTTCTGGTGAAATAGCAGTGAAGTATTTGGCTTACTCATTTTCAACTCCTGATTCCAAATCAGAAGCCAATTGTGATCTAGGACTCTCTACCTCCTGACTGTCCCCAGGGTGAGACAGAACTGTCATCCTTGTCTGTCTGAATAGATGATAGAATGTTCTGTTATCCAATGACATGTAATGCTTAGATGATTCCAGGGTAAACAGATGGGATTTGGAGGTCAATCTTACACACTCTAGCACAAGTCACATTTATTCTCCTTTTTGTTCTTGTTTTTCCTCAGTATTATCTGGCTGGAAACTTGGAAGGCAGGGTCTGCCAACCACTAGCCTGTCTCAAGGCACTCAGTCCCAGCGCAGTTACTGCCACTGCCTGCCCACTGGAGCCCTGGGGGTTCTAGGTTGAGCTTCTGCCTCTGGTTGTGGGACACCTGGGCTAAAGGGTCCAGGTTAGAGCCTCTGGAGCCCCTGGGCCTTGCTCTCGCCCTGGCCCAGCTGCCTGTACAGTATCACCAGGCAGACGTGACACCTAGTTCCTCATAGATTTTTTCTTAGTTTTTCCTCACTAGTTTTTTTTTTTAAGATTTATTAATTTATGCATACAAGAACTGGGGTGTAGGCCAGAGGTGTGGGGTGGTGAGAGGATTCACCAGAGACAGAGTGGGGAGCAGAACAGGCAGATCAACTGAAATATACTGCTGAGGGGAGCGTGGGCGAAGCAGGAGAGGTCTGCTGCCCCATGTGGGAAGCTCCCTGGTGGGAGATGGAACTTGTGTTGCAGTGGCTCTGGATAGTTTCATAGTGCTGTGCTTAACCCGTTGCACCACCAGGGAGGCCCTCTTCACTAATCTATTTTAGCACTTTTCTAGTAGGTGATATATGGCAATGTACAGGTGTTTACATCAATAAAACTTTGTTTGTTCTTCCCCAAATCACTTTATATTTTCTACTCTCCAGAAAAAAGTTATGCATATCCTCTCTAAAATTACAGCAAAGTATATTCAGTAGTCTATATTTAATAATAGCTATCCCAAGATGTTTCATCAAAACGATTACCTAATTCTTTATTGCATATTATATTTTTAAAATCCCATATTCAAAATAAGATGGTTTAAGAGTGCCTAAGGACCCATATGCAAGGTGTCCTATGAGATTTATAGGCAAAAAATGAGTCAAAAGACAAGATAGGTACAATATTCTTTATTATAAGTAATCATAAGTGTAAGTGTGCATTTGTAGGATAATTGAAGCCTGGATATTATAATCAAAAGCATTATTTAAGTAGAAAGTTTCTTTTTTTTTTTGATTTGTTTTACATTAATTTCAACTTATTCTTAATATATGCCAGAAACATCTTTTCTTATTGTACACTTCAGCTGTTAAATCACAACAGGGAAAGATAAAATTTGGAATGCATGTTATATTTTGCTTTACTTATTGAACATATATACCAAATATCTGGGACACATTCAGAGTTAAGTAGGTGCTTAAAGTCCTGCAAATGATATTTATAAAATGTGTTTGTTGTTCTTGAGTATTCAGTTCCTTAGAAGATGATGAAAGGGAGATGTTAATGATGTTAAATGCTTGTTTGATGCACAACTTTTCCTGATGTATACTGAGTGTAAAAAAAACAACATAAAGTTAATATTTTGATAAGTAACATCTTTATAGTTCCAAAGCACTAACAGATATTAAAATATCATCTAACTAAAACGTTTCACATCTCAACTTTATCTTTTTAACAGGAAAGGAACCCAGATTTCAGCAACATGATAAATGTTCTTATCTTCTAAGCAGGACAAAATGTGATTGTTCTATTGCACGGCCCTTATCCATGGCAATTTTAAACATGTTTGGCATTGCTCCTGCACTTAATGGCATAGCATGTGCATTTTGCTAGCTATCCTATAAAAGAGTGCTATTAATTTTTTTTTGATCATCTGCCTCAAGGAATGAATGCTAAGTGAGTACATTTAGAAGTCTGAAGTTAAATACTGCATGATTCTTAACAGCAAAAATTTTAAAAGGATGATTAAAACATTAAAATATTAAAATGACCAAAGAGTTAACTTCTCATCAATTCTAAATTCTCTGACTTTCACACATATCCACAGACATGATCTGTGATGATGCCTGTGGACCCCATATATCATTTACTTTCCAAAGAAATAATTCCAGTTCACTGGAATGTTTTATCATGGTCTCCCAAAGCCACATGAAAATCCAAATTTTTAAGTGTCCTTTATATGCAACCAGTTCCTATTAATTATATTACCATAGGTTGTTTGAACACTTGTGGTGAGATCAAGAAAGCTATATTTACTCCCTAGAGCCAAAATCATGTGCACTTGCTGCTCTCTGTGGAGTGGTACTTGTATAAGAAAGACTCACCATAGTAATGCCTTTCTCAAGAAAAAGAGGAGATCATGAATTCTTGGAAAATAGGGAAGTGAGGGGGAAAATAAAACAACTTGGAGGTATGGAAGAAAAGTAGCACTTATCCTAGGACATTTTTATCCATTACCTGATGGCTCAGAAGAAAAGGAAATAAGTTTCAAAATACAGGTAATTAAGAAATCAAGTGCTTTTTTTTTTCAACAAAAGAAAGACTGCATGTTTTAAAAGTTCTGAAACATAAAGATGTGTATGCAAACATTTATTATTAGACACTCACCTCCAGAGAGCTGAGCCTGTCTCCTACTTATATTTGGTTCCACAGTACCTAACATTGTACCCAGCTTACAAAGGTACATAATACATAGTTGATGAACCAACAAACTATGGGGTTTTCTAAACACTAAGTTGGCCACTTAGTTTTAATGTAAAATGCAATATTTATTTTCTAGTGTATATGAAGTTTCTATTAGATAACACTAGTCATTATGAGAGGTGACAGTAGTACTCATACAGCTTTTCACATGATCATTTCTACCTTGAATACAACTTCATGAGAAACAACTACTGTGTACACTAATGCTAGAAAGAACTGAATGTATAAATGAAGAAACCTCTTGGTTTACTGAAGTACCATCTGTTATAAGCATAATTATCTTCTTAAATTAGACATTTATTAAGAGGATGTGAAATATTTTTTCAAGCAGTGCAGTGTTTAGGGGGTGGGAATTATATATACAGATAGATAAGTATCTATCTATCCATCTATATTATATATATATATCAAAGTACCTAGAAATTTGGGGAATAGTCCTCTTTTTATCAAAGGGTAAAAAAAAAAAAAACCCAGGTTTAAAATACTTTAGATATTATTACTTGGTTCCACTGTTCCCTAGATGTTACAGGGATTATGAAATTATTATCATTTTCCTTGGGAAATTATTTGATCCCATCAGTGTATCTAGATTTTCTCAAAGTCTTCACTATTGTTTTTATAATGTGTAAATAGTTAACATTTGCCAACAGGAGAATGCCATCCCCTGGAGACTTTTAATGTGGGAATGTGAGAAGGTATAAGTAAACATGTGATGCTTTTATCCAATTCTCTTATTTTCCCTGCTTCCTCTCTACACACATGGTCTCAGAGCTCACACTGTGGACACTGAAGCCTGTGGGACAGCTTGTCACGAGTAAGCAGGAACTGATTTCCTAGGTGGAAAGCAGGAACCTCCCTGGGTGATTCCTGAGAAAATTCTGATCTTATCTTGCAATATGGGAAGACAGCAAATTTTATGCTACTTCTACATTTATCTTCCCATAGCAGACTTGTTCTTTTTTACAGTGGCAGTTTCTGAAGTAACTGCACTCTCAACTTCACAGTTTGTTTCTCTTCTAATCACAGTTTGTTTGCTTAAAATGTACCATTAATATATCAGCAAAATAGTTCAGCTATAGGTATCTTAGCTTCAGAAATAAAGTTTATGTGGCTTATCTTATGTAACTTATATCTTATATAACAAGCTTGTTTTTTTTCTTGCCAATGGCACTATAAATGAGATCATTTAAATTACATGGGTTTGATTGCTTTGTTTTATCTGTATTTGTTCTAGTGCTGCTAGTACCTGATTTTTGCACATAAACTGCTTTAATATTTTTAATGATGGACCACACACTTGCTTTAAAATGTCATGGCTGACAGGCTGCCTTCTATTATGCTGACACCCTTCAAATACTATTGACACAGTTTTTTCCCTTACTTTTGCTTCCTCCACTGAAGAGGCTCTTATTATTATAGTACAGGCAGCAAAATTCTTCTTTTCTAATAGCATTGTACTGGCCTCAGGTTAACTAGGCAGCACAAAATAAATGGTGATTAAAAAATAGTAATTATATATATTTTATGTATTTGTACATGTTCTGAGAAATTTCAGTTAGTTGGTTGCAAATCTAAAATGATATAAGCCACTGTCTGCAACAGCATCTATTCCTTAGAAATCTAGTCTAGAACAAGACAGTTAAGACACTGAAGAAATAGGGTTATGTGGAGAGCCCATTTGAGTCAGAACTTTGTCCAGCCATTGCAGTGGTCCATGAAGATGAATCTCAATCCAGCAGGGTGTGCTCGTGACATCCTGGCGATGATACTCAGCTCCCCACCCCTGAAAAGCAAGAATGGAGCCGAGAGTGATTGTGTAGACTTTATAGTCAGCCTCTAGAGGCACAAGACAAGCTCACTGGACCAGCCCAAGCACCACAGCAGCCCCTGTGAACCTGAGAGAAAATGTGAACTCCTGATTGTACGGGACAACTGTACATCAACCAGACACCCTAGAATGAGTCTGAGTCAATGCATTCCTTCTATTCACAAGGCAACACTTGGATCTAGAGATGGCCCACGCCCTGACCTGGTCAGAAATGCTGGCAAATCATTTTCCTTTCAACAAGGGAAGAAATTTGAACTTATCTCCCTTAAATGTTCACTCCCTTAAATGTTGAAGATAATATTTTGCACAAAACTTGGTAATTTATTACAGACTAGTGACTAGGTCTTAAAGGAAGAACTCGAAGGTTCTCTTGAATATCCAGGGGTTGATTAACAAAGATTTTTGCTCCTTTCTCTGTCCAGCTCAGTTTTGGCCATTTTCTTTTTTATTACCATTAATGGGAGAGAATGAATGAACGAACAAATTTGTGTATTTTTCTCTATATGTTATACATCAATGAAAATCTATTTTAAGATCACAGAGTGACCACAGTTTAGCATAAAAAGTTTTGTTACTGGGAATAGTGATTCTCTATACAGATCTTTTTTCTTAATTAGACTGCAACACAACCATGCTGTCTGATCATACTTCACACTTGTGACCATGAATCTGAAGTGGATCTCTGATGTCACCTACACTCACACTATCCCCCCAGTTCCTTTGCTCTCACTTTGCCCCTCAAATGCTCCAAATGACTATGTCACTCACCCCTGCATCCTAGCCTGCTTACAACTGATGATCTTCTTTTTTTATTTTAATAAGAGAAATGGAGCGATTAAAAGAGAATTCCCATATAACCTGCACCCACACACTTGGCCTTTCTGCCTCTTACCACAAATTATCTGTGTTTCCAATTAAGAGTCTATCCATTTATACATAAGGACGTCATTCCAGCAAATCTCCAGTCTCTCCAACAATCTGCTTTCTACAGGATCGTTCCTCAGCATACAAACATGCTGAAATACCTTCCACCCTCAAAATACTTCTCTTGGCCCCACCACTCCACCAATTACTAACTAATATGTTCAAATCCTCTTTCTAGCAAAAACACTAAAAAAAGTTGTCTTCACTGGCTGCCTCGATTCTTCTCATTCCATTACCTCTTCACATCCACTCTTTTTTTTTTCTTTCTTTTTTAAAGATTTATTTATTCATACATACAAGAACTGGGGTGTAGGCCAGAAGTGTGTGTGGCGGAGGGGGGTGTGTGTGAGAGGATTCACCAGAGACAGAATGGGGAACAGAACAGGCAGATCTACTGAAATGCACTGCTGAGGGTGCAGCGGGTGAGACAGGAGAGGCCTGCTGCACCATGTGGAAATCTCCCTGGCCTGGGATCGAACTTATGCTGCAGTGGCTCCGGGTAGCTTCACAGTGCTGCGACTTAAACTGCTGGGCCACTCTTAATCAGCATTTCTTCCCAGTCTTCAACAAAATTGTTCTTGTCAAGATTAAAAATAAAAAAAAGACCTCTATATCTCTATATTGCTAGAATCAGTGCACTGCTCTCAGCTGTGGTGTCACTCGGGCAGGATGTGATTTAGCCATCATCTCCTCCTCCGTGGACTCTTTTGACTTACAAAGAACCTTCCTTCTTTCATTTCTTTCCTTTTTTAAAAAATATATTTTAAAAGGACAGTTTTAGTAAGAGGAGAAAGAAAAAGACAGGCACCTGCATAGTCACAGGTGGGCAGGACAGCTGCTGTTCCTGCTTTGCAAAGGCACAAGGTTTGTGAAAAGAAACACCTGCATAGTGACAGGTGGGCAGGAGAGCTCTATTTTCTCAGCTTCACTACTACATCACTGTTTGGGCTTTCTGGTTTCTTTACCAGTTCTTTCTCTTCTCCCACATATTTAAATGTTGAAATGTCCTATGGCTCCATTCTAGAACTTCTCCCTTATTTCTCTGTTTAAATTCAAACTGTTAATCTCATCCCAGTTTATGGCACTGAACACTGTCCATTTACTGACAATTCCTACATTTACATGTCCAATCCAGCCTTCTCTCCCCAAATTCAGCTTGTGTATCCAACTGCCCACTCAGCAGCTCTACTTGGATATACAACCAGCATCTCGAGGTTATTCTCCTCAAAGCTAAACACTTAATCTTAAATCCAAACATAACCCACATTCATCCTCTCCATCCTGGTTGAAGGAAACTTCATCTAACTCTACTCATTATCTGCTCATTATTTCTTACTTTGACTTGAATCCATCCCCTTCTCACAAATCTCCCAGTGAGATGTGCAGCCCCATGTCTCTCATCTGATTATTGCAATAGCCTCCTAACAGGTCTCCCGGTTTCCAACCTTGCCTGCATAATACCTGTTTTCCATATAGTAGCCTGAGTGATGCATTGAAAACAAGTCTGATCATGAAACACTGCCACTCACATCTGAGTCATAGGGCAAGTGGATAGCTTCTAGGGTCAGAAAAGAATAGGAAAAAAACTAGGAGGAATAAGTAAGGCTCCAGAGATAAGGGCAATAAATTCCAAAGCTGATGAATAAAGCCCCCCACATACCCTCCCACTATGGGCAACAGGACATTCCTGGACAAGGATGATAAAGAAAAAGGGCTCTAAGGTAAGGGCTGAGATGCAAGATGTAATTCTGGGCACAGAGACATTAAGACAGAGTGAGTGAGACCACGAGAACTAACCAATCACAAAGAGACTGATGGGGCTTTAGAATAATTAGGGAAAGAAGGTATACATTCCCCAAGGCACAACTCCACTTCTGTTCTTTGCCCCTCCCTGGCCTGGTTCCTTGAGCCTGGGAGGCCCACTTTGTTTCTCTTCCTTTTCTCCTTAGTGAACTTTTCCTTATATCTACCTCTTTAAACAACTCTGTCTCTTTTCGCTTGCCTGCCTGCAAGTCAGCAAAGTTCCTGCTGTTGCTTCATTAGACACCAGTCCGTGGTGGCCTAGTGGCTGGGGTTCAGCGCCGCCTCTGCAGCATCGGATCAATTTCCACTGGGTAGCTAGAACTGAAATTATGGTAACATATCCTTGCAATGACTCCTCCTCTTTTTAGATCAAAAGCCAAAATCCCTGCAGTGCTTTGGGAAACTCTGATCTCCCCTCACTCATCACCTCCAGGTACACTGGCTTCCTTGCTCCTGCAAGTTCCCAGACAGGCTCTTGCCCTTCCCTCTGCTTCTGCTGCATTTCCTACAGATATCCTTAGGACCGACTTCGCTGTCTCCAGATCTTTGCTGAGTGTCACCTCATGAACAGCCTTACCCTGGCCTCCTTTGTAAACTTGTAACCTCCCCCTCCCCCAGTGCTCTAAAACCCTTTACCTGCTCTATTTTCTCTTTCATGCAACCTCTTTATTGGAGGTGCTGTTTACTGTCTGTCTTTCCTTACTAAAATATTGGTTTCAGGAGGGCAGAGATCTCTGTACAATCATTGATGTATCCCAATGCCTAGCATGGCGACTGGCCTGGCATTTCTTACCTACTTAACACTTTGTGTGCCGGTGCCCTTTAAATTTACCAGCCCTTGGGGCCAGCCATTTTCTGTGCCACCGTATGAATGGTATAAGCATTCAATAAAAACACACACAACTCCTGAACTACCGGATATTAAAAAAACTGTAATATCGCTCATAAAACACCTTACACTTTCACCAAAACAATGTGTAAAGCTTCTAGACTGAGTACGATCAAAGAAATAGCTCCTAATAGTTCCAAATAAATCCACCGTGGCGTGAAAAACTGGAGACTAGATGAACACGTATTAATACGTGAGCGGCCACCTGATACTGGTGACAAAAACACGTACTAATACATGAGCGGATCACAAAGTGTTAAGAAATACTTGTAAACTAAGTCTTAGTAAAACTAAGAGCCAAAAGAGACTTTAAAGGTGACCAAATCCATCACTCCTCAGGAATAGCCACCACTGTTCAGTCATCTATAATTTCTTTTAACTTTTATTGCTCAAAGTTTAATAACCACGCATGTTCAAAATATTGTATCAATATAAAATTATTAGATATTTTATATTTTTATTCATATTAAATCTTTCTTACCCAGTTTTATTGAAATATAATTCACATAAACATTATATTAGTTTTAGGTGGACAACATAATAACTTGATATATGTATGTACTCTAAAATGATTATTATATAGTTAATATCTATTACTTCACATAGATAAAACATTTTTCTTGTTACAAGAACTTTTAAATTTTTTCAAACTGATCATCTGTAGTTATATTTGCTAAGAATTAATTTTAAAAACTACCTGCAATATGGTACTTATTTTCTATGAATTGTATAGCTTCATGAATTTACATGTTGCATTTTAGAGAGAGGTACATCTAGCTGATCTTAGAAAATTCAGATTTCGTTGCAAGCTAATATTACAGTAAAAGAATCACCTCTGAGATATTGGTATTTTAGCCTAATTTTAAAACCCCTGGCCTGGAAAAAAATAACTGTAAAGTACTGTTCATTAACAGCAATTTAATGCCCCCTGCTGGCTTCAAAGCATCAAAACATTTGAAAAGATTTCCAGGTGTTTAATTATT
This sequence comes from Scalopus aquaticus, assembly GCA_004024925.1. Classification (NCBI taxonomy): domain Eukaryota; kingdom Metazoa; phylum Chordata; class Mammalia; order Eulipotyphla; family Talpidae; genus Scalopus; species Scalopus aquaticus. The sequence goes on from PVIJ01001807.1 coordinate 19,974, forward strand.
TTACAATGTAAAAATGCCTTTGAAGCTTTCCAGTAAATTCAATAAAACTGCTTTGTCATTGTGAAAGAGAAACAGTTTCAAGAGCCCATTTTTTAGTTGAAAGCTATTTTCTCCATTCTTGGTTTTAAAATGATTACTGAAATTACAACAAAAACATAATTTAAGTATAGAAAACCAACAATTATTTTTCATTGTAATTTTAAAGGATTAAAAAATTTTATTTTGAAAAAACCTAGAATAGGGTATACTGATTCCTTGGGTGGATATCTGAAAATGTGTAAAGCACGTCACATATGCCCAGATAATTTGATAAATAAGCCAGATTTTGAGATATCAGAATTATTTACAAGTGCTTTGTAACTGCAGATAAAATAGCAAGAATGAACCCTTCAGCTTCAATGTGCAAATCCATTTGTCTTCTTGTTCCCAATAAATAACTTCCTCAGTTCTCCAACCTTCTCATTAACTTTAATAGGATCTGATTTGAAAAAGTCTACAAATATTCAAAAACATCCACTGCACTCTCTCAAAATTAATCATACCCACCGTAATGTTTCTATCCCAATCTGTTTATTTTATAACAGCACTTAAATTTACACTATCGTGTATTAGAGCCAGCACTATCTTGCAGCTTAGTGATCAATATCATCCCCCGTTTGCCTGTCTGATTTTTAAGAGCAAAGAGTACCTGATTTGATTTTGGTAAATTTGTCAATATTTATTGAGTGACAATGATCAGCAATTTGAGCAATGAAAAAATATCTATAGCATTTAAATCCTATAAAATTATCACTGTCATTTTATCCTCTGCTTTAAAATTATCAAGTAACTAACTTGTTTTTTTCCAAAAAGCAATATGCCAAAGAATTTTCTCATATTGCTAACCAAGAGAGTTCACACTCTAGGAAGAGGTGCTTTTCCTGAAAACAAAGAGTTCCCCCAGAATTGTTTTCTTGAACAGGCTGTATGCAACCATATCAACCGAAGAAAGATTTTTGTCTTTTTTTTTTTTTTTTTCATTCTCCATTTTGTAATTTGAAGGCACGCACTCCTTACCTTAACAAAACTCATCCGGATGGTGCACATCTTAGTTAACTCATAAACCACTTCAAATCCATGATGAACGGACTGAGCAAGCAGCTGGGCAAAGAGCTGGTTGTTGAAGATCTTGAGGCTGCAGCCACTGGGGATCTTGCAGACGGTGGCTGGGTGGAAGCCATGCTGGTAGTTGCAGTTTCGGCTCTGCACAAAGATGCTGCTGTCACTCACGCACTCGGCGTAGACCTCTCCTCCAACATAGTACAAATGCACGCCTGTGAGGCAAAGCAGAGAGTCTTCAAACACCAGTACCACGCTGGCTTTAGGTGTGATAACTTTCCCTGTCCACTGACCTCTATGACCTCAAGAGATGAGACAAGTTACTTTAAGGTTAATTTTAATACCACCAGAAATTCATAGGATGTGCAGCTCAAGTGCAGAATTATTTTATTATATTGTCTTTTCCATGAGTCCATTTAAAAGTGAACTGCAGGGTGGCCTAGGGGTTAAGTATCAGCGCTACAACTGCAAAGGCCCAACAAGACTGCCTGAGTTCCAGCCCTGGCCAGGGAGGTGACCCCCATAACCCCCATGGGTCAAACCTCTCCTATTTTGCCCACTGCTCCCCTCAGTGGCATATTTCAGTAGATCCACCTGTTCTGCTCCCCACTCTGGCTCTGGTGAATCCTCTCATCCCCTCCCCCGCCACCTCTGGCCTGCACCCCAGATCTTCTATGCAAAAATAAATAAATAAAATTAAAAAAAAATAAAAGTGAACTGCAATCCACGCTGACAACCACTGCCAAGCACAAATAAGTAGACTCCCATGTGCTGTTCTTCACTGTCTCAATCTCACATTATTCACCCCAAAAATAAGGTCTTATCATATTCTATGTAAAATAAATACACAATGCAGAAAGCATCAAATGGTCCTTCAGTTATACATATAAATAAAAATATGAAAAATGGAACACAGATAATACCATGGCTATGTCACATAAGTGCAAACACTAAACCTACTTCAGAGAAAACAATAAATGAAGTTTAAATTTTATTCTACCAACAATTAAAAATCCATCTCTCGGGCCTCCCTGGTGGTGCAGCGGTTGAGCGCTGCACTGTGGAGTTGTCGGCAGCGCGCTATGAGAGTTCGATGCGCAGCCTGGGAGAGTCCCACATGGTGCGGCAGACCTCTCCTGCCTCGCCCGCTGCTCCCCTCAGCAGTGTGTTTCTGATCTGCCTGTTCTGCTCCCCACTCTGTCTCTGGTGAACCCTCTCACTGCCCCACGCCTCTGGCCTGTACCCCAGCTTGTATGTATAAATAAATAAATCTTTAAAAAAAAATCCATTTCTACTAATAAATACTTCAAAGACCTATTTTAATTTTAAAGCTTATCATTTACTATTATAGATCATAGAAATAATGCCCATTTTTAAGCAATGAATAGTGAAGTTCTTGCCATATTTTCAGTGTAATACTCAATCAAAATACAGCTAAGACTACTGTATCTCACACTCTTAGACTTAAAAGGCAACGAGCACCCTGAGAATACTGCTGCCCAGTCATTTTCATCCCAAATTAAATTTTCTTTCATTCTTTCCCTCCAACTGTTTGGGTCTGAAATTCAACTTAAATTCATAGCAAGAGACTGGGGCTAGATAAAATGAAAAAGTTCTAATCTGGTTAAGGGAATTTAATTAAGCACCAGAACAGTTTTTCTCCAGCACTAGCTGCCAGCATGATAGTAAATAAATCACCATGCAGTCCCAAGGCGTCTATAGAATGAACCAGAATATGCTCACAGCAATATATTTTAAATTCCATCAAAATGAAAATTCAAAAAATTTAAAGAGAACTTACCGCCCCTCTCACCCACCCCTCCAAGGTTCTCACAAGTATGCACAACTTTGCATTCAGGAAACAGTTTTGAGTTTTGAGACATCTGCTCAGAGCATCTCTATAAGGTTCTGATTAGTACCTGAGGCAGCTCTGCATTATATGTGATGACCTCTCACTCTATTCAGCACTTCCTCTGCCCTTCTCCTTTCCTTTAGTCAGTGTCAAAAAATGTTTTTCAGTATCATGTACTTCAACTACATAGGAATTTGATCCAGAGTCACAAGGCTAAAGCACTGCTCTTGACACACAGGGCAAGATTCAACCTCTCTCACCACTTGTATTAGACTGTCTCCATCCTCTTTCCTCTCCCATTTCCTTCTAACCTCCATTATTCTGTCTCCCAGAGCAGACTTGGTCCTGACATCTATGACCCAGGGCATGACAAGAGACCAAGAATCATCCTGATTGGGTGGGACATAGACAAGGCTTCGTGGCTGCACCGACACATTCAGGCAGGGACAAATCAAAGCAGACTTCTGTTAGCAACCCCTGCAAACTCCCCGGGAAAGGCTTGCCTCTGGGGAGGCTGTGCTTCTAAAAATGAGGGAGAACAAGTGGGGAAGAGTCAGAGAAAAAAGCCGCTAAGTATTTAGTATCTATTTAAATAGAATGACCTTCAAATATGTTATCTTCCCAGAAACTATGAAATATATAGAAGAGATAAGATTTTTGTTATCCGATCCTGGTCTTTATTGAGGGGATGAATTTCAATTGTGTTAGTCTTACCCACAACCACACCGCAGTTGGCACAATAACAAAGCAGGGAAGAGCCTGGACAGGCGGGCATGTCATGGTTTAGCATTCTGAGCAAAAAGAGGGCACAGAGCCAATGAGATGAGCGCATGAAGACCTGAGTCACCAGGACAGTGATGAAAAACCCCAACTGAAGGAGTCTGGGTTTGGCCTGGAGAAAGCTGCATCTAAAGGGTCAAGTATCAGATGATTTTACTTGCCTCCATTTGATAGGCCAGAACAGTGGCTTTCAATTGCATAGACTCAAGATCACCATATAAAAGAGAGAGCAATAAGGATAAATGCCCACAGAAAGTGCTACCTGAGATGACAAAGAACCCAGAGGCAATGTGGTCCTCAGGCCGGTTCCACCCACACCTTGGACCACATTTCTCTAAAGTTGTGTTTTTTATCTTGACTTTTCATTTGTGTGCAATTGTATCCACCCTAATGAGATCAGGGAGTGCTGCACTGTGACTAACTGGGACAAGACTTCTTGGGATGGGGTAGGATCTGCTGAGTCAGATTGCAAGTCCTTTTCTGTAATTTTGAATGACAGCCAAATGATGGGGGAATGATTGGGAGGAGGGCAGATTAAAAAGGTCAGTGAGGGGATGCAAATGCTCTAGAATCTACAAAGCCTCAAGAGGAAGTCAGTGTTCCAAAGCAGAAGTATAAGAGGGCAGTCCCGAGGAAAAGGGGACGTTCCAGGTTCCCTGCCAAACCCAAGGGAGGGTGGAGCTGAGGAGAGAAAAGAGGAAGCTGTAGAGGAGACTGGAGAAGGAGGGGAGCAGGATGGAGAGCCAGAAGGTGACCTGAAGGAGGCACATGGAGCAGAGAGACATGTGAAGAAACTGTTCTTGCTTCTTGGTCCTGGACGGTTGGAACAGATGTGAGTGGGAGACCTGTGGGGAGGCTGACAATGGCAGCTTTAATTTTCTGATTTTGCTTTTTTTCCTCCCAGACTTGTCTTTTTCTGACCCTTTTCTATGGGTTCCTGCCAGAAGGTGCTTTAGACTTGTGGCAGGCTTTCGGGTCTTGCTTTGGACCAATTCCTTTTGGGTGGACTTTTACCCATGAGGTGATGGTTAACTTTGGGTGCTTGATTTGAAAACTATATTCTTTTTCTTTTCTGTATCGCACACTAATTGTATTAAAGTCTCTTTCCACTAAAGGTCTTACATGTTTTGTCTTGATGTGGCGGATTGCAGAATCTCTTTGGAGTGGGCAGGCTGGGGGTGCTGCGGTGTCCCTCTTCCTGCCCTATATGCCCTATAACAGATTGAATGTACATGGGTCTCCTTAAGACTTGGAGGGAAAATGACATGCAGAAAGTGAGTCGTTATTCTACTACTCTGCTCAGCCCTCTGATGCCTGTCCACTCTCTTTAGAATAAAACAAAAGTTAATCACACAAACACAACACCTTCCCTTGAGTTTGTAACTGATTATCTCCTTCCCTTTGATATTCTCTTTTCTGCACAATGATTTTAAAGTCTAGCTGATTATCATGATCATCTGAAACATTTAAATAGTACCTATTTCTAGGTATACTAATGGTAGAAATTCCTTATATAGTTAGATATATATACAGATATACTGGAGAAAGGATATAAGACATCATGAAGGGATAGAGAAAAAGAATGATAGAGAATCTGAATCACTGAAGTGGAGATGGAAACATGAAGATTCATTTCACGACTCTCTACTTTTGTGTCCATTAGAAATTTTCCAAGATAAAAAAATTATGAATGTAGATTTTTTTTTTTAAGTAAGACTATAAAAGCATAGATTTCAGATCCACACCAGGGCTTTGATTCAGAGCAAGGTGTGAGTCATCCACAGGACAGTGCCTGCAGCTGCACAATTGCAGGGCAAGCCTTAGTCTTCCAAGAGTTGTATAGTAATTACAGGAGTTCTCCAGCAGATGGCAGCAACTTCTATTGAGAAAGTGACACATTCACACAAATCCGCCTCTGGGCTGGTAGGCAGATTGGTCCCATAAAACTACTAAGAATTTAATTTTCTGAGGACAGTACAATGAAGAAAGCCAGTCTGGACCAACTGAGCTACACTGCGTGCCCCACCTCTGCCAATGACACACTCAACTTGGCAGGGCTGGGCTGCATCATGGAGCTTCTCTCCCTCTGCCTGCAGTGATCCCTCTCATCTTCCTCACCTGCTTGCAAGAAGACCCACCCGAGAAAATGGAGAAGATACACAAATGCAAAAAATAAAAACAAAAACCAAACCAAAACAAACAAGAACAACAAAAAACAGTCACAAGCCCAGAAATAATCAAAGCTAACATTTGCTATATTCTTTTTTCATCTTTTCTTTTTTGTGCACTTTTTAAAAACTGGGGTCATATTCTACAGGATGTTTTATCACTTTTTTCATTTATTACTATCACGTGAATGTTTCTTCATGATATTAGGTATTCTGCAACATCAAGTTTAATGACTTCAATAGTGACAGTATTTTCAAAATTTTCTCAGATTCCTATTTTTAAAGTAAATCACTGTAAAAATTTCTGTATTTTATCAGTAATGGGCCTTCTATTTCATCATCTCAGAGTTGATTGTGACATATCACTGCTGGAGCATATGATAAGGATTTTCATTCTACACCAAAGGATTCATTCTTCAAACATGCACTTGGTATGAGGAATCTAAGACAAAAGGTGATGCCCTCGAGCAGAGGTGGTCAACTGGGCCCCAGAAACAGAGCCATGGGTGCAAATTCCCGCTTCCATATTTCTGTGGTAGCCTCTGGAATCCTTGTGCTCACTTGCTAGTGGCTATTTGAAGTACATTACTAAATGACATCAAAGCAATAGTTTCGATTCCCTTTGTATCAATTTAGTTTTGCAAGGCTACAAATAAGAGCTTCATAGTAGCCCCACCACCTCTCAGTGGGCCCCTTTAATGGAAAGTGTGGAGGAGTCAGCACAAGCCATCACAGCTAAAGAAAACACAACTCACAGTGCATGTAGGCTGACAAGGCGGAGCATTAACTTCCTTTACGACCAGCCAGCTTAGCCAACTTCAGGGGCAGGGAACACACACCAGAAATGGCCTAACACTAACTGATAATAGCTGAGGAATAAGGAAATAGCTCACCATTAAATAGCATAAAAAGAATTTGGGGGGCAGATACCTTTCACTTTTGCCCTCTACAATTTAATCTCAATGTTTCAGCCAGGGAAACCTTTTTGAAGTGAAAACTTAGATCTCTAAATTTAAAAACTCTTCAACTTAAGTCTATCTTTCCACTTTATAAAGTCAAAGCTGAAGCAATCTAATTGGCCTTCAAGCTCTGCGACCTGGCCCTGTCCCCTCTTCTTCTACCACTTCCCCACGCCCTTGTTCTCTGTTCTACTCATCCTTGTTTCCTGCTGTCCCTCACACTCCCAGGCGGCTCAGGGCCTGTGCTTGGAAATCTTTCCCCCTAGATATCCAGAGTCAATTTCCTCTTCAGTTCTCTGTTCCAATGTCACCTTTTTTAAAAAAAAAATAATAATAATAATTAATTAATTGATTGATTTCTAGGCGAACCAAATGTCACCTTAAGGAGGCCTTCTTTGGCTACCCTGTTCTAAAGTGCACATGCCTTCTCCACTCGCTTCCCCTCCTTTGTTTTGCCTTAGACACTTAGCATTTGACATTTTATATGTTATTTCCTGTCTGTCTTTCCTTATTGGGACACATGTCCTTACTGCCATCCACGAGTGCAGGGAGTCTTTCTGGCTTTTTTGGTTCAGATTTAGTTTGGTTTAGTTTGTTGATTTGTTTCCCACTGCTGCTTCCCAGGTGGCAGAACAGTTTGGCTAAGAGTAGAAATACTTGTGAAATGAACATATATTTCTGAAATCTGAATCTCTATAAATTGACTCCAGAGAGCTCAAGTTAACTTACTCACTAATCTAGCAGAGCATTTTGCCGCAAATTTATCTAGGCTGGTGCTCCAGGAAGTCATGCTGGTCAGAACCAAATAATGCAGGGAGTACCTGAAACAGTCACCAGAGTTCATAGGAGACTGAGAGTTCTTCCTTTTAAAATATTCCAAGCCAACATTTTTTTTTCTGCCATGCTTTATGGCACGGCTTATACTTCTCTAAAAATTTTTTTTTCACATGAAATCAATACCAAGGCAGTTTTCTGAGAAAACTGGAGATTTTGCCTTTGGTACCATGTGAGGGTCTTGGCTCTTGCACCTACGGTTTATTAACCCTATAGAGTAGATTTCAGTGAATGACAAAACAAAAAACAAACAAGCAAAACAAAAAAACAACCAGCTCTCCATGTCTGCATCAGCCGCCCCTTGAACAAGCTACCTGCAGAAAGCTATCCTAAAGATATTCTATACTCTTTGATATTTTGATTCTATTTTCAGATCAAGGGGTATCAGTAGACGTATAATACACAGAACAATCTGCAAAGTCCCTCAACAAATACCTCCACAACATTGTGTTTTAATGTCCTGCCTCAAGGCTTCACTTGCAGATACTTCTAAAAATCATCTGAAAGTAAATCCATACCTGAGAAATTTGTTAAGAATTCAGTCAAAGTGGTACATATACACAATGGAATACTATTCAGCAATAAAAAAAATAAACTCATACCATTCGCAGCAACATGGATGGAGCGAGAAGGGATCATGCTCAGCAAAATAAGCCAGAAGGAAAAAGAAAAATATCAAATGGTTTCATTTATAGGAGGAATACAGGGGAACCAATTAAGAGATCAGGAGGAGAAAATACAATCAACAACAACGACAAAAAAAAAACAAAAACAAAAAAGCCCAAAAGTAGCAGGCAACCATAAATAAGAGACATTCAGTGAGGGAGGAGGAGGATAAGGGTTCAAAACAGGGGAGAAAAAAGCACAAGGGACTATGGTGACAGTTCACGAGTGAATTGATGGTGGGTAACCTACAGGGAATATACAATAATGTTAAAGATATAAATAAAAAATTAAAAGAAAGAATTCAGTCAAAGTAAAGATATTATTTCCTTTGATGCATGGAAAATTTTCCCTTTTGGGGTAAAAATTATATTAGAGATTGAGTTTCCTTTTTCTGACTTCCCTGCCAAGACACCTAGAGTAAAATTTTAATTATAAACATCATGCTAACCCTCTAGTAATGACATGCTTGATCCTAATTTCGGAACGCCAGTCATCTACTGAAGCTGCCAAACATAAAAGAGTCATGATTTTTATCTACCTATGTATCCAAAGGTAACTTTACATGATAGAAATAATCAGCTAGGGCCTCTGTGGTGGCGCAACAGGTTAAGCGCAGCACTGTGGAGCTCTCGGCGGCTGCAGCGCAGGTTTGATGCCCGGCCGGGGAGAATCCCAGATGGTGGGGCAGACCTCTCCTGCCTCGCCTGCTGCTCCCCTCAGCTGTGTATCTCGGTTGATCTGCCTGTTCTGCTCCCCACTCCGTCTCTGGTGAACCCTCTCACCGCCCCACACCTCTGGCCTGTGCCCCAGTTTGTATGCAAAAATAAATCTTTTTTTTTTATGTTTTTTTAAAAAATTTATGCATACAAGCTGGGGTACAGGCCAGAGGTGTGGGGCAGAGAGAGGGTTCACCAGAGTGGGGAGCAGAACAGGCAGATTGATGGAAATACACTGTGGAGGGGAGTAGCGGGCAAGGCAGGGGAGGTCTGCCGCGCCATGTGGGAATCTCGCCGGCCGGGCATCGAACTCGCGTCGCCGCTGCCAACGGCACCACAGCGCAGCACTTAACTGCTGCGCCACCAGGGAGGCCCAAAAATAAATAAATCTTTAAAAAAAAAAAAAAGAAAAGAAATAATCAGCTAGCCAGAACTCTTCTTCATCAGAAGGTATCCTAGTTAGGATCTCTAGGCAATTCAAATATAATTCCTAATATTCCTACTCAACAATTTCATCCTGCTTCTCATAGATTATCTGTTTATCTTCATAATACCCCTCCTATGGTACTCCCTAGAAAATGCTACTCCAATATCCTCAGGCAGAGAGACTAATATGCTGAAAGCCTGAGTGCTTTCTCACTGTAACCCTTCAATGGTCTCCCAGCCCACCCCAGCCTGGCTCATCCCATAGGCTATGTGGGCAACACATGATTTCTCTTTCTACATTTTAACTCAGATGAATATATGAAGGGATGCATAGTTGCTTTTACCCTTTCCTATGTGCCTCCTGGTGTTCTCTATTGTCGAGTTCCTGTTTACATTAGAAAGAAGTCCAAGACAGAATCTGTTCCTGTTATTTGAAGGGTCAGTGAATCCATCTATCAGCACACTTCTCGAGGAAGCCTGGAATGTCTCCCCAACTCGGTTGTTCAATTCATAGTAGGCCACAGAGCACCAATGCTGCGGTTCCTCGTAGCACACTGGCCGGAAGTCTGAAAGAAAGTGAAACAGCACATCACTACTATCAGGTCTGGGCTTCCTCCCCACCTCATGTTTCTGCTGGGAAACTTGCATTAACTTTAGTAACTAGAAAGCTGTCTGCAAGACTAATTATGCTGCTTTGCAATCTTCTCAATCCTGTCACTTTAACATTTTTGTGGCTAGCTCATTGATAATGTCCTTATGGCACAGAGACCATGGTCCTCGTAGATGTGCTTGTTAATACTCTCATTAGTTTTAAGGGGCCAGGAAAACAACATGAATCGATCTATGTGATCTTCATCACCCCTAAAGGAAACAAAGCTAAGAGGAAGTCTGCAGATGATCTCATCTTTATATAGGAAAGACAGCCTATTGCTGTTATTCCAAAGTGAATCCCCGAAGCAGAGAGTATTTATTTTATTTAAAATGAAAAATAATAGTTTAAATATGATGAAAACCAAATCAAAAACACCAGGTAGAACTCTTAGCTGCTTAAGAAAGAAAAAAAAATTCCACATAAAACTCACATCCTCCTTCATGTACCTAAGGAATACCAAGTTATTTATGGCATTGAAGTATTTTAAAGAAGGTTATTTATTTTATCAGGAAATCCTTGAATGTTACATTTTCACCCCAAATTTTTCAAAGATTTAAGTTGCCAGTAGCCAACCAGAGCTTAGAGCTCTTTCTTCCTCTGTCACCAGTCTCTCTCTACCTTTCCGTTGGTTATATTATCTTTCTTATCTTTGACTATCCTAGTCATTCTTATATCTAAAGTGTGTACATGTATGCACTAAAATGTAAATTTATGAAACAAATGAATCAGTAGGTTCACTTATAAAATAATTCACTCTGAGATATGTTAGCTAGTAAACTCCTTTGTATCCTTCCTACTCAGTAAGGCTCCTGGAACTGCAGCCTCTGCATGGCCTGGGAGCTTGTTAGAAATGCAGGGTCTGGGGGCCCAGCCCAGATCTAGAGAATCAAAATCTGCTTTTATACAAGATCACCCCCATGGTTGAACATTAAAGCTGAGCAATATTTATCTAGCCTTTATAAGACATAAATAAAATTTGATTAAAGCTCTATTCACACATATGTGTAAGGGTGCCCCTTTAGACCAAAGGGAAGATATCACTACAACCCTACAACAAAAGATATAAATGGGACAAAATCACTATCTTCTTAAATACCCAATTCCATACTGAACATCAACAATACAAACTTCTAAATGTTAGGTTACAATTTAAAAATTTAATTAGAAAATATATAATGAAATAAAATAATAGCTTATTGTATTAACCAGGATGGTAAACAAAGCACACACTTGATGGTACTGAGGAATGCCAGGGCTGAAATGCAAAGCCATGCTACCTACCCCTTAAAGCACATGTGAGACCGCAGGACAGCACACTCTGCTTTGGTTTTTGATATGTTTTGCTTGGGGAAATAGGAAATACTCTTGAAAATAGCTACATTTAGCTGTTCATCTGCAAATTTACCTCCATTAGGCATTGACAGCACTAAATGACTATCAGCTGTGGCATCTAGAGGTCGGCCATTCTGGGTCCCTGCGACTTCTGTGGCATGATAAGGCGGGGGTGGTTTGTCAACTAAAAGAAAGCAGCAAAACAAAGGAATGTCAACTGATAAAATTACACAAAGACAGCTGATCCAACCTTATTTGCCATTAAATTCCTGGGCTTGGTGGAGAAACCAGTAACTTGGTAGTGCTAAAGAAACCAGTAACTTAACAAGACTATTCTAAGTGACATGGTAAGTGTTCTACAAAAGAAATTGGTTGTCCTGAGATCTTCGCTAAAAGGTTGATTAATCTTCCCTCTGACTTATGAGTTAATCATTGAGTTCAGACAACTTCATGATAAGTTTTTCGAATTTAGGGCTATTCTAGCTTTTCTCAGTAGCAGAATAGTCTGTTATCTGGCTCTGAAAAAGAGAAAAGTTAAACCTTCTTTGAAGTGGGCTCAGTTTTCAGTTCCTATGTTGTCATGGGCTCTACAATGGCTCTGTGTCAGCTCACAGAGGAGCTGAAAACTGTGCCCCTTGAGTATAAGGAACACTTACAAGGGTTCTTCCCCCCAAATATCAGTTCTATGACTGGATAGTGACCATGGCTAGGCAAATGGTGTACTCACTAGATAATATCTTAGCAGGAATGAATTCGTAAGACAATAAAAACTCCTGAGGCAGAGGAAAAATTCTATAGTGATGACCTCGCAAAACAACAGATTCCTTCTGTAAACATTCCTGGTGTCATTCAGAATGGTCTTGTAACATTAGTGGTGGAGTTCAATGTGTAAAAGGTTGGGTCAGTCTGCCTCTGTTGAACTGCACTACCCAATCACACAGGTATGCGTAAAAATCACCAGTAGAATCTGTTAAAAATGCAGACTTCTGATTGCACCCTCAGAAATTCTGAGGTGATAAATCAATGGTTGACATTAGTATGGTTGTTTTAATAAAGGTCTGTCTATGGATCCACTGCGAAAGCATGGATAAGGCATTACCTTGTTAGAACTTGAGCTTTGACCTTGGTAAAAAAGTTAAAAAGCCAAGATGAGCCCTTTAAATTAGTCCCATAAAATTAAGAATTGAACATACAGTTCCCACAGGACCCGGCAGTTCCACTTCTAGGTATCGACCCAAAGAAATTGAAAGTGGGCAATTAGACACTTGCAACTCAGTGTTCAAAGCAGCATTATTCAAAATAACCAAAAGGGGAAAAGAGTCCAAATATCCAACAACCAATAAATATAACTTAAATGTGGTATATCCAAACAGTGAAATATTGTTCAGTCACCAAAAACGAAGTATAGGCACAAGCTATAACATGCATGAACTGTGAACACTATGCTAAGCAAAATTAGACATGAAAGGACAAATGAACAAATGCATGATTCCTCTTATATGAGAGGTAAACCTAAAATGGGCAAATCCACAGAGATAGAAAGTAGAATATAGGGACTAGAGAAAGAGGAAAGTGAGAGCTATTGCTTAATAGCTACAGAGTTTTAGTTTGGGATGATGAAAAAACTTTAGGAATAGTGGTGATGGTTGTACAACACCATCAGTGTACTTAATGCCACCGGATGGTATGCTCAAAACAGGTTAAAAATGCCAATTTTTGTATGATATATATTTTACCACACTTTAAAATTATATAGTATATGAAAACCATTGAATTATACACTTTCAGTGAGTGAACTGTGTGATACATGAATTATCTCTTAATAAAACTTAATAATTCAAGGGGCTCAACCAGTTACTCTCAAAAGTTCCTTTTAGTCTTATCTATGGACATGTTATTCAGGTTGGCAGTTTGCTGTTAACCATTCAGAAAAAAAAAATGATTTTCTTTTAATTAAAAAAGGCTTGTCCCTCCAGGAGAAATTAACCATTTTCTGGAAAGGGGTTGAGCTCTGTCCTTTGTGGGTAGGAGGAGAAAAAAGAACATCAACCTGTTAGTTTAACCAGTGCAGGAATACAGTCAGTACAGAAAATCTGGATAGCAGAGATGTGTTTTATGTAAATATGCGTTTTGTAACATAACTATCCTCTTGTCCCTTAACCAAGGCTTTCTCCTTAAATGACTTTTCTTTCCTCTGTGTCCTTTCTTAGTGAATTCAGCTACCTACAGGACTCCAACTATCTCCTTCACTCTGAGAGAATGACTCCCAAGTTTCCTTCCAGCATCACAGCCTTCACCCCAATATCAAGTCCTATTGATCTGACCTGAATTTCACTTATTTTTTCCCTCTTCTTCAGTTGAAGTCCTTGAACATGCCTGGACTGCTACAACCTTTATCAAACTGTTACTTATCTACATGACCATCCTCAAGAGTCACTGGCTGTTAAAAGTCAGGACCACTGTGATAATCATCATTGCACCTATAGGCTCAGCACAGGGCCTAGAGCTTAGCAGGTGTCAGTATTCAGTACTTACTGACCCAATAAAATCTACATCTACAGCTCTGAGCTCTAGTTCCAAGTGGGAGGCCTGGGAGGTGATCCATTCACTCAGTAATCAACTAATGAACAAATACCGCTAGAAATGCAAAAGGGAATACCACTAGAGAGCTGAATGGAGGAACAGACACACAGGAACTATAGATTTAATGTGGAAAGCGTAAAAGTAGATAGCTATATAAAATAGAAGATGCACTGCTGAGGGTAAAAAGGAAGAACTGAATAGCTAGGAAGGGAAGGGGGAAACTTCTTTATCTTCCCACAGGTTTAAGATCTTTGAGGACAGGGACTATTTTCATTAATCTTTTAATTCTCCTTTCAGCACTCTAAGGCAATACAATAGAGGCAAAATAGAGAGTTGTTTAAAAAGTGGATATATGACTAAATAGATCAGGAAGAGCATAATATCAGGCACTAAATGCACTTATACATGCCTTAGGAACTTGTTGGCTCAGGATATAACTTATCTCACACTTATCTTCTGCCTATTAATCCCTTCCTCATCACCTTAGACTCACTTTATAGGTATGGTGGCATATATGAAAATAGACTGGAGTCTCCCTTTCCTGGAGGGGTATGCACATTCTCTCTCCCTTCCATATGCTTTTCAATTCAGTAAATATTCACTGACCAGCTCTGTCTTCAAGATAATGTGCAGCTGCACAAAGCACAAAGGAATCATGCACTGGCTAGATCTGGAACCCCACCACTCTCCGGTCACGTATACATCTTTTGCAAGCAGAAGTCCCTTTGATCGTTGTAAGAGGCCAAGGGAAGGCCTAGCAGTAATCCCTCATGTTGCTTGCCCTCAGGCCAAATCTTCCTGCATGAGTTAAAGTAGTATTTTACAATCTTATTTCTATTGCCTTCACAAAAAAAAATCCCTGGAAACTGCTGAGGCTGCTGTTCAAATCCACTTTGTTTCTGAGCACTTCCAAAGGATTAGAACCAGAAACCAGAGAGAAGACATGTTGTAGCTCAGGGCTAAACTGCTCCAAAATGGATCTAGGCCGGATCATCTTAGAGGGTGAGCAGAGTCCAGTGGTCCACAGGAGGTTGCCGTGTAAACCATAAAGTGCTACATGAACGTCAGTTACAGCGATTATAATTCTGGTGCTCCTGTAATAAATAATTGTGTTGGGTCATACTCCCAGTAGGCTGCAGCTTTACTGACCTGAGTGCTGATAGGGACTGTTTGGCTCAGGGGTCCCCCGGGAGCAAGAGTAGCTGGCCAGGCATGGGGACTGCGAGAATGGCCCAGGCGAGGGAGGGAATGCAGAGCAGGGAGGCTGCTGGAAGGAGTCCGGGTAGGTGGCATTGTGTGGCATGAGCGGCTCGCTGTGGAGGGAGGCGCTGCGGAACTTGGCCAGGAGGCTGAGCTGGGGGTTATATTCGCTGTGTCTTGGCACCAGTACGGGAGGCAGCACTAGGATGAGAAAGGACCCAGCAGGTTAGAATTGAACACTGGCTCATTAGCACAAAATAGAGTGGACACTTGCTGTTTTTTACTGTGCAATTTTTGACAATAACATTCTTTCCTTTATGAGAACCACGCCTCTACCTTTCTTAGAGCTTACTATGAAATCATCAATTAAGGTCCTATCTCTCCCCAAAAAGTGAGCTTATAAAGCAGAATAGACCAGCGGTCTCTCTCTTTGCAGCCTGAATCTTAAGCAGAATGTCACAATTAACAGAAAGTTTAGAGGAGAATCATCTCAATACTCTAAGAGACTGCCTTCATTCCTACCACAGAAATGACCAAAGCTGCTCTAATGCCTACCCTCTGGAGACATAGCTGTTCACATCCTTCTTTCATTTTCCCAATAAAGTGTTTTTTTAAAGGCAAAATCAGTTTTTATTGCCTGCTATGAAACCCTAAGTGAATCCCAAAATAGTTTCACTTTAGAGACTGTGTTAAATTATTTAAATAACAAGCCTAAATTTTAGGCTCAGTCGTGCTGTAAAGTAAAAACATTCTACTTGTCTTTACCAGAAAGATTTAAGGGCAATGAAGTTGTTAAGTAAAATATTAACAGCAAGTAAAAGACAAGCAGCAATTAGGGAACTTAGAAATAGTCTGTTCATTTTAGGTTGGTCCTTTTGGGCTCCATACTTTAAAAAAAATGGGTATTCCTGATCTTGACACTATACAAAAGTTTAGGGATGGATGCACTTCTCAAGGGCAGGCACTGCCCAGGCATTTTTAGCTACTAATCAACTCCTTAAGGGCCACAATGCCTGGCAGAAAAGTGGTACCCTTAAAGGTTGTTACTAACGGACTGGCTTTCTAGACTAGGTTCCAAGAAAGAGAAGCAGAGAAAACGAGAGAAAGAAGTGATCAAAGATACAGCATAAGAAAATTTCCCAGAGTTATAGAATCTATGATACCAGACTGAAAAGAGCACAGCCCACTGAATGAAAAAAGAACCAGGTCTAGTCATGCCCTCTTGAATTTTAAATACCTACAAACAAAATGGATTTTCTAACAGATCCCAGAAGATGACCCACAAAAAAATGGGCATGAAACAGACTCCATCTTCCCATTTTGTCATCCAAAGCTGGATACGAAAGGGCAAAGAACCAATGTTTTTCAAAGGGAAAATGATTCTTACCCCCAAACCCCACAATGAAAACCAACAGAATAATAAAAAATAACATAAACCATAAACTAAAATATAGATATCAAGGACTGAGAAGAGGAAGAGAGAAGGTAATATAAAATAGTTAAATCCTCACCTTTTATGTTAGAGTGTCAATGAAATAATCTAAAGGTGATAAACTTGGAAACAATGTGTAAGCCTATTATTGAGTTAGTAATAATGGAGGGAGCTAGCAAAAGAACTAAGCAAGCATGACTAAAAGCAGCTGTTTTAAGTGTTGACAAGTGTTCAGAGAAAAAGAAATCCTAAACACTGTTGGTGGAAATGTAGATCAGGGCAGCCCCTGATCTGCATTTCAGTAAAATGTAGAAAAATAGTATGGAGGTTTCTCAAAATAATAAAAATAGATTTACTATAGGACCAGCAATCCCACTACTTGTTTATTTAGCCAAATGCAAAATCACTAATTCGAAGGTCACTGCAACACTCCATGTTCAATGCAACACTATTTACCAATAGCCAAGTTATGGAAACAACCTAAGTGCACAACAGAAAAGTGGATTTAAAAAAAAAAAAAAGACGTGGTATATATGCACAAAGAATACACAGTGAAATGACAAAAAGAAATGAACTCTTGCCATTTGTGACAACATGGATGGAACTGGAGGGAATTATGCTAAGTGAAATAGGTCAGAAACAGAAAAATACCAGATAATTTCACTCATGTGAGACAAAAAAACAACAACAATGGAACAGGCAAAACTAATTCAAAATATGACTGCAGAATTGAAGCAGAGAGGGAAGGTGAAGGTAAGGAACAGAAAGCAAGAGGAGGACCAGTAGACTATAGTGGAGGATTATGGGTGCTTTGGTGGTGTGATGGGGTAACACACATCTGAAGAGGTATGAACCTATTCCCCTAAATCATATAGCACTGTCAACCAATGTACACCTATAAAAATAATATTCAGAAAGATTTTTTAAAAGCAGTTGTTTCTAGAGGTGGGTAGGAGGGTTCTTGTTTTTCAACACACTGTTGGTTTGTTACTATATGCAAATATTGATAAAAATTTTCATAAAAGTATCTTTTGGGAAAAAAACAGACAATAGTAGCAGTACAGTAACAATAACATTCAATCATAAAGTCTACCATTTAACTTCCATAACATATTTATTTCCTTCTTAACAAACAATAATTTTCAGTTCTACAGGTATAAAATCAACTCAAACAGGTAAATGAAAAGCTTTACACTAAACCACTACATGTGAGGGCGGCAGAGAAACAAGTAATTTCTTGCCCAGGTAAAAACCAGTATTTGTATCTACTGCCATATGACACTACAGAACAAACACTCAATATAACTGCAAAAATGAATGGATGATAGGCCATTTACATTTCTTTTTATGTATACAATAAATATGCAGGAATAAAAAAAGATGGCTTGCCTTATGAATAGACTGAATTCCAGGGGCCATGATAATAAATGACACAAGATTTTTCAAAGATGTTTCCTTATCATAATGTTAAAAATATTCAAGTAAACATTCATTTTTCTTCTTTGGATGAAGAATTTGAATAATCTCTAACTTTGGTTTTCATATAATACATCTACAACTTATATCTCACATTGATAAACATTGTGCCTGAAACCCTTCTGAATGTGGAGAATTCTATTTCTTCATAGCCTGCAAACCTGAGATACCCACAGAAAAGAAAGAATGTATTTTTCTTTACTGATGCATATATCTTGATAATATCTTTTTTCCCATGTGGGTCAAATCAAAGGTAGGGAACATTTTTGCAAAGAAAACCGATGGTATGAACTTGGTTGTTATTTGGCCTGACTGGCCCAGTTACCTTAGATTTGCACCGATAATATTTTTAAATACTTTTACTCAAAACAGAGCTGTCTTACTCCATTTGAACTGTTATAACAGAATACCATAGTCTGGATGGCTTATAAACAACAGAAATTTATTTCTCACAGTTCTGGAGGCTGGGAAGACTGAGATCATCGTGAAGCATGGCTGGATTCTGGAAAAGGCCCCCTTCCGGTTGCAGACTGCTGCCTCTCAGAGTTCTCACAGAATGGGAAGGGGTGGGCGACTGCTCTAAGACTTCTTTTATAAGGGAACCGATCTCATTCCTGAGGGTTATCCTCAGGATCTAATCATCTCCCAAAGTCCCCACTTCCTGATCCCATCATCTTGGGCATAAGATTTCAATATAGGAATGGGAAGTGGGGGACACACACAATTATTCAATCTATAGCAATAACTATTCTTAGTTACTAAATTCTACTTCTCCTTACAAATACGATGTAAAGGAGAAATTACACTTCTGAAATAACCTCTAGTCAACTGCATGGAGTAAAATCATTTTCACATAGCTTCTATTAGGCCTGCGCCTCATCTGAGAACTGGTGAAACTTCACGACTGTAGGGCACTACGCTGCGAAGACACAAGTGTTAAAATTAAGAGTTAATGTTTAGAAACCTTCATAACAACTTGCCAGGATAATTTTATATCTGTTGAAAGCATAATTTAAAAATTGGGCTTGTTTTTGGTAATCTTTTAAAATTTTCAGTTGCTTAGTAATCCATTTGTATTGTGTAGAAAGATCAATTTTTGAAAGATTAAAAACTTAAAAAATAAAAACCGGCCCTTTACTACAGATAGTTTGAAAAGGAGTGAAATAGATTAGTTAAGTGGTTGTGTGAGTGATAGGAAAATCAGAATGTAGCCTTCATGTTCCTAAAGTGGAAAATCAAAACTAAGAGATTTCAAAGGCAAAAGTGAAACTTTATAATAATTACGGACCAAAAAAACTTGCTTAACGTTAGCATTTTTTTAAAGATTTTTTTTATTTATGCATACAAGCTGGGGTACAGGCCAGAGGCATAAGGCAGCGAGAGGGTTCACCAGAGACAGAGTGGGGAGCAGAACAGACAGAGCAACGGAAATACACTGCTGAGGGGAGCAGTGCGCGAGGCAGGAGAGGTCTGCCATGCCATGTGGGAATCTCCCTGGCTGGGCGTTGAACTCACATCGCTGGTGCTGACAGAGCCACAGTGCAGCGCTTAACTGCTGCGCAACCAGGGAGGCCCAACATTAACATTTTCAGTATTCTCAAAATATTTACTTTAAACATGGCCAGAAAAATAAATTTAAAATCTGCTTTTTTTTTTTTTGTTAAAAAGCCAGTTAGGAATTTGAAAAAACGGTGAAGTTTAATTACTTTAAATTTAATACAATTTTAACCCATCTTCCATTTTTGAAACACAAATCTAAAATAGGATGCAATGAGATCTAGCTGCTGTATGTAAAAATATTCACATTGCCTCCTAAAAGAACCTTAGACTATGAAAAACTAAAATAGCAAATAATCCTTTAAAATTAGGTCTTCCAGTATTTAAGAGGAAAACCAGACACATTTTCCAAGATATTTCTTATAAAATATATTTTACAACTCCATTAGCAAGAGAGAAGGATTTCTTTTTTCCTTTTTTCAGACATGTTGTTCAAGGTTCATCTAAATATCGAAAGGACTTCTTAATGAAAACTTCTTCACTGGGCTTATTTTTAATACTTAGTGTAGCTCAAATCTTTGAAAGAAAGAATTTTCTGTCATAAGCTCAGGCATTAAAGATTTTTATTGTAAGTTTGCAAAGAGAGACCAGAAAGCAGCAGGAAAGGAGGAAAAAAGGAAAGATGTATGTGTTGTCAGGGCAACAGCTCAGAATTGCCAAGAGGAGGAATCAGAGTCCTATACAGGGATGCAACCTCTGGATGAAGGGGAGATAAGAAGCACCCACACCCAGACAGGTTACTAACGTGACAACAGTTTTACTACATGATGGCAAGAACTGGGAATTGGGTACGAGCTGTAATTTGGGTACAAGTCATTTAGCTGGTACTGCTGAGGTGAAGTGAGCCCTAAGGCCAATGCTCAGTCTACGTAGACAGAACCCTCTACTAAATGACAGGGGCATTCGCCCAAGTTCATGTGCCAGCCCTTCGGTCTCCTGGAATGAGGCAGATGGCCAATCAGGAAGAAGTTCTCATAAAAACAAACCCTCTAGTCATAGGTACACTCAATCCAAAGAGAAGTACAGTCCAAGTCTGTTGGTGCCAGTATGAAGGATGGAGATATATAGCAGATTTCTCCCAAAATGGAATGAAATGTGTGTGAACACACATACACAGGTATATGAAGATTTTTAAAACAATACGTTCCTATATTTAAGAACAACTGCCATCTCCCCTAGGTCCCACAGTTTTTGGACTAGGATTTCTGGTCCAAAGTATTTCTAGCAATGCTTTCACTATTTTCGTATTTTTGGACTCAGATGAGATACCTCTACTTAACTGAGTTTGGAGAAAGTGGCAGCCAAAAACCTTTTGTTGAGTTCAGTCTGGGAGAGTGGGGGGCTGGGGGGATGGGCATGGAGGGAGGGCTGAGGGTGGGCATTGTTTTGTCTTTAGCAGCTAATCATATCAAAGCACATTAAGGGCCTCCCTGGTGGTGCAGCAGTTAAGCACCGTGCTATGGAGCTGTCAGCAGCAGCAGTGCAAGTTCCACAATTGGCCAGGGAGATTCCCACATGGTGTGGCAGACCTCTCCTGCCTCACCCGCTGCTTCCTTCAGCAGTGTGTTTCCGTCGATCTGTCTGTTCTGCTCCCCACCCTGTCTCTGGTGAACCCTCTCACCACCCCAGACCTCTGGCCTGTACCCCAGCTTGTATGCATAAATAAATAAATCTTTAAAAAAAAAAAAAGCACATTAAAACCTCAATGGCCCCAATAACTAGAAAATGGTGATGTTGATGATCCCAAAATACATCAGATGAAAACTGTTTTTCAAACACATACAAAGCTCACATGTATATTGATATGAAATTACCTTCTTTCTAGATTTTTCTGGCTCCATAATTTTGGACTAGTTTTTCAAAATGGAAACTCCCTCTCCTGTCTCCCACTGGTAAAATGGAACCTGGTCCTGCCTCATCACCCTCCATCAACTGGGACACACTCCCTTATTTTTTTAAATGGCAATGGCATGAAGAAATCTCACCTGGAGTCTCCACCCGGCGGTAATGATAGGGGTTGATGCACACTTCTTTCTGCTTGGACCCAAATGGGAACTCACAGCATTCCAGCGGCTTCAGCTCATGGTGAGACTGGAGATCTGGCCAACGCCACACTCGGCAATAGATAACATGGGGCAACCCTTTGCGGTGGGACACCTGCAGCCGCCCATCCAGCGAGCGGGGAATTGTAACACACTTGCTGGGCTGTCCCGGACAGCTGAGGGCCCTCTCCAGCTCATCCATGGCGCCTTTCTTCTTCTTTAATTTCTTCACTAATGAGTCCACAGCCTTCTCGGCCCACTTTTCTTCTTCATCTCCTTGCTTCCAGCCTAGCAGTCTCTTCACTGCTGGGCTGGTGAAGGAGAAGAGGGAGCTGATAGGGGTGCTGGGGTGCATAAGCGGTAGACTGCAGGTGTCCTGGGCAACAGGAACTGGACAGAGAGTGAGGCTTCACTGCCTTCAGGGTCTGATGGAAGTAGGTGACAAGTATGAACTCTCCAAAGATGTCAAAAGTCTTCCTTTTATTCTGGAAGTAACTGTGCACAATTCAATTTGGGAAGTGCAATGACTTTCTTCTAAGCCCTGGGATGGGCTAGTCAATTCTGAAACACAAGACAAGACTTTAATTAGCTTTAACAAGGATCATTTGCAGAAAAGGTTAAAATTGGACAGGCGAGAAATAGTCTTCCAATCTTCTAGACTTAAACACACCCAGTCATCTTTGACTTTTCCCTCTCCCTTAGACCCTAAGTCTTGGTAACTATGACTCCCTTAAGTCTTGGTAATGCTGCCTTGAAGGTATCTTTCAGATTTTGAACCTTTCCTCTGCCAATATGTGAGGCCTACTCACCTTACCACTCCCGTAGATTACTGCAAACACCTCTGGAGTTAGCTTCTCCCTTCTGTTTCTAACCCATTTACTCTCAAACACAATTTTAAACAATTTGTCCTCCTATTTAAGAAATTATGGTGGCTGCCTCGGTTTTGGGGGCAGGGTTCCTTCTTCCTTCATCATTTATAGTTCACACAAGTAGTCCACCTTTATTGTAGAAAATATATATAAATTTAAAAAAGTAGGATTACTAATAGTCTCACCACTCATATATCTATTCTTACAAACTGTTTTATGGGACAGGGGCTCTGAAAGTATGACTTAAGAGCCCCTGGGAGAACAAGTGTCCTTCTCATGAGTACTATGAGGTCCTGTCTTTTCCAAGTACATATCTGTGTGTGCTACATTTTCTTTATATATTTCAGCCCAAACAATATATCACAACAGATGCAGTAAGAAACAGACATGAAAATTCAACTATCATCGATAAGACATCTGCAAAAATATAAAACAATACTCATCACTATTTAAAAAAAAGTTCTTAAAAATGTTTATGTTTACATATAATCATTTTACTATTGTCTTTAAATACTTTTAAGCGTCTCGGTTGTACTTCCTAAGATGGTATAAATTGACAGGTAAAAGCCACATAAAATTTTGGTAGTTCTCAATAATTCTTTAAAGTGGAAAGGGGTCATAAAACCAAAAACATTCAGAACTACTATCTAGAAGTTACATGTAGTCACATATAAAAATATAGGATATATAAAAATGTATAGAATATATAAAATAAAAATAGTATTGCTATCACGTTTGCTTTTCTGCCTGAAAACCAGTTGACTTTGTTGTCATTTAATCCAAAAGAGATATTCTTTCAATTATTCAATAATCCCACTAAAATTTCCTAAGGTAATGTGAAATAGATGGCTTAAACAAAACCCTCTCCTTTCAGATTTTGGAAACCAGCTACCTTATTAATGTTAAACTTGCTATCGGTAAGAGTTCAGAGTGAACTAACTCATTTAAAAATTTTAGAATCAATATTTCATAATCTCCAATAACTGCCTGTTTATTATGCATTAAATATAATTTTTAATTGTTTCTCTGGAGGGAAAGTTGTACTTGTTCAAATAAATGGTCTTTCAGCAAAGTGCTTTATAAACCTCTGTTTTTGTGATTATTACCAGGCATCCCATGTAAGGAGGATGGAAGCCTTGTTAGACAAAAATTGATGACATTTAATTAATATAGAACAACACTCACATCACATATTCCTGGTACAGATTTTATTTAGCACTGTATACAGGTAAATAATGAATGGCAAGCAGAGGACTTGATAGCTGTTCTTTCTCACTTGGCACCATGACTTACATTCAGTTTTATTTGGAAAGGTTGATTTTGTGTAAGTCATTGCGTTCAAGTTCTGTTTACTTCATCGAGACAGGATGTCTTAAAACAATGGCTGAAGAGGGTTAGGAAATTTTAAGAGAAGTAACATGACACAGAATAATCTGAACCCCCAAAAGAGCTTTGAATTCTGCCTAGTTGTACACTGGATTTTCTATGAGTGAATTATGGCATAAATCTTTAAGCTTAGGTCAGTGGTAGAAAAAGTTTTTTATAATAGAGTTAAAATGAATATATTTTAAGAAACATTTGTTCCATGCAACAAATAATAGTTCTCTAAACCAGGGCTTTTCTTTTTACTTATTTAACTATGATTTCCTATCTATTGATGATATGTGAAATCAATTTATTAGAAAAAAGTAAAAACAACAGGATGGACCATATTACAACACAGATAACAAAGAAAGACTAAGCATTAATCCAGCTAAACTTTTTATTTCACGGTATATGTTATGTGTGTGTATTTGTGTGTGTGTGTCTATATCTGTGTGCATGCATGTTTGCCGAAGCTTATAATGTAAAATATATTTGTTATTGTGGGTTAAAATTTAGAAGTTTGAAAAACACTACTTCTAAACATTTCCTCAAACTGTTTAGCCAATGTTCACCTTGATAGCAATTTTCAGAGTCTACCATCCTTCTGCAGTCTGATATCATTGCCACGTCCCAAATGTTTTTAATAGCCTCACACTGGTTCCAAAACTGTGAATTTATTGTTACAAGATATAACGCTTATCTTACAGAGGCTCTTGCATTAAGGGAGGAAAGAAGAGAAGAGAAAATACCAAAAATTTTAGTTTTAATAAAGTTCATTGGAAGGTAGCAGATACTGAAAATATTATTCTGCATACTTGTATGTTTAATACAGTTTTAATAGAAAAAGTAAATATAAAGAAATGATTTGAATTTGGGATCTCACTAACACTTTAGGGTCTTGTCTATGTTAAAAATTTCTACTTATCCAAGGGTACCAGCAGTTTAATGTTCAGAAAGATTGTTCATTCTCATTCCTGTAACATTTTAGCCAACAGTAGAATAAAGGGCCTTGTTTATCTCTAGCTGGACATCACATTGACATACATAAGACCCCACTCCCCACCTAAGTTTGTTCACTGGTATCAATCCAGGTCAGAACAACTTTCCATTGTCAGATAATTTGAATGTCTCTAGACTATGTACTCTAACCTACCAAGATCTCCTGAAGATGTCACGGCCCAGATTCGCTATAATAATTAAAACACAGCTCTTATTGGGGTGGCGGGAGTGATTAAAAAACCAATGGTCATAAAATAAGAGGAGGGGTTGTTATAGCACTTGTAGTTACTCCGAAGAAGAATGGAACAAAATGAACAATAAAGATGAAAGTACAAGAACGATTTAGAAACAAAAACATGATCTGATAATTTCTACAAAATATAATATGAGTTATGGAAGAGAGATGCAGCAGGTGATACAGAAAGCTGAGTCAGAGCTATATGAGATAGAGGATGTTAGGGGAAGAGCCATAAATGACAGGAAGGTAGGCTGGAAGCCCTCCAAGTTCTTCTGGGTCCCCAAAATTGATTCTCAAGAGGCATGTTAGTATAACTGAAGGATTGACAGCCTGTAGAAAGAAAAGATACAATGGAGGGGCCTCCCTGGTGGTGCAAGGGGTGTGTCTCAGCACTATGAAGCTATTGGCAGGCACTGCAGCGGGGATTCGATGCCCAGACAGGTAGCTTCCCACATGGCGCAGCAGACCTCTCTTGTCTCACCACCTGCTACTCCCTTCAGCGGTGTATTTCAGTTGATCTGCCAGTTCTGCTTCCTACTCTGTCTCTGGTGAATCCTCTCAACCTCTCCCCCCCTCACATTTCTGGCCTGCACACCAGCTTGTATGCATAAATAAATAAATCCTTAAAAAAAAAAGGTGTAGGGATGATCAAGGGAGTGAGCAGGTGTGATGGGAGAGCTGGGCTTTAAGCAAGTTTTGTTTGGCCTTGAAGGCAATGGAATTCTGAAATGGCAATACAGACTATTTGTTTCTTAAAGAAAGACATCATTAACTCCATTGTCCTTTGACTTATTTAATACAATAACTTAAAGGAAGGTGTTGGAAATAAACACATTCATAACACAAAAATGATGTGCAAAAACCTGACATTAGCTCCTTTTGAAAAGGGAACAGTGGTGAGAGAAGGATGGAAGATATGTTATTTCTGTGATTTTTGCATTTTCTATTAAGTGAAGAAGACCTCCAGGGTCAGAAAGATCACAAGAGAAAACAGAAAAATGGGAATTACTTTTCCACTGCTTTTTATTTTAAGCACTGATTCTGCTTCACAGATGAATTTTTTTCTGTATAAACATTTTATTAACAAAGACTGATTTTTTTCTCCCCTCTTCCTCAAATTATTCTTAAGCAATATAAGATTACTCTCTCAGTTCAATTGTTGTTAATATTGCAGGAAGGAAGACTGGATTTCCCATTATCCATTTAGTCGTAGTGTGCTATTAATTCTAAAATGTGTCTTTCACACCCAAGATAAGTCATGGGTTCCCAATGTACAGTAGGTATTAAAAATCTTATAACCCATTCACTGCGAATGCTTACCATCCTAAAATTCAGTTAAATAGCTAGAACTCAGCAGAGAAATAAGATAACAGAACCAAAGTAGACCTCTAATTCACAGTAAGACCCAAAGAAGTTTTCAACAAAATAAGACTATGTATTACCTACAGTCAATACTTATTTTAGATCCAATTATAACATGGTTTATTTGCAGTAGAGCACTTTAACTGAAATCTCATGTATATACCAATGTATATTACATCACTGACAGTACAATTCTTTCTTTCTTCCCTGTTATATTTGTAACTCTTAATGTGTTTATAAAACATTCCACATTCTCAAGGAGAATAAGATTCAAGGCCAACTATTTCACCACGAACGATTTATCAATTACAAATGGAAGAACCTTAGAAATCTATTTTTACTGAATTGTTTATACTGGTGAATAACTGCTGCTCTTTAAAAAAAAGTCAAACTTTCTGTACCTTAACAACCTCAAAAGAATAAACCAGGTCTTACAAAACACAAGGAATCTTAAAGATATTCTTACTCCAAGCAAGCAATCCTGACCCACGAAAATCTGGGTTTACCACAAATATAAATTTCAGAGAGAATATTTGTCTTACAAAATGAATTATGATCAATGTGAAAGTATGGTTCAATTTACTAAATTCTAACTTACATACAGCTTTTCTCAGAATATTATTTTACTCAGTAAAGATTTACAAATATTTACTAGTCAAGTCCTTTATATTGCAGTTCCTAGAGTTAACTGCTAACCTTTGCAAATTTTACTTCCCAAGGCATGTTAATTCTTTAATCAAAAACAATCTGGACCCTTGAATAGAATTCAGGGATCTCACTTTACATTCCTATTTCTATAATATAGTTCTAACTTTAAAAATGCCCATCTTAACATCTAAATATTTTCGTTGGGCACTAAAGAGGAATACCATTGTTAGCAAACTGGAACAAATCAAATTTGTTTCGGGGGTACTATCTTATAGACTCTTTGCCCATCAAAACACCAAACATCCTTAAAACTTTAAGAGTTTTGCAACCATTCAAGCTTTTTGGTAAGTAATACAGTATTACTTTACTGATGTCGTCAGTTAACCACTTTTTTACAATGTTCCCAGCATGTTCTTCAAAAAACAGCTAAGCAGTATTATTCTCAATATCAGATGCTATGTATGTAGAAGAGTTTAGCTAAAATTTAGAAAAGGGACATTTCTCTTGGTTTTGTAGGTAACTAGACTATTTCTACCTTCTCATTGCTGTAAAGTTACTCAAAACAGTTTGGATGTTGTGTTTTAACCTTGATGATTGTTTAGGAACAACAGAAATAAGCTCTCCTTCAACACACACACTCATTAATTCTTTCTCTCCCTTTCTTCCAGTGCAGCTCTACCTAAACACAGCAGAAAGGGCAAGTTAACGAGTGACACAGTGAGACCAGCGTATAAGATGCGCACAACACAGAGGACCAGAAAATTTCTCAAAACTGTCCCTATTATTCACTACAAACATCTCATAAGTAATATATATAGGGCTTACTCAAAATGTTTAATTAATTTCCTTAACTCTAGCCTGTAATTATGATGAACGCAAATGACATTTTATGTTTCCTCCTTCCCCCTAGGGTCCTCTGAGAAATGTAAACCTACAGAAGAATGAATGGCCATTTGCCTGGTGTTACCAAAAACATTTTAATTACCTTTCCTTGTGCTTAGGTGTACCACAAGGAGTAGAGTTTATTTCTAAAGAGCCCTTAAAAATATCCTCTGGGAAGCCATCCTGAAGAACTTCTCAAAATTTTTATTCATTCTTTGATTCAGTCTATAAACAGTTATTGAGCATCTACCACATGTCCAGTGCTGTGCTGGGCGCTAAAACCACATTAGCTTCCCAGATTCAAACTCTTCATCACCTAAGGAGTTAAAAGAAGCTATAAGTCAAAACACAATGTCACAGAACTGCTTCAAAATATTTAGTCTGAAATGTAATCATGGATATTTGGAGGGCTATTTTGGCTTTACTAAATGATTTATGGGGAGAGGGATGTTACTTTGTTTTATTATTATTGTTTTAAACAAAGGTGGAAACAGAATGATTTCATCATAGATGGTTCAAAACCCCAGGCCAGGCCAGAAGCCCTACATTTTCTTCATTGTTCCAGGCCTGATGAGAACCCAGTCTGTAGCTGGCACCCACAGGACAGCTTTCCTGCTTCTCTATGGATGGATCTGTGATATGAACTAATTGACACCAACTTACTATATTTTTCCCAGGTGAAACCTTCTGAAAATGGAGATATGGTGTATCTGAGGACATTATGCCAACTAGAACCCTAATATTTCTCACTATAAATTCATCTACTCTTTCCACTCCATCTGGCATCTGCTTTCTGCTACTTTCCCACTGTGCGAACGAGAGCTTTCTTCTTCAGTCTTAAATTCTGGATTCTTACAGTTGAGAAAGGATTCCAGAAACCAAAAGCAAAACAGAACAAAAAACCGAATCTGTACTGAGATAAAAGTGAGCTCATCCATTGTAATGAGCTCTGTATACTTCCAGGCCAGAAAAACACACACCCCGAAGAATAATAGAATGCAAGGCCATAATGGAAATACTTTTGTCAATGATGATGATAATACCGTTGAAATACATACAAAATGACATTACTGGGTGACTAGGCTTTACTGAAAGATTAAACAGGAGGGCAATTTACCTCCTGTTGGAGCCACCAGTCAGACATAAGTACATGCCTTACAAAGGTGATGGCTGATCACCCATTAGCCAGGAAGATACAAAGTCAGTCATTGTATAGAGCAAAAGTCCTTCCTATGTAGAGCTAATCACTGACTCTTGAAAACAAGTAAATTTTTATGTGCTAAAAAGTCATGAAACAGCAAAAGCCAAAAGGAGATGCACCAGCATGCAGAAGCAAATATAAAGAAAATACCAGGAAAAACAACTTCAATCTTAAAAATAATAACAAAGGCCCAAAACTAGCTCAACCAAGTTGTTACTCTAAAGCCTTAATGCTGGGTCTACAAAAGGCCACATTTTGATAAAAGCAACCAGACTTTCCATCAGTCTGTTTGTCTACATTTAACCAATCATCTGAGCTTTAAAATTGACATTACTAACTGTCCATAAAAATTCCATTCCTTTTAGAATGAAATGTGTCATACCACATCAGGGACAACACAGCTGTTTTCTCAGTAGGTTTAAGGTTTACTTAGCAGATAATTTCTCAGTGATGTTTAACATTAAAATACTCAAGCATGAAACACAACTGAGACAGATCAGTAGTTGCACACTTGAGCAGCAAAGCAAATAAAATAATAAGCAAGATGTCCTTTTAAGCCAATAAAATGCGAAGACATTCCTCAGCAAGATTAGAACTCAGGACAACCAAGTGTTCTCTAGTCTTCTAGAAACCCTGACACTTTATTTGGATAGAAAATTTTAGTTGTAAAATTAAAACAGAACTAAAAATTATTACTATGTCCTCATTTGACCTACTAAGTCAACAGACTTCCTGTTGAAAACCTAACATTGTCTGAAATACCAACTGTTGATAAGAATGTGGTTAACAAGAACTGGTAGAAATAGGTGGATCAGGAACTTTCAAAACAATGTCCCATCATCTTATAAAGTTGAAATTTGTGTATCATAAGGCCTCATAATTAAACAATTAGGTATATATATTAGTTTTCAAACTTCAGGTAGAAATGATTCATGAAATTAATTCATTGGGTCTCTATCAACATTTTTAAAAATAGACTAGATTTTATTAGTAACTGCTCAGAGTAGGGGAAAATATTATATTTTGAAGTTTTTAAAGTGCTAGACACATAGCTACAAAGAATGATAGAGATATCTGTGTATAGTCCTAATGAGTTAGAATTAAAAACAAAACCATTTGAAAGGCATTGCATTAGTGACACTATTGTATATACCATAATATTCATGACAGCAATATTCAAAACAGCAAAAATGTGGAAACCCAGTCATCTACCAACTGGAGAATGAATACATGATAGAATTATATCACAATGGAATATTATAAATGATAAAATATATTGACTATATTTTAACTGTAATCAAAAAATTTAATCTTAAAAATGTAAGTGAAAAAAGTAGCAGATAGAAGACTACATAGTGTATAAGCATCAAAGCAATGAAAACACAAACTCAAGATATCAATACTTAAGGCAGAGAAGTAGAACAGGATGTGGCACTAGTAATGCTATATCTTACATTACCTATATCATCATATATAACCATTATAATGTTTCATCAATTTTACTTTTATTTTCCATTTTCCTTTTTTTTAAATATTTATTTACTTGTGCATAAATAAATAATGCAGGTGGGGGGGGG
Organism: Scalopus aquaticus; assembly: GCA_004024925.1. NCBI lineage: Eukaryota > Metazoa > Chordata > Mammalia > Eulipotyphla > Talpidae > Scalopus > Scalopus aquaticus. The sequence goes on from PVIJ01001807.1 coordinate 50,888, forward strand.
TGAGAGGATTCACCAGAGTGGGGAGCAGAACAGGCAGACTGACGGAAGTACACTGCTGAGGGGAACAGTGGGCGAGGTAGGAGAGGTCTGCTGTGCCATGTGGGAAGCTCTGTGGCTGGGGATCAAACTTGTGTTGCAGTGGCTCTGGATAGCTTCATGGTGCTGAGACTTACCCGTTGCACTACCAGGGAGGCCCTACATTTTCTTTTTTTTAAAGAAAAACTGCTGAATAGTGAAATCTTCCTACATAGCTTCCCTGCACCCTCCAAAGAACCCCGACTCCTGGTGGTGATGGATCACCCTTCCAGAGAGTTCTGACCAAACAGAATCAAAAATTCTCCATGGTGATGGGGAGAGAAGGAGGCCCCCCTTCCCTGCACACTCACTTAGACACCTGGGACGGCCCCCCACCGCCCCCTGCGGCTTTGGCCCCTTAAGTCTCTGTGGGAATCCTGAACCAAGCCGTGAAAAGATGGCTATGATCTAAGCATTGTTGATAGATTTGCCACCCAAGAACACCCGTAGGCTGTGATTTAGGATTGGCTGACTTATGTCACACTCTCTCTCTCACTTTTGTGGCAATGATGACTATGAATTTTCTGTGAATGATCTGATAATGAGAGGCTCCAAACTGCCCCTCTGCCTGCACGCACTCCCTTACCTGCCAGTTACTGCCAGCACTTACCAACCTTAAGTCAGATTAATCAGCCAGTCCTTCTCCTTCCCCATCAACTTTAAATACTCAAACCTACATCTTCAGTTTTCCTAGGCCACCTCTTTTTCTAATGAGTCCCAATGTTCTACACCCATATAGCCAAACCATTCCAATACTGGAAACAATATTGTAACTATCTGGATAGCTATGCCTTACTAAAATGTGGGGTCCCATTCATCTCTGTGTCCATCATCTCTGTATCTCAGCACTGTTGACATGTGGAGCCAGACACTGTGGGGGTGGGCTGTGACGGTGGTGGGGGAGGGTTAATTCTGAGCATCACAAGATGTATAACAGCATCTTGGCTGCTATCTACTATATGCCAGTAGCACAGTCCCCTGTAAGCCGTGGCAACTAAAAATGTTTCTAGGTATTATAAAATGTTCCCTGAGTGTTAAAAACCATTGGTTTAAAATAAATCATGATTCTGCTTAATAATCACAAGATTTTGAAAGTTTTAGATTTGGATTATTGTTCAACAAAAATTAAACTGAATTCCAGAGAAAGATGCAATCAATCTGGATTTACATAATCAGAGAGAATTTATTATACTAATGGTTGCACATTGGTTAAGCTTTGAATTTTAGGTATAGAAAGCTGGTTAAGCTTTGAATTCTAAGTGTAGATAATGGAAATAAAAAAGGTTTTGTTGTTGTTGTTGTTGTTTTCAGTTATCCTTGGGAATGTTATCCAGTGCAGTTACTTAGATTGAAGATAATGAAAGGATTTGGATCATGGTTACTCAGATATTAAAGAAATAGCATTTCTCCTGGGCAGCTTGAAACTTTGTGACTTATTGTAATTTTGGACTATCTTAGCAAAAGCCAGAGTTCAGACTTGAGCTTTTGTCACATAAAGAAAAGAATTACAGTTTGACCTACATCAAAAGCAATGTACCGTTCCAAAGTTGATTTTAAAAGTCTTGGTCTTAAATTGACAAATATAGAAGGAAGAAAATTAACTTTTCCCCCATTCTCTCATTCTACTCCTACCCATCCTGTTGACATTTTACTTTCTAAACAAATTTCAAAACCATCACTTCCTCTCTGTCCCCTTCACTACCCTCCATCCCTCCCAAATCTCGACTACAAATTACTGGGTTTCTAAAATACATATCTAACATTGTCATTTAAGGATGCACTAGAATTCCCTGTGGTATGTTTGCCAATGTTATGATTTTCCTAATTTTTCTTCCCTGCCCTGTCCAATCTTTCCTAACATTCTTCTTTTTTTTTTCTTTATTGGACATAGAGATGGTATATTCTCCCTAAACTTTACTTATTTATTTATTATTTTTAAAAGGACAAGTTATTATAAAAAGGGAAGGGAAGTAAAGGATCTTTGAGCAAACACAAGCAGACAGAAAGAGCTTCCCCTGAAAGTGACAGATTTGTTAAAAGCGAGGCCTGTATCATCACAGGCGGGCAGTCTTGGAGGAGAGCTGCCTCTGCTGCTTTGCAAAGGGAGAAGGTTGGTGAAAAGAAACACCTGTATAGTTACAGGTGGGCAGGAGAGCTGCTGCACCCTTAACTTTAAAAGCAATTATTGCTCATAAGGAAACACACACACACACACACACACACACACACACACACACACAGAAAAACATGGGAAAGTTCCTGAAAAACTTAGAAGGAAAGATAAAGTTGTATTTACACCAGAAAACACCAACAAAGGAAATCCTAAGGAATCTACCCCACTCGCCACCAAATGAAACAAATTAGTGAATTTACCAAGTTGCAGGATACAAGGTAAATGTACATGGTACATGTAGGTACACGGTAGCCTATACCATCCAGGTCCATGTAACTACACTCTGACATTCACACAATGACAATACCACCTACAGATGCCTTTCTCAGAATGCATTCCCATCATGAAGTGACACATGATTATATTTCTATTTACTCAAAAAACAAATGGAAAATGAAACAACTAAAAATATTTGTAAAACCACAGAAGACCATAAAACACTTAGAAATAAAATTAGCCCCCACTAAAAAACCAAATGAACAAGAACTCCACCATGAAAACTGCAAAACACTGCAAAAAGAAATGAGAATTTTCTCATGTTCATGGATTCGTTAACTCAACATTAAGATTTCAATTCTCCCCAAATAAATGTATAAATTCCAAACCATGTTGACCAAATACCCAGAGGTATTTTTTGTATAATATGATAAGGTGATTTTAAAATTTGTATGAAAAGAAAAGTATTTAGAATATCAACAAATCGTGACTATTAGGATCAAGCCTCTAGGAAGAATATGGGGTATTGGTATGTCACTCATCAAGACACAAATTAAGCAATATCAAAGTGGAATTCAGTAAGCAGTTAGATACAGGATCTGGAACTAGAAGGACAGGGCTAAACTAAAGTGATTAAATTCCAAACTTATCAGCATGTAAGGAGGAAAGGAAACTATTGTTTGGATGAGATTGTATAGCATGCAAAAAGCAGAAGTAGAACAAAATTTTACAGAATTATTGTTATAAGACCATTTCTAATTTATCCACCTGCGTTTAAAGTTGTTCCTCTTTCTGTCTATTCCTAACACAAGAGCCTGTTGGACCCTATGAAAACATAAATCAACTTCTCGATCCTTCTCTTCTACCATTCTTCTCCATCCTTGAATGATTTTATCACACTAAGTAAAAGCAAAGTTGACAAGGCCCTACACCACTACTTCTCAATCCTGGTGGCACATTATACCGGTCCTTACTTGAGCATCCACTCCTTACCTCTCAGACCTATTTTCCTTCTAAGCTCTCCCTTGCTCTCTACCATTGCCACAATTGCCTCCTTACTTTTCCTTGAACATGCCAAGTATGCAACCACTTCAAGGCATTTCTATTTTTACAGTGCTCTTCTTTCAGGTATGCACACGTGTCCCTCCCTCATCCTCTTAAGAATTTTACTCAAGTATCATCTAGGTGAAGCCTTCCCTGACCACCTCCTTTAAAATTGCAAGTCTCCCCCACCCCCGCATCTTCCTATCACTCTTTCTTGCTTAACTTTACCCAGTTTTATCATTAAGATACCATATATTTTACTTATCTCAAAGATTTTTAGTAAGGTGAAATTCATGTTATGTGAAATCAGCCATTTTAAAGGGAAAATTTGGTAGCATTTAGTATTTTCACAATATGTGCAGCTGCCACATAATAAATAAAATAAAAGCCAATACCCATTAAGTATCTCTATTCAGCATTCCCTAAACCCCCAAAACTCCTGGCAATCACCAATACTCTATCAATTTACCTATTCTTGATATTGCATATAAATTAAATCATAGAGTATGTGACCTTTTATATCTGAATTCTTTCACCCAGCATGCTTGTAAGGTCCATACCCAGTGTTTCATCCCCTTTTCTGGTTAATATAGATATAGACATATACAGATATGGATATAGATATCATTCTTTGTTCATTAATTCAAATATCATAAACATTTGCATTTTTCCCACCTTCAGGCAACTGCTTAGTGCATAGTGTGGATATGAATATTTATGTACAAATACTTAAGTCCTTGAGAGTATATACTTTGCATATACTTTGATGAACAAAGAGTAGAGTGCCGCTTAACATGGTAATATTATGTTTAAAGTTTAGAGAAAATGCCAAACTCTTTTCCTTAGTAGCCGAACTATTTACACTCCCAAGAGAATATATGAGAATATATACTAGTATCAGTAGTTTTTAATTTATTATAATCGCCTGAGGAGGTATGATGCAGAATTTCATCACGGTTTTGATTTGTATTCCCCTAAGGATGAATGGTGTTGAGCATCTTTCTCATGTATTGTTAGCCACTTGTGTATCTTTGGAAAAGATATTCCAGTACTTTGTCCATTTTAAAATTACTTTGTCTTTCTGCACTGCAGTGGAAGAGAGCTTTAATATAGACACTGAGATATACAATTTGCAAATATTTTCCCTTTTCTTTATATTGATTTTTACTTTAGTGATAATACCCTTTGATACCCAAAAGTTTTTAATTTTGATGACATCCAATTTATTTAATTTTCCTTTTGTTACTTGTGCTTTTGGTGTCATTTCCAAGAATCTAGAGCCATATATAAAGTCATGAAGATTTATCTCTCTGTTTTCTTCTAATAATGTTATGGTTTTAGCTCTCATAGGCTGTTCACTAAACTTTCAGTTAATTTCTGTACACAGTGGGAGGTAGAGGTCCAATTTCATTCTTTTGCATGTGGTTATCCAGCTGTGGAAACAACAGTTGTTGAAGAAACTATTCTTTCCCTATTGGATGGTCTTAATACCTTTGTCAAAACTCAGTTGGTCATAGCTGTTTGCATTTACTTCTAAACTATCAATTCTATTCCATTAAAGTCCATGTCTAGCCATATGCCAGTAATTACCACACTGTTTTGATCATGGTAGTTTTTTACTAACTCTTACAGTAGTTTTTTAGTAACTTTTGAAACTGAGAAGTGAGTACCTTCCAACACTGTTCTACCTTTTCAATATTGCTTTATATTTTACTTATCTTATTGTTTATTGTCTCCTTTCCACAGCAGATAGATTTATTAAGACATGCATTTTTGTCCATTTTGTTCACTGCCATATCACAGCACACACAACAGGGCCTAGGATATAGCAGGTGATTAATATTTGCTAAATAAATGAACAGGCTCTTGCTTTATCTCCAGTTCAGAGATAAGGGTTGAGGTGGTGGCAAAGAGGAAAGGTGAGGAAGAGAACACATGACTGAAAAATTCCTATCAGAGAAGAGTTGAAATGGCAGAAAGGAAGGGTGGTTAAAGCCTTGGGTTCTAGCATCAAGGAACTCTTTAAAAACCATACTGGCACTGGACATGAGCAGCAGCAGCCGTTCCAGTGTGAGTCAGTCTTGAGTAATTCAAAATATTAAAACAAAAAAATCATTTCATTACTATCACATTGAACTTTTTCTATTTTTCAAAAACAAAACATCAGATAAGATGAAATAGAATGAATAACAATGAATTATTTTCTCTGAACTGAGAGGGAAAATAGCTTTTGCATTTTATCACGAGTCTCCATAGCTTTTAGTATATGTAAATAATTATTCTTGATAAGTTAATGTAATTTTACAGTAATATCAGAAAACATACTCTGCAATGCAAAAGTATCATACTGACCTTTTAAAAAAGTTCTGAACAAAATCTTAAATAAACACATTTATCACACTGAGTCAAATTAAATAACTGGGCAGTGACATCAGCAAGTCTGAACACTAATGTTACTAATGGAACAGAGGCCAGTAAGTAAAAGCCAAGTGAGAGTACACGGGATACAGTTTAAGATAAAGTAACTGGTGATTTTAACTTTCATTACTTTTTCATTGTAAAATTTTAAAAATATAGATAAGGAAGTATGAACAGCAACACTACTATTGAATATATATTGTGTAAATTGTCACAGAATAATTGTAGGCTTCTTATATAATAGCAAATACTGCTGCTATGATATTAAGCAATATATTGCCACTCTACAAGCTAGACCATATGGTCCCATCTGTTTCTAGGTTCCATTACAGTACACCTCCTGGTTAACAAACTGTTAACCAAATATGCAAATATGCCTCCTCTTCAACTTTTTCAAAATCAAAAAGTTGCTATTGATATAATTTGGCAAGGAGTATGATTTATTATGGGAGTTAGATTTGCACCTCTTCATCTTCTTGCACTGATAATGATTTAAAACAATATATACAGTACATAAACTGTCACTGAAATTGCATAGCTCTGGGACTTGCTAGGTACTAATCACTCTACTTAAGCCTCAGGAAAAATATTTAATTGCCCTGTGAAGTCAGTCCAGGTTTAATTATCATCTGAGGACTTTATTCCCTGGGCAGAGGTGACAACCTGGGGAAAATTTTGCCTCAACTTGGCCACTAAAACATCATGGGCAATTAATTCACTGCCTTATCTTCAGCCAACCCCTCCAGGAGGTAAAACTGCTCCTTATCCTTCAAACCCAGCACAAGATACCAGGGGCCGCTATAGCTTCCTCAAATGAAAGTCTCTTCTAAGTCAGTACCTATAAAAATTTTATTCTTATTTTCACATTGGATTGTTATTAATTTTATCATAAGTCTCTCTATTAAGCATCTATTAAGCAAGTCTTTTTTTTTAAGTTTATTTATTTTATGCATACAAGCTGGGGTATAGGCCAGAGGCGTGGGGCAGCGAGAGGGCTCACCAGAGACAGAGCGGGGAGCAGAACAGGCAGATCGATGGAAATACACTGCTGAGGGGAGCAGCGGGCGAGGCAGGAGAGGTCTGCCGTGCCATGTGGGAATCTCCCCGGCCAGGCGTCGAACTCGCATCACGGCTGCCAACAGCTCCACGGCGCAGTGCTTAACCACTGCACCACCAGGGAGGCCCTAAGCAACAGTCTTAAAAGTCAGTCACTATCTGTCTTACTCATTTCTAGCTCCAATCATTTGCATATTTATTATTGATTTATTGTTATGTTAAAGAAGTCTCACTAATGCTGGTGCCAAGGATATAATAGATGCTTAATAAATATTAAATAACAAAGTTTCTTTCTCTCCTTTGCTCAAAATTTCAGTTGTTTTCATCCTTTTATAACCATCTTGCTGTTACACCTCACCTCCAATTCTGTCATCCTAGATTAGTGGTTCTCAAGGAGGGAAGTGAGGGCAAAACATGTGACAATGATGAAGACATTTTTGTCATCTCATCCGGGTAGAGGGGAGTTGGTGCCATTGAAATCTAGTGGTAGAGGCCAAGGGTGTACTAAACACCCTGCAAAGCAGAAGACAGCTCCCCCAATAAAGAACTATCTGGCCCAAATGCCATTAGAGTAAAGGTTGTTCTATTCTATTCCATTCTTTCTTTCCTCTGCTTTAGTCTTCCTAAAACTCTGTGCTATCCTTACTGTGTTTAAAAGTTCTTAACACTTTTGCACAAACATCTGTTTTTTAGTCTGAACTGCTGCTGAGCTTTCAACAATACTACCAATATATCAATACATCAAAAGCAGAACTGGAATCAGGTTTTTAAAATTCTCATTCCTAATCTATCTGTTGTACAACTTTTTTTTTAACTCAAATGAAAGCTTTTAAATGAGGATATAGAAGGGGAGAAAACAGAATCTGTGAGATGGCAGCTAACTTTTCCTCAGTGATCCAAATGTCTAGAGCTACAAAGGCCAAATGGCCCTGCTAAGTTTTATTTGAAAAGTAAATGCTGTGTCACTGAATGCTGTATTAGGTATTGCAATTTATCTCTCATGCTGACTAAATATCCTCTAATCCAAAGATAACTTGTTTAAAATTATTATGACCTAAGATAGGTGAATTTTAAAAGATTATTTCAAAATATTTTATTTCTTTTATTTACATGGCCATATGTATGAATGCCTCATTCTTAAATGTGAAAAGTGGCATACAAAAATAGGTGGGGAAAATGTGTGTGTTTGTGTGTGTGTGTGTGTGTGTGTGTATAAAGTTTTTTAGAAAGTTTCTTTTAAAAATCTCATTCTGCAAATCATATATCTGATTAGAGATCCATATCCAGAATATACAAAGAACTCCTACACTCAGCAAACAGGAAGAGTTCACAGGTAGGCAAAGGGCTTGAACGGACTTCAAAGAAGACATAAAAATGACTAATAAACACACGATAACTGTTTAACATCACTGGTTATTAGGGAAATGCAAATCAAAACCATAATGAGATAGCACTTCACATCCCTTAGGGTGGCTATTATTAACAAAACACAAATTAACAAGTTTTGGCAAGGATGTGGAAAAATTAGAATCTGTGTTCATGGCTGGTGGGGATGTACATGGTTCAGCCACTGTGGAAAACAGTTCAGCAGTTACTCAAAATTCAATGTGGAATAGCCATGTCACTCAGTAACTACACTCCTAGGCAAATGCACAAAGGAAGTGAAAGCAGATAGTCAGATACTTGTAATCCAATGTTCACTGCATGATTATCTACAAAAGCCAAAAGGTAGAAACAACCTAAGTGCCTCAACAAATGGATAACTAAACAAAATGTGATATATACAATGAAATATTCAGTCTTAAAGAAGAAATACTGGACACATACTACAACACAGATGAAACTTAAAGATGTTATGCTAATGAAATGAGCTAGACACAAAAGGCAAATTTTATATAATTCAACTTACGTAGGGTCACTAGAATAGGCAAATTCAGAGACAGAAAGAATAGCAGTTGGCAGGAACTGGAGGGAAGTGGGAAGGGGAAGTCTTTTTTAAGGGGCACAGAGTTAGAGAGGATGAAAAAGTTCTGAAGATGGGTAAGTGGTGGTGGGCAGACAACAGTGTGAATGCACTTAATGCCATACTGAAAAGCGGTTAAAAGATGTTATACATATTTTTATGACAATACAGGAAAATCTCATTCCAAATTTTGTAATAATTCTCTTTATCATCATTGTCAAGCAATTTCACCAAAAAGATCTCTGCCGTAGTTAGAATCCTACACATGGACGAAAGCCGCCATGCCCAGGAAGGTGAAGGGCAGTGGGCAGGGCCCCGAGGCCTCTCCAAAGTTAAAATTTCTCTTTTTATACTTTAATTTCAGGGTAGAAGGTAATGTACCATTGGTACACAGAAACCTTTTAAAAAACTAGAATCTCTGATAACATAAAATGCTGGGAAATAACACACACACACACACACACACACACACACACACACACACACACACCCGCCAATTATATAAATTAACCACCTTTCAACAGCCCATGTCACTGAAGGACAGACATAGCTCTCTGTGATCCCTGGCATTCTGCCTGCCTTTCAGATCCTTTCTTTCACTTAATGCCAATTCATGTAAACATATCAATTTTCTTTGACGTGGTAATGGGGGGGGGGAGGTGAGGGAATTACTGCTAAAAAAATAATATTTGCTTCTACACTAAGAAAAGGGGGGAAATCTCTAGAGATCATTTTTAAAGGAGATCTACTTTCCATCCCAGAACCAATCAATAGCAATTTTCTATACCATTAATCAATATTATTGAGCTTTATATTCTTGTAACTATTTATTTTTATAATGCAAACAATAAAACTTCTTCAGCCAAAGCAAATAATTAAATTCAGCAAATAGCCATAGATTCAACAACTGGAAGCATTCTGAAAGGAAGCAGAAAAACAAATTCCTTTTCATGCACTAACATCTGATATTTAAAGTTGGTTAAAATTTACTAATACTCTAGAACCTCTGACTTCAAATCCATTGGAAGGTCCACAAAATTTGAAATTCATTTGTTCAATAAAACTGACTTTATGATCCCTCCCAGTACAGGAATATAACAGAGTCTACTCCATGAAAATTTTATTAGGTTAAACAAATTTGCCTTATAATATACAACTAAGTATAAGAATACCTGAAGTTCATTTAAAAATATGCTTTTTATTACCATTCCTGGATTTGGGTACACTGTGACCCAGAGGGAATGATACAATGATGGCTTTAATCTTGTCTCATTAAAGTCCACAAATTTACCAAAACCCTCAAAGGACACATACAATCTCACTTTTTTTTTTCTTTTCATGTGCCCTAGGCATGAAATAGCTCTGACCACCAATCTAGGTGGTGGTGTCCAGCATCAAGCTAGGACAACAAAGGACTGTGCATCTGCCTTGCCCCTGAGTGATAATAAGAATGACCTCACCACCTCTTTGCCCATTGCCACTCACTTTAAAATAGTACCCCTCCAGGATCTCTCTGGTGGTTAAAGTCTCAGCACTAGCAAGCTATAGCCAGCCACAGCAGCATGAGTTCGATCCCAGGCCAGGGAACTAACCCATTTGGCGCGGCAGACCTCTCCTGTTTTGCCCCTGCTTCCCTCAGCAATGTATTTCAGTAGATCTGCCTTTTCTGCTCCCCACTCTGTCACTGGTGAATCCTTTCACTCCCCCAGATCTTTGGCCTAGACCCCAGTTCTGGTATGCATAAATAAATAAAATAAATCTTAAAAAAAAATAGTACTGCTCCAACAACACCTTAGTTTCTTTTCATATTAATACTCAGTTTCACCTAAAACAAGAAACTCTAACTAAAAGTGATATATTTTTGACTAACCCAAGACTTGGCTTGGTTCTACTGGGCAACAGTGCTCGCAATCTGAAGTACTAGGCTAAGTCAAAGTCATTGCAATTCATACTTAGCAAGCCACTAGGGAAGTCTTGTTCTAAGTTGTCTTAAATCTTCAGAAACAATTCTCATGGCCTTTCACTGAGTTTGAATTTTCAGCTAGAATGTCAATGTTGACTAGACATCATTAATCAAGTTTTGGTGAGAGAATTATTTTTTCATAAAAGATGAGTTATATTTTTTATAGTTGCTCATTGCTGCTTCTTTTGGAAATGGAATTATTATCCCACTGCTGTCTGTTATTTTATTTACGCCAGATGTTGTGAAAGGAAATAGAGTAGATTAGAGTAATAAGAGGGAAACTAAAGAGTATGATTACTTTTAAGTTAGAATTAGGATGTTATATATTTTTACATGCGGTATTCTGAATATTAAGAGCAAACCTGAACATTTCAAAAGTAAGCAATTTATAACTATGTTATAAGAGAATATCTACACAGCCATCAGGAGATCATCATTGCATAAATTTCCAGAATTCCAATCCGTATTATTTATATTGTCAGTGTATGCTTGGAAATATTGTACACCTCCTACAATTGCAATATTTTCATTCTTCAAGTTCGGAAGGGCCCACAATTTAACTAGTGCTTCCAAGGTCAAGAGGCAATGTGACATAATGGATAAAGCACAGAATTTGAAGGAAAAAGACCAAAGTAGAAATGCTAGCTCCTTTACTAACCATGACCTTCAAGTAATTAAACACTTGGATCCTGTTTCCTCTATAAAATAAAACTGAAACAATAATCTCTACCTCTCATGCTGAGAGAATGTATGTAAAAGCTGTTTGAAAACTATAAACTCCATAGGGATATTATTTATTATTTATAAGTATTTATTCTGCTTATTCCTCCAAAACACCTCATTGTAGAAGTAAAAGTTATCAAAAAAAAAAAAAAAAAGAAAAAAAAAGAAAAACCACTCTCAGAAACAAATCAGAGGCAAAGAAGGGGAAAAAAAAAGTGGGGGGACTGGATATTCTGACTGAAAAAAAAAATCAGTATTCAACAATCTTAACACATTACCTACTCACTAGGAATTAATTAAATTTAAGACATCACTTTCTTTTTAATCAACACTAGCTGCTATTATTTTTGCAATTGAGCCAATGGACAGAAATTTCTGAGTCCATGATCTATACTTTCTGTATAATTCAAGAATCAGACAGAAAGAAGAAGGCAAGACAATAATGGACCCTGAGTGAGATGGAGTGAGCCAAGAGTATGAAATATAACTATCATCCGCACAGAACAAGCAAAATGGGGTTTTCTACCTTCCAAAACAGATGTTACCAAGTCTGTGCAGAGAAGATCATGCAGTACCTATTTTCAACTCAGTTTAGACAAACGTGTTTCTTTAATTTCCAAGCTGATAGCAAATCAGAGCAGCAAATAGGGAGAGGGAAGAGGATATGCTACTAGCAGAGCAAGGACAACAAAGTGAACTCAAAGCTAGCAGTCTGACCACAAGGAAGGGCACCAAAACAAATAAGTAAATAAGCCAAAACAAACAAAAAAAACAGACATCAGATCTTAAGAAGCATGAGCATGAGTTTGAGGTCATTGCATCTGGGAACTAGCAGTCCTTCTTCTGAGCTCCAGTCCTGCTTACCAGGCAGCTTCCAAGCGGAGTTCGTCAGAATTCTGGAGATGGCAGAGAGCCTCAGACCCAGCAGCAAGAGAGTGGCAGGGATGCGCCCGACACCAGGGGGGAGGCAAAGCAAGGGACTATCCTCCTGTAGTTGCCACCTTCCACCACAGCAGCCCTGCTTCATCTGGCTTTACTTAATGAGGCCTCCTTGGTGAAAGGACCCTGCTTAAAAAAAATAAGTTAAAATTTTTGTTGTAATTAGAAATTGACAATTACTGACTTATACAGTCCAGGATCCTTACATGATGGTGTGTTTCAATGTAGAGAAGAATCTATGCCAGGCACTGGGGAGAGGAAGGGAAGAACAGGTGGATCACAGAGGATTTGGGAGGTAGTGAACTTATTCTATATGATACTGCCAATATGTGCCATTACACATTTGCTCAAGTCAATAGAATGTATACCACCAAGTGAACCCTTATGTTAACTGGGGTGTAGGTGATAGGGATTAGACAGTAGCGGTTGCCTGATTGTAACAAATGAATCACTCTAGAGAGGGCAGCCTGAAGGGAGGGAGGCACCTGGGGTGGGAGGGGACATGTGAGAATTCTCTAAACCTTTCTCTGGATTTTGCTGTGAACCTAAAACTGTTCTAAAAAATAAAATTTGTTAGTTTTTTTTAAAAGAGAAATAAATGGAAGCTATTAGTTGTCATAAGACAGTTTTTCTTCCTGTGAACCTTATTTGCTAGTAGCACCACTCTAACCACTGGCCCAGATTAGAGACCATGGAGCTACCCTTGACTCAGACAAGCCCCTGGAAATCCTATTCCTCTCTCCTCCTCAATCTCACATCCCACAGGTCACCAAATCCTGTGGACAGCTCTGCCACTTATTTCTTAGGCATATCCCATTCCCAATGAATCTGCTTCCCTGTGGCATCTGTCTTCTATGCCTCACCTTGTCAGCCAAACCCCCAAAAAGCATCCCCCTCCCCCAGGTTCCTTCCTTCTAAGCCAATGCTGATCTGGTCACACTCCTGAGGGACCCCATACTGTGAGTGAGTCCACAGCTGAAAGAGACTGTAGCTATTTCCAGGGTTTGAGATGACAAGTGCTTTATTTTCACTTTAAAATGGGTTTCTACAAACTCTATTATGACTATGTATCTATATATTGTTCATGGAAAAAAACAGTAAGTATTATGATTCGATGTTTTTAACATCAGTTTCAAACCTGGCTGTTCACAATCGGGCCTCACCAAGCTACATCCCCCCTCCCCACCCCAGCCTCATCCATTCTCACTCTCTTCTCCCCTCACTCTCCCAGAAGGCAGGCAGGCAGCTATATCCTGTTTCCCCTTCAGAAGGGAGCTGGCAGTGAGCTTCCTGGAAACCCTCCCTGCTCCCCAGGCAGCAGCATTAATCAGCTGCCCACAGCTCCTCTGGGCTTCCCTAGCATCTCACCTACAGCGTCACAATAGTAACGGAGATCACACCTGGCACCTTATATATGTTATTTGTCTTCCCCAGAGATGCTGAGTTCCTCTGAAGGCCATAAGCCATGCCACAGAGTGGTCCGTACTGCCTAACACTAGGTCTGTCACAAAATAAGTTATTGCATGAAAGAAGGTAAAAGCCATTTTTATCAATGACATTATTGTATTATTATTAAGTCCTCTACAATTAGTCTTCTAACCTGAACCCATGGCTTTGCTGATGGGATACAATAAATTCCTTCAAAATGCAGACTCATGTAATGCCGTCCCTCCTTCCTATGCATTTAACACTCTATCTACTTAAGGTGATGTCTATGGAGTGCCAACCTGTGCTTGAATACCTGCAAAGTGTTAAACTGGCTATGAAATACTATTTAAATGTCTTTAAAAGTGGCGTGTGGGCAATTTCAAAAGTTTTATTGATGTTTATATATTGTGGGAGGTTGAGTTTCCTGGCCAAAGGCTGCGTGCAGAGTGGAGATTACAAACTGATGGAGAACAATCACTAATAAACCACATTATGGATCACTATTTGGGGAAGTGCAGATTTTTAACTGCCAAAAATACTCATGAAGCAATAAGGATGGCGTTTCAACTACCATTTCCCCAGCTTACCGGGTGTTAATGTGACCTCGTAGAACCATCATCCTGCACATCAGTGTGTCTTCACTGTCCTTTAAGTACCCCTTTGGTTATGTGATTCTCCCATCCAAACCCTTTAATATTTCTCTTTCACCACAGGTTATAATTTAGTGGCTCTCTTTTGCCTACAGATTAAAATCCAAATTCCTTAGAAAGTAGATTTATCAAGTATCAATGATGAGCCAAAAATGATGCTAGGTGTTGGGTATTTCAAGATAAGAACTGGTCTCTTTCTTCTATGATATTATAGTCTACAGGGAAGACAAAAAAATCTAAACATGTTATCATCAGGCAGGTGATAGGTACATTACTATAACTACTGTTACAGGGTTAGGGAAGGATCTCTGTAGGAGGGGCCATGCAAATCCTCTCTTGAACCAGTAGAGAATAAGGGGGGGGGGTGAAATCTTAGAAGTTACATGTGCAAAGACCACCTCCACCTCACAGGCATAGTCTGCAATTCCCAGGCCTCAGGGTGACCTCAGCATCCTTCAGTTCTCATATGGACTTACTGTAAGAATCTCTATTCCCATTATGCCTTCTATTTCACCTCTATTTATAGTCCCAAACCCCAAATGGGACCATTCTAATTACCCTTTTCAAGAGTGACTCAAAAATCACACACAGCAAAAATAGAATTCAAACCAGGAAAAACATGAAGAAATAAATCCAAATAGATTACAGTTTTTTTGGATAAGGAATCTTATATTTGGGGAAACAGTTGGATATTTGTTTTCCTAACAACTCCTTCCCACCCCTCTAATTAGGCTATGTAATCCTGGAGACCTAGATTTTATTTTGTTGTGTAGTCCCAAGGGCCCAGTTTGAGATCCCATAGGCAGTAGAAATACAATAGAGAAGCAGAGGAAAAAGAATTGAATGAATAACTTATATAAGCCCCCCAAATTTGTAAGTCCCATTTTCTACAGCAATGATTATACCCACAAAATCGCAATCTTTTAAAACCCCAAAACATAATTAATACAACAATTGGGGGGGAAATCTTAAAATGAGTATTTGCATAAATATAAAGAAGGTGTCACTCCTTTGAAACAACACTTAGGCACCAACTTGCCACTTTGTGCAAACATAGCCAATACCTAATAACTGCTTTGTATAAACATATAATTAACCAATAAGCCCTAAGGGAACTATTTATGTACACAAAGATTTGTCTTTGACAAACATCTGATCTGACTTCTGCTCCCAAAATGAAACTCTACTACCAGTAAACAGTAAAGAAAGAATGACATACAATCATGTGCCACATGGTAACATTTTGGTCAGCGACAGACCACATTTACAATGGTGGTCGCTATATATAGGCTAGGTGTATAGCAGGCTACTTCATCTAAATTTGTGTAATTAGACTGTACAATGTTGGCACAACAACGAAATCATCTAACTGTTCATTGCTCAGAATGTATCTGACCCTTAAGCAATACATGACTATAAATGAATCAAGAAATGAAAGAAAACCCCGAGACCTAAGATCTTTTTAAGTTAACACATTTTCTCATCTTCCATATTCATTACCATTATGTTTGGCTTCTAATAACCACTCATATTAAAAATAATCACTCAGATCATGGGAGTTATTCACTCATTAGCGGGACTTGCATCCCGCTTTATGAACAAGTTGGGCTCATCTCTGTGTAGTCAACTGAAAACTGGAATTAATTTTTCCATCGAAATGATGTTATGATATACAATGAAAATTATAAGACATTGTCAAAAGAAATAAAAAATGAAACAAAGATATGGGGAAATATCCCATGTTCACAGACTGGATTAATAAACATTGTTAAAACAGGCATATTCGCAGTGGACCTCTCCTATCTTGCCCACTGCTCCCCTCAGCAGTGTATTTCAGTAACTCTGCCTGTTCTGCTCCCCACTCTGTCTCTGGTGAATCCTCTCACCACCCCACACTTCCGTCTATACCCCAGTTCTTATATGCATAAATAAATAAATCTTTTTTTAAAAACCTGCATAGGAGAAGAATTATGCACCCTTATGTTCATAGCATTATTAACCAATATATTCAACCTAAATGCTCATTGACAAGGGACTGGATAAAGAAACTGCGGTATAGCAATATATATTCAATGGGCTATTGCGCAACTATTTAAAACAAAGATGAAATAGTACCTTTTGAGACAATATGGATGGATCTTGAGGTGCTCTGCCAAGTAAGAGAGTCAGAAAGTGAAAAACAACTTATGGTTTCTTTCATTTGTGGAATTTAAACTACCAAAAAAAAAAAAACCCAGCAAAACACAACATATACAATTCTTGGACTCCGTGAAAACTATGGTGGTTATAAGGCATGAGGGAAGAGGCAGGAGAAAAGGAGGTGGTAAGGTGCAGGTGTAGGAGCACTGAGACTTGGCGGAGGGCAAGAGAAGCATGGGCACATGTTAAGATGTAAAGTTGTACTCTCAGTTTTCCCTCCCTTTGACTAAACTGGACGTAATGGAGATAATCCGGGAATTGATGATGGGAACTAAAAAAAAGGAAAGGAAAAATACATGGCATTCCTCATATTGAGGACTTGAGAAATCATTATCATAAGCCTAAGTTGTGAGAAAGAGGAAACTGGGAGGGAGCAGAAACTAAGAGAAGCAGCAGAAGGGAGTACACAGCAAAGAGCTATCCAGTAGAAAATTGAAACACCTTTTAGCAATGGGAAGATGTACATTTGTTGCATGAACACATATTTAATGAAGAGAAATATGCCAAGTAGATCACTTTAGTGTTTTTGATCCATAAACATTTAAAAAAATTGTATACCCAAACTTCTATATATTTGGAAATGAATGGGAATTCAATAAAATTTTCAAGGGAAAAGAAAAAGAAACACTGTTCTGAATGCTGACATATACCCCAGTCAGCCCACTGAGCCTCTCAAGCCCTAATGTAGACTGCCTCCAATGCTGCTGACATCAATGCAAACACTTCATACCTGTCTCTGGCATCTGCCACCCACTGCCCAAGCTGAAGTGCATGGACTCTGCACAGCTGCCCTAGTGCCCACACTTGAAAATTACTCTTTCTCCTCTAGCCAAACTCTGGTTCACTCATGTGTGATTCTTAGCAAAGAAATATGCAGATGAATTAATAGATTTACAACTCCGAATAATCGAAGTCAAATATTCTACCTTAGAATTTAAAACTCTGATGTAATCTGTGAATCTGAGTCACTTCTGAAATGTGTTACTAACTCAGATAAATTTAGATAAAGGAATTCAGACAGCAAGTCTTAACACTTCAACTGAACTCTACCATCTATCAAATTTTACTTAAAAAAAATCTGCAAATCTACTCTAAATCTTCAATAGGCCACAAGTATTTAGGACCAAATCTTTCAAGGTCTTCCATAAACCATCAATCTATAGCTCCTACCATAGCAATTCCAATATGACTGCACTTTGTAAAAACAAGTCAACAAAAACACACACACTCACACTCTCACACACACACACTCCCCAAAGCTAATTTATAGCTGAAAAGCTATTGAGCAATTTAAAAGATTAAAGGTAACAAATATCAGGCCATATGAAGAAGACAGTTCATGAGGGTATGTGAGGGCACATGGGCCACCCTCTCCCAGTACCAGTGAGTTTAAGCTGCTGTTACTTCAGTGTTCACACTTCTGCTACTTCCAAGCCCTCTCCAAATGGATCTCCAATCTCACCAAAACATCCAGGTGGCCCCCAGAGCACTTGTGCATTTTCCAGATTGCACACCCACCCAGTGATAGGAAACTGGGAACAGGAGTGCTGTAGTCATCTCTGGCCATCATGCATTTAAAGCAGAGACGGCTTTCCACCAGAGCAGCATAAACCTATTTAATGACTGAGAAATATACATTTCCAATTTATAATTCCTCAGAGTTCCATTAGAAAATGGGTAAAAGAAGTGATCAGATATTAAATACTAAATTTTCCCAAGGGGAAATTCATACATTAAAGTAATACCCCGTAGTGACATCAGCTAGTCAGAATACAAAAAGAGAGAAATAAAATATTTGATATTTACTATTTCCCTCCCAAAAAGAAAATCAAAATTGTCTTTATTGACAAAATCAAAACTATGTAGAGGTTAAATTTTTTTCTTTGAATTAAATATGGGCTGGGAAATAAAGAGAAAGAACCAAAATCTTTTTAGTGTTTATGACTTCTAAAGTGATAAAGCTTTGTGTACACACATTTATAACTTATTTCTTAATATCTATACATTTCATTTTAAATGCTGAACTTAAATTTTATGTCAGAGATGCTCTGATTCTCAGAAAATTGGTTTTGAGTTGACAGAGATTCCCAGTTAAAACTGTATGACCAAATATATTACACAGACATACTTATACACAAATTATATTGTGTACCTATTTACCCTGCTAATTCTGAATCATTTCAGAATATGATGCATTTTAACATGCCATTTGGTATTGCTTATAATATAATGAGCAAGTCAAAGAAGGGGGATTAAGCACTCTTGAAGAGACTAATAACAAGACCCTTTATACATCCATCCTGACAAAAATAGAGGCTCATCTGAGTAGCAGTGGGCTTTTCTTTTGTGAGCATGATTATAAACACACACACTAAAAACAGTATCAATTTTTATGACTATTGGTAGGAGGGGAAGGGGGTCACCATATCGGATTAGCAATTCTCTGTAGAATCACATTAGAGTTTCAACGTGGTAGTCATATCATGTGAAAATCTGGGTGGGATTTTTTTTTTTTGCTAAATGGTTTCATTGTGTATTTAGTGAATCTGATATGGAAAATTGCTAATGCAATAAGAGCATCAGATAAGCTTCCCTGACTGTAATGCTCAGCTACAATAATCAGGAAAAGGCAGCATGACTGCACTGGGTGTTTCAGGGCTTGCTCTCCACAGTCCTTGACAAGACCTCAGCTTAAGTTCAACACTGACTTCTTGAAAGATGGCTCTTTAAGACCTACTGCATGGAGGGAACTCCATTACAGATTTTATTTCAGAAGAGAACACGTGTTCAGTAAAAGATAAGGCATTTAATTAATATTTATTGACCTAGCACTATGCAAGTTACTGTGGCTAGCATTAGGGAATGAAAATGATAGATAAAACATGGCCCCTTCCTTCACAGATCTTGAAAAGACTGTCTGAGATATATGTCATGTAGAGTTTTGCCTATATTTTCTTCTATAAATTTTATGGTTTCAGGTCTTACGTCCAGGTCTTTCATCCATTTTGAGTTGTTTTTTGTGCATGGTGTGAGGTAGTAGTCTAGCTTCATTTTTTTTGCATGTAGCAGTCCAGTTTTCCTAGCACCATTTATTGAACAAGCTAACCTTATGTTTATTGCAGCACTATTTACAATAGCGAAGGTATGGAAACAACCCAGATGCCCAAAAATAGATGATTGGATCAAGAAGATGTGGTACATATACACAATGGAATACTATTCAGCATTTAAAAAAGATAAACACATGCAATTTGCAGCAACATGGATGGAAATAGAAGGGGTCATGCTCAGCAAAATAAGCCAAAAGGAAAAAGAAAAATATCGAATGGTCTTACTTATAACAGGAATATAGGGGAACCAAATACAAGAGCAACAATCAGCGAGAGAGGGGGAGGATTGGGGCTCAGAACAGGGGAGAGGGGAGCACAAGGGACTATGGTGACGGTACACGGGTGAATTGGTGGTGGAAAACCTACGGGGAACATACAGTAATGTAAAAGACACAAATAAAAATAACAAAAAAAATATTAATAGAATGAGGGGGAAAAAAGACTGAGGAGAAAAAATAAATTAGCATATGAATAACTTAATATAAGAGAAGATGTGGCAAGAGTGGAAAATGGCAAGAGCCATAGGAGCTCAAAGAGGATATACTTGGGATCGGAATCATCAGAGAAAATTCTGTGACAGCAACACCTGGACAGGGCCACAAAAGATGAGGAAGATGCTAACCATGAGGATCTGGTGAGAAACGGGAAAGCAGGAGAAGGAATTCTAGGCCTTAGCATGAGTAAAGGTGCAGAGAAGCGGAAAGTCCAGGTATGCAATTATTTTAATTGCAACATAAAATATGAAAGGAGTGGGATCCTGGAAAAGTCCAGGATCAGCCTGAAGCTGACACCAAAAGAGAACAGTGCATAGTGCTCAGGATAGTTTGGGATGAAAATGTCAGATGCAGTTTACCCACAGTATTAACATTCAGCTTTCAAGGGTATGATGGCTCTTAATGCTAACAAATCTCTTGAAATCTTAACAACTTTAGTTAGCACACGTTTCTTAAGAGACATATTTAGAGGAATATTTATTTTAAAAGGTTAGTTTATTGCCAAGTGATATTTGTTTACTTTTTTATGTCTCTACTCATGGCATGGATATTCACTAGGTTAACTGAAAAAAATTTCACTGAAGTACACATACTGTTGTAGCTACTTGTGAATTTACTGAGGGTTTTTTGTTTGTTTTTTTGTTTTGTTTTGTTTTTTTGCTTTAGAATAACTTTTCAAGTCACTGGCAATGGTAACGAAGGAAATATAAATCCAACAGCCTAGAATTACAACAATTTGAGGAAATTCATGCTTTCAATGTACTATTATATTTACTGTTTTATTCTGGATATGTCACTGGTTTGAATAGTTCTCTAAATGTTAGAAGGGAAACAGAAAATCTGCACTAAATTTCATTAGAGATTTAACACTGAATGTAATGTTTTGCTAATTTTAAAAAATTATTCATTTCCCATAACCTTTATCTTCTTTTAAATCAGAATACATTTCTGATATATTAAAAGAATGACAGAATTTCTACTTCATTTATTGCAGAGGAAATGTCAGATATAAACTAGTTAGTTGTCTAAGTGCTATAGTGACCGCTTACTAAACACCCTATCTCCAATTTGGCAAATTACATTTTCATTAATCACAGTTAAACTAGTTATAAAACTGAAACTGAAATTTTTTATCTTTAGGAAATAATTTCTTGACTGATATTTTTTCTCTTCCAACTGACCACACAGTTAGAAAGTACCAGTTGTTTATTACTTGCAGATATCCTTAGCAATGCTTCATTTAGAAACAAAAACAAAAATTCTTCTTTCTCATTCCATGTCTTGGGCAATCAGAGATGCAGTAGTTGCGATCTGTGGATAGTTTCTGATTGACTTGGGATATGCACATAAAAGAGAAAGATGGCAAGAGGAGAAAAGTCAAAACGTTTGTGCTAACTTAAAAAGGTTGCTGATAAAGATAGGAGAATTGTACAGCACTGAAAATTCATTTATATCTTTGGTTTTAATGAACATTATACTCACAGAAATGAGTTTACTCAGATCAAGAGTATGCTGGCATTCTCTTAAACATAGCTTGAAACCACAGAGCTCAAGCATAAAACAACTCTGACAAAGATAGCCAGTCAAGCATAAAAATGGGAGTTGTTTGTGTCAGAATAGATTAAGAAGCCAAAGGCTGTCTACTAAAGACAGCTGTCTTGCCATAGATGAAGACAATCATCACGGAAAGCTATTTTTCTGATATATTATTTGAAACTTCTGTCATATTTAAAATGCTCCTTATTTATAAACTATTACATCATTTTCTTATCTGTAATGTCCTCCATGGATAACCACAAACTTGAAAATGATCCAAAATCTTGATCATGGCTTCCTACAAGCATAGGGGAACTCATTTATTGAATTGTCTATTTGGGGTTAGGAGAATGTATTTGGGTTTTACGTTTACTTCCTTTTTAAATATAGATCACTATTTTAGAATGTAAACATCCAATGGCATTTCTTCACAATGACAGGAATCGTAAGGCAGAAAATAGGTTAGTAGTTCTTTCACTCATCCAGAAAGATGCCCCAAATGTTCTCCTCAACTATGGCCAAGGAAATAACATTATTAAATGCCTTATGACTTGACAGTTATCCTCTATTCTTCCTGTTAAGCAACACTTCCAAAAGATCATCCAAGAAATCTGGCAAGCCACTGAAATGGTACTTGCAAATTAGATCCATTAAAAGCAATCCATGGAGTGCTGTGGGTGTGTAACTGACTGTGAATTACTGGGTAAAGAATTTAGATGCAGTTTTATTCCAAAACTAGATGTACATCATTGGTAGGTTCCTTAAGAGTACCAATTCCAGCCCAGAAACAAGTCAACACTCAACGGAGTATTTCTAAACTATCATTTCAAATTTCCACTGTCAAGGGGAGGAGGAAGGAATAGTAACGGGAAGACTTGTCAGCGATTAGCCATCCATAAAAATGTTTTCCCCGCGCTCCTCCTTCTGATCACAATGCTGGCGTCAGTTAGTCTCCTGTATCTGTTCCCCACCTCGCCCCCCTCCCGTCTGCAGAGAGCTGGCACTGAATAGCAGACTAAGGAAAAGACAAACATCCCAGCTCCCAGCACAATCCAAGCGCTAGCCCAGAGACACTTGAACAACATTCCTAACTTTTTTTTTTTTTTTTTTTTTTTTTTTTTTGCTCACTTCGCTTGTCCTGTCAAAGGTAAGCAGAGAGTAAAACGCCTATGAAACAGAAGGCCAGGAGGCCAGGAGTCACAATTACCATCCCCTTTCCTGCACCCTGATTTCTCCACAGCTCAACTCCCTCCCCCCAAACCACAGCAAACGGTTACTCAAAAGCTCTGAATCTGGGTCTTCAAGGCGCCTGTACACGTAGCTCAGCCCCCTTGCGGTGCCCATGTATCCGGTGGACAGCGAGCGCGCATCTGCCGTGTCCTGGCTACGGCTCCGCACGCCCTGCGTCCACGTTGCGAGACAAGCCTCTTCTGACAGGTTCCAGGTGCCAATGGCCAAGGCTGCTGAGCCGTGCAGCAGACGTGTGACCAACTCCCCTGGCGCTGTTCCCTTCGGCCACTCGCCCACGCCACCCCACCCAAGATCGGCTCCACCAACAGATTCAGGGATGGAGAGTACAAAGAGCCAAGCCACACACCAAAGAGCCTCAAAGATTTCCCATGTGGAAGAAAAACTTGACTGCACAGGCGCTCGCACACGCAAATACCCAGCGTGCTCCGGGGAGGGAGTCTCTTACCTGTCCCACGATGCCACTCATCCCTCCCCACCACCCTAGGTCGGCTGCCCCCCAACCTACAGTGGGTTCCCGGCTTCCCACTCCCAGCGTTGCGCACTCACTGACTGGCTGCGAGAGCCCAGTAGCTGCAGGGCCCACAGTGGCGGCGGCGGCGGCGGCAGCGGCGGCGGGGACCGAGACAGCGGCTGCAGCGGCGGCGGCCCCAGCCGGCGTCAGTCAGACTGGAGCCTCGAAGCCTCAGCGCCCGTATTAGTGCGCGGACCTGGAAAGGGGCCAGGAGCCCAGCTCGTGGGCCCGCCCCCGCCCGCCTCCCTGCGCCCGGAGCTGGCGAGGAGGGGGAGCGAGGCCCGCCCCGCAGCCACGTGCGCGGAAACTTGCCGCAGGGGTGCCCCTAAGTGGCGGGCAATGCGGTAGCCCCAGGGCCTCGGGTGGCCCTCTAGATGCGGGGCATGCGGTAGCCCCAGGGCTTCGGGTGGCGCTCTAGATGTGGGGCATGTGGTAGCCCCAGGGCCTCGGGTGGCTTTGTGCATCTTGCTACTAGACCCTAGGCTCACCCCTGTCTGCCATCAATCCCCATTGGGGGTCGGCAGTAGGGGGGCTCTTGGCTGTGTGGGTCACTTCAAGGCTCTTTCTCCTCCTACACCCTGAGACTTCTTGCCTGCTCCTGGAGCCTGAGATCCAAGGAGGGTTTTTGCCAGAGAGATACAGGACCAACAAATCAGTTAAGAGCACCTCATCCCACCCCCAGTGGCACTTTCTGAACCCTGATGCCTATTGTTACTTCTTATTGTCAGCATTTTAGAATAAAAGGGTGTCACTACACCCATGGACAGTGCCAGGGCAACTGGACTGCACTAGAATAGGCAGAAGGAAATCAAATCACTCTGAAGGTGAGTGGTGGTTAAAACTAGTCATATAATTATATAAATTGTCATTTTCTTACCCAAATGTATTTGCCCAACAGCCTAGCATGTAGCATATAACATTATCTTATCTAATAATACTGATACAACAGTATGCACACTGAGTAACGTTAATGTACAACCTTGTTGCCTCAAGGCTTGAATAACACCTAGGTAGCCTGCCTTTGAGGTCACTGTGGGCTCTTAGAACCCACTCAGAATACCTCAGAAAATGCCACCCATTGATTCCCCATTAACCAGTAGCTCTTCTTAGAAAAGTAGAATAAAGTCACTCTAGGCAGTATTTTATTTTAAAGATTTATTTATGCAAACAAGAGCTGGGGTGTAGGCCAGAGGTGTGTGGGTAAGAGGATTCACCAGAGACTGAGTGGGGAGCAGAACAGTCAGATTGACCGAAACACACTGATGAGGGGAGGAGCAGTTGAGAGAGGAAAGGTCTGCTGCACCATGTGGGAAACTCCCTGACCAGGGATGGAGCTCCTGCTGCAGTGGCTGCCAATAGCTTCATAGTGCTGAGACTGCTTTGCTCAATTACAACAGTATGATAATGCAAAAAATGACATCTGCCAAGATGAGAAAATGCAGTGCTTGGAGATCTAGAAATGGCAGCTAAGTTCAAGGCCTTAAACTTAAATTTTAGGGATCTTGGGGCCTCTGAAAGGACTGATTTGGATCAGTATTTAACTTGCTCCATAAACAGAAAAATCAGTCCTTTCAAAGGCCCCAAGAGCCCTAAAATTTAAGTTTAAGGCCTTGAACTCAGCTGCCATTTCTAGATCTCCAAGCACTGCATTTTCTCATCTTGGCAGATATCATTTTTTTGCATTATCATACTGTTGTAATTGAGCAAAGCCCTTACTTAAAACAGCATTTCTACAAAGCAGAACATTAAACCCAAACTTAAATTATCCTTCTATACCTGTGCCAATACTTCTGCTCTAGACTAGGTGTTCAGTTTGAGATTACTCTGAGTGTGTGACGTCATGAAATATTTGGACTTATGCTGCAGATTGCAATAGATCTGTACTTAACTGCAAATAATGGAATTAGGTCCTCAGAACTGATACTTTGAGACTCACTTTTTTAAAGAAAAATGTTATTTGAAAGGAAATGGTCAATGACTACCTCAGTTTCCTTCTCTTATGTGCATTATGCAGTGCAAAGGACAAATGCAGAAACAAGAAATAATAACGTCTGCATTGCTGGTTCATGCTTCTGGCATGGCGTCTTTAAGTTGACAGAATTCTCTTGGCTCTTGGCAGGACTTTATTTGCAGATTCTTTGACTCTGTAGTCTCTGTTTTTTCTGTATATTCTCATTTACATACCAATAAATTTCAGCACCTAAAAGTTAGCCTGTCATGTAAACAATGCCTGTCATTTGTTCCTCAAACCTATTATAGAAAGTTAATCCCTTCTACCCAAAAATAAAAGATCTGAGAAGTTCCAAGGAGAAAAATGGCTGTCCTGGGAAAGAAGGCTTAGTATTGACATTCTGTTTTCAGAAAGTGACTATCCTTGTAATAGCAAATTCCAAATTTTTCTCTGTTTTTCCTCTTAATATCTTGATTAGCTGTATTTTTACTGCTTGTTAGAATTTCCACCAAAGAAACTACATAATAGGAGTTATGTGACTGATTCTCTGTAAGAATACTGTATCCAGACAGCCTGGAACAATGGCTGGCACATAATAGATGCCCAATAAATATTTGTTGAATGAATGAAATGTTTATTATGTGGTTAGAAATATCAGGAATGTGATTAGAAGAAAGATGTAGACTTGGTATTTTACCTCCAGAAGTGATAGCAGAAGCCAGGAGAATAAGTGAATTCTGTAATGAAGAAATTACAGAGAATGAACAGAAGGAGGAGCTCACACTTATTAAGAAAGTACTAGGAAAAAATGGAGTGTGACAGAAAGGCAAAAGATTGGTCCCAGAGGTGGAATGATAATTCACAATTCTATTGCTAAATTTCCTCTCCTTTATACTCCCACCATTCCTCATGACTTCTTTACCTTACTCTGTAACCTGGTTTACTGGATGAGGCTGAAACTGTCAAAGCATGAAGTTGACCAGGTTGAGGTAGAATGAGGACAGGTAGGGACTTGGACATTTGTCTTCTAAGGGAACTCCAGTCAGCTGTTATCATGTGAGAATGGGAACATTGTTTAAAGGGGTAATAGATACTCAGAACTTTATGGAAAAATCATATAATTTTAAATTTTTTCCAACCTGTTTATTTTTTCAAGATGCAAGCCAAAGAAAATGTGTATGACCCAAATCTGACAAGAAAGTTGCAACCTCTGAACTTTGTCCTCTCTCTGGTCCATTTCAGTGTCTTTTTTCTCTAAAGAAAAACAGTAGCGAAGGTCATTATTTCAATCAAGTTAGCCCTCAATTAACATGGGGGAAAAACTCTTCTCCGAATTGATATATTTGTCCTTTCCTCCACTGTCAAACTTCGCAATTATTATTACTATCTGTCTTTCCTTCTTTACTCTCCATCCCTTCTTAGTTTCCCCAAATTTGACTTCTGCCATTTATCCCTACTCTTTGATTTTAGTGCTTTCCAACGTTCTTAGTGGTTACCAGTGACCTTTCAGTTAATTGTCCAGCAAGTTTTCTTGATCCTCATTTAAAAAACAATTTGAAGTACAACTTTATTATTTCAGTGAAATTCAGATTAATGTTTGAATTAATTAAATTCATTCATTTATTCAAATTGTTGCTTGGTAACATGCTATTTGAGAACCACTATAGGGAGTAGATGAGACTGACTTTAAAAATCATCTTTCCAGGGCCTCCCTGGTGGTGCAAGGGGTTAAGTGTCAGCACTATGAAACTATGGGCAGCCACTGCAGCCCTGAGTTCTATCCCTGGCCAGGGTACTTGCCACGTGGCACAGCAGACCTCTCCTGTCTCTCCCCGCTGCTCCCCTCAGCAGTGTACTTTAGTCAATCTGCCTGTTCTGCTCCCCACTCTGTCTCTGGTGAGTCCTCTCAACGCCCCCCCCCCCCCACACCTCTGGCCTGCACCCCAGCTCTTGTATGCACAAATAAATAAATCTTTTAAAAAACAAAATAAAAATCATTTTTACCAGGGGCCTCCCTGGTGGTGCAAGAGGTTAAGTCTCAGCTCTGAAGCTATGCAGCCATTGCAACACAAGTTCTATCCCCGGCCAGGGAGCTGACGCACAAGGCGCTGTAGACCTTTTCTATCTTGCCCAATGCTCCCCTCAGCAGTGTACTTCAGTCAATCTGCCTGTTCTGCTCCCCACTCTGGTGAATCCTCTCACCACCACCCCACACCTCTGGCCTGCACCCCCAGCTCTTGTATGCATAAATAAATAAATCTTAAAAAAATCATCTTTACCATTTCTAAGTGTCTGGTTCAATAATAAGTATATTCATATAGGTGGACAACAGATCTCTAGAAATTTTTCATTTTGCAAAATCAAAACTACATAGCAATTAAACACTAATTCCTCTTCATTCTTCTCTACCCTCTCCCCCAGCAACCACTTTTCTATGATTTCTGATTTTTCCATTTCTATGATTTTTAGTAATTTAGATACTTCATATGGGCAGTCTCATAATGTATTTGTCTTTCAGTGATTGGCTTATTTCACTTAGCATAATTTCCTGGAGGCTTATCCATGGTGTAGCTTGTGGCAGAATTTCCTTCTGTTTCAAGGACTCATACTATTCCATTGCATGTGTAGACCACATCTTATTCATTCATCTGTTAATGGATATTTGAGTTGCTTCTACCTGTTAGCTATTGTAAATAATGCTGTGATGAACATGGGGATGCAACTGTCTCTTTGAGATCCGGCTTTGAATTCTTTTGGATATATACCCAAAAGAGGAGTTTCTAGATCATAAGATAATTCTACTTTTAATTTTTAGAGGACTCTTGTACTGCTTTCTATATGACTGCACCATAGTACGTGTTTGTCAACAGTACACCCAAAGATTCTGGTTTCTCTGCGTCCGCCCCAACACTTGTTTTTTAACAGTGACTATCCTAATGGGTGTGAGATGATATCTCGCTCTTGTTTTGATTTGCTTTGCTCTTACTATTAATGATGGTGAACCTCTTTGCATACACTTGTTGGTCATTTGTATATATTCCTTGAAGAACTGTTTATTCAAGTTTCTTGCTGACTTTTTGATGGGTTGTTGGGCTTTTTGTTAACTTCAAATTAATTCAAAGTAGACTGAATTAGATATAAGACCAGAAACCATGCAATATATATTAAAAAAAATAGGCTTCAGTGATGACTTTGGGGACTCAATGCCAATGACAGGGATATTAAAAGCAAAAATAAATGGAATAAACTTATTTTTTACCAAAGTTAAAAAGCTTCCACACAGTGAATTATCAAAATGAAAAGACATCCTACTGAATGGGAGAAAATATTTGCACATCATATGTCTGACAAAGTGCTAATATCCAAGGTCTAACAAGAACTTATACAACCCAATAAAAAGAAAACAAAGAACCTAAATCAAAAAATAGGGAGAAGAGCTAGATACATATGTCTCAAGAAACATACAAATAGGCTACAGGCCCATAAACACATGTTCAAAATCATTATTAGGGAAATGCAAATCCAAACCTCAATGAGATAGTGCCTCACTTCATTGAGTATGGCCCATATATACAACAAATTTTGGCAAGGATGTAGAAGGGAACCCTCATACTGTTGGTGGGAGAGTGGACAGGTCCAGCCCCTATGGAAAACAGTATAGAGGTTTCTCAAAATATTAAAAATGCATATGCCAGATGATCCAGCAATTCTATTCCTTAGGATTTATCCAGAGGTTGCAAAACTAGTAATTCAAAGGCAAATATACACTTCTATGTTCACTGCAGCACTATTTACAATAGCCAACTTGTGGAAACAACTTAAATGTTTAATGACAGATGAGTGGATTAAGTAGATGTGGCGCACATACATGATGGAATAAGAGGAATTCTTGCCATTTGTGGCATTTGTGACAACATGGATGGAACTGGAAGCGATTATGCTAAGTGAAATAAATGAGAAAATTACCAGGTGATTTCACTTACATGTGAAATATGGGGGAACAAAATAAAAGGAACTGACAAATCACACCAAAGTCTAACATTATGGCTGCAGAACTGAGGCAGATAGAGGGGGGAGGTGGAGGTGGATATAAAGGGGGGGCAATGGTTATAAGGGATACGGTGCTCAGATGGTGGGTATGGTATGGTGATGTGCATCTGAGGAGGTGTGAACCTGAATCATAGTGTTGTAAGTTAATTAAAAAAAATAATATTCACTCCACAACAGTGGGAAAATCAAAATCCTTCAAGTTTTTACCTTTCACTCAAATTAGAGTTTCTTTCTTTTAAAGGATTGACTAATGCCATTAGACCACCAATTCTCCTGTGTTGTTTAATTTGGTTATATTGGGTTTTTGGAAAAGTCATGATGTAGTTTTGCTTGAAAAGCATAGAAAAAAATACGTTATGACTTTTCCAACAACCCAACAGTATATCTATCTTAGCTCCATTAGTCCTAATTGTAACTGCCTCGTGTTTTCTCAGACTTTATTCTGCTCCCGTTTTGTGTCCTCCATTGCTTTTTAGTTCCACAATGTTGTTGTGTTACCTTGAACTCCTCTT
Organism: Scalopus aquaticus; assembly: GCA_004024925.1. NCBI lineage: Eukaryota > Metazoa > Chordata > Mammalia > Eulipotyphla > Talpidae > Scalopus > Scalopus aquaticus. The sequence goes on from PVIJ01001807.1 coordinate 81,150, forward strand.
CAGTCATGTTCTGCAGTCCACGGGATTGGGATACCTCTTGAGATTTTATTCTTTAGCACATGTGGTGTTTTTCTTTCTCTACATATTTTTTTGTTTTCATGGATTGTAGGAGAGAAAGACTTTTCAAATATTGCTGTATATTGATAAAATTAGAGAACTGGTACCAGTAAGGGGTAGTAGGTAAAAAGAAGACCGGGGCAAAGGGGACCAAAGGATCCCCTCCAGTGAGTGTGGGGGATTCAAGCTTCCCACTGTGCTGCGGGGATGAGAGTTGTGTGGTGGGGTCCACAGTGATCCCCCCTCTAGGCCAGCTCCTCAGTCTAAATGTCCTGTATAATCTCACCTCAGTATTTACCTCTAGGCTATTTTTGAGCCCCACATGCTGCGCTGGGTATGGATTGCAGTTGAAAGGGGTCAGGCAGGAGTTACTTTCTTTTCTTTCCCAACACAGAAAGGTATCTGCGGGTATTTGCTACTGTTCTTAACAGGGCTTAAACTCTGCTTTATGCACGTATTCCTTTGTTGTTCTTCTTTTAGCCTTGGGGTAGATGGCGGCCTGTGTTTTGAATGTACCAGCTTCAGCTCTAAGAAGTAGCCGCTTCCCTCAGGAGACACAGGTGACCCAGCCTGTTTAACCCCACTGCGTCAGGCTCCACCTATTCCAGATTGAGAACTTCAAGCTCAAGCTAGCAACCATCCTTCTGCATTCCAACTCCTATAGTTCTCTAACAGCGCATCCTTTGTCCTGCGCACCTATTTGAGACCACCTTACCCAGTGCAGTGTAGATCTCAAGAATCCTGGATGCTGGCATGTGACCCCGAGTTAGCAATTGAGTGCCCCTCTTGTGGTTTTATTGCCTTGTTATCACGATAAACACAGTTTGCCTGACATTTTTCCTCCCCCTTTTCACTGGATCATTGCTCCTACTGTGTGCTGTGGTAATCTGTTATTCCTTCAGTGGTTTTTGGCTTTGTTCTGTTGTCATCTAGTGGTGAGTATATGGAGGATGGAATTCTGCCACCAAATTGTGGGCCTACATTTTCCTATTGTAAAAAAACCTCCAGCAGTGACTACAGAGAGTTGGACTACTTTTGCTTTCCCACAGGTGGTACTATGGTTTTATTTGACTTGATTTTTTGTCTTTTGCTGTCTTCCAGGTAGTGCCATTGTTTTAATAGTAGCTGGGTCAGCAAGGTGTGGGAAGGGTCTTGAGAGTCAACTAAAACAGTGGTAAAGACGGTACTTAAAACAGAGCTTAAAACAGCGTCAAAGTGGGGTCAGGCCACTGACTGTGTGTTCTCATTTGCTCCCTAATTGGAGACCACTTAAGTTCAGGGAACAACAACAGAGGTGTTTAACAAAAAAAAATATTGGGGCAACAGTTTCTAAGACCACAAGTGGTCTACTGCCTCACTCCACATTGTGTCTGCAGTGTCTTGTAGTCCCAAACAAAAGGTCACTCATGGAAGATGGCGCTGTCCTGTCACTGAGGGCCTGGAGCTGGCATCTTGGTCAGCAGTGTACCAGGGTCCAACTCACGGTGCCAGCTGGAGGAGCTCACAGGTGGGGTGGCTGTGGTGACTCCGCAGCCGCTCACTGAAGGCTGGCTGGACAGCAACGGAGGCAACAGCACTGGGAGGTTGTGCCAGATGGACACATTAGCAGCAGTGGACTGCTTTCAAAGGTGGCCAGACACAGAGTGCTGGTCACCTATCAACAGTGCTGGTTAGTACTTGTCACCGGTCCCTAAGAGACACCAGCGTTACAGTTCTCTGTGAGTTATTGGCCTACACCAACAACAAACAGCTCTTGTAGCAACCAGCTCTTTTTGAGATACACCAGGCCAGGTGTTCTTTGTAGGTCATGTCAGAGGCAGGGCAAAGGCAGGTGCAGTGGCCTGTTTCTGCAAAAGTCTGTTAAGGTTTGAAGGTCCATGGAGGTCGGTCTGCAGGTCTGCTGAGTCCCACAGAGGTCATCTACACGATTCTTCTTCAGAGGCCATTTGCAGATTCCTTCTCTCTTCAGAGTTAAGTTGCTGAGTGCTTCTCTCTTTGGAGGCTAGGAGCAGAATGAATCCAGGCTGGCTCTTGCTCTGCTTTATGTATCCTCTTTCAGGGTCCCCCACCTTACAAACCTAATGGGATCATTTTTGATCCTAAACATCCAGCACCCTAAGCATTGGTGCTAGTTAGCACTAATCAGCTTGCTTCCATTTTACAATACAAATAATTAAATCATCACATAAATGAAAATGAGCTCAAACCTGATTGATCCATGTACCAAATACAAAAGAGAAAAGCTGGGTGTCTGCACAGACTCAACCTACCCTGAGTTCAGGTCAGGTTCATGGCCAGTAGTTCCCAGAAGCCACGGCTAGAGCTGGCCGTAGTGGGTCAACTGTTTCCTCTTCAATGGGGCCAGGTATAACAATGCAAAGGGGAGGGTGCTGCAGCAGCACTGGAACATGGGTTACTTTTTTTGAGTTCTTATACATGCTCACTTAGAAGTCATTCTATTTGCTTTTTATCATTTCTACTTGCACAAGTCTTGCCTTATTCAGTGAAGTAACTAAAATGCTCTCAAAATCTGGCAGCTAAACACAAAGTTTATTTACTTTATATAAAGTTTTTGCGATATGCTAAGCACTGTGCCGTGGATACCATTTTGAGTAAGGTATGGTTTCCATTTCTAAGGAGCTTATTGCCTCACACAGATGTGAAAATATCACTGTTGATGAAACTAAGTCAGTTTTAGCTTATTAACTTTTTCACTTAGGTCTTGCCTGTAAAACGTATTTAGAAACTTTCTACTTACACTTTGAGGTGCCAGCCACCAGACGCAGAGCGGGCAGGGTCCAGGAGGCCTCTCAGCACCCAGGGAATCTGCACACTTTTCTCCTTGGGTGTGTCGTCGTTTAGTGGTTTTGCCTCTCTGTAGTCACTAGTCATCCTTATCCTCCTGCAGCCTTTCTTTGCTGTGGCAGCCATTTGGCCATAGCCGTTTGTGTGACGCCGACCTTACATGCTCAGCCTCCGGGCGCAGGTGCGCCCACTTACGCATGCCCACACCATACTACACCATCAGGCATGCGTGCCCCAAGCCCACACTCCCAAGCGCTTCCTGCATTAGCACAATCCAGGCAGCAGGTGATAGCCATAGAGGCCAGCGTCTGAAAGCCTGATCATCTCATTTACCCTAAACACATCCCTAATTGTCATACCTTCAGAAAACTGAAATAGCATAATCAGAACAGAGTGCAAGTTCTGGGTCCAGACTACATGGGCTAGACTCGCAACTCCACAATCTTAGCTGGGGGACCTTGGGCAAGTAACTCCTTTGTGCTTTAGCGTCCTCTTCTATCGTAAAACCTAGGTGAATCAAATATACTGATTGTTTAGGATAGTGGCTGGCATATAAGAAGCACTCCATTAATGTTTGTTTCTGTAAAACATCAGAAACAATCTAATTCTGACTTTTTGGGGTTTATTATTTTATAATTGCTAGTTATTAGTCTGTACAGTATTTTACAGTATTTAAAAAATAACCTTCTGATATTAGTAAGGAACTTTTTGATATTAGTAAGGAACTAATATTAAAAACTGTCTTTTTAATAAAGAATTTTCAATTTCTAACATGAACCTGAGAGGAAATGGTTGCAGGGAGGTAAAAGGATTAATTAAGAACAGTAAGTATAAATAAAATTTTGGAGATTATCAAAAAAGATGAAGTCTTGCCATCTGTGATAACATGGGTAGGAAAGGAGGGGATTATCTTAAGCAAAGTAAGTCGGAAGGAGAATGACAAATACTGGATGATTTCACGTATACGTTGAATGTAAAGAAACAAAGGATCAGACAAAACTAAACCAAAACAAACCCTAGAAATCTGACTATAGAATTGAGGCTATCAGAAACAGAGGTGGGGAGCAAAGAGGGGAATGGGCCCAAAAGGACTATAGTGAAGGATTATGGGAGCTTTGGTAGTGGGTGCAAACAGATGTGAACCTGTAACCCTAAATCACATACAGGGTTGTAAACCAATCTTACATCAATAAAAATGGTATTTAAGAAAAGACTATATAAGGAAGTGGGTACTTTTATGACTGAGCCCATGTCTTTGACATAATTCCCTAGAGTTTAGTAAGTTGACCATATGGGTTTCTTCAGTGTTAATCAATTTATATGTATTTAAACATATATTAACTTTATTTTTAAATCCCATTAACACTGTTGAATGGCTGTAGTTTCTCTTTAAGCCCATCAGAATCAGGCAGGTACTTAGAGTAATTGTTTCTGTCTTCTGTTTTAAAATTATAGTTACGAATCATAATGATATATTTAATCTAAAGCAAAAGAAAATCTGACTTTTATTTACGAACACTTTTTTTCCCAGAAGAGGTATGAAGTTTTTTACTTATGACATTTAATTCTCTAGAATTATCATGACATACAATAGCACAGGTTTATTCCAACTTTATTTAAAATTTTAATTTGAAATGAAATAATGTGACACTGATACATAGTACAGTCAAAGATGGAAATACCCTAATTCATTTTCCTGGTTTGTTCAAGACTCCAAGCACGAGTCAAATATCTAAGTCGTATAAAAAGTAGGTCCTTGCCCATTTGTAGCCAGCTCCAAAATGGAACTAATTTTGAACCTGCAATTTAAAAATAATTACAAATTAACTTTAAATAAACTTAAAGAGAAAATGTATTAGTTTAAAATTGTATTTTAGTAGTCAATCTACATCACCACGAATGACCTTCTAGTCACCTTGATCTCAATTATGTATGTATGTAAAACATTTAATTTTATGTGTATGTTAGAAGTGACGTGGGGGGCACATTTTCATGTTTTACACACCACTTTCAGTCTCATACGCACTACAGAGAATCAGACAGTCCTCCACATATAATATAAATATTGATGAATGAGATAAGAAATTTGGGACAAACCTGACTTTTAAATTCTATCAAAGACTCTCAAACAGCTAAAATAAATGCCATCTTAGCTAGCATGATGTGGTGTCCACTGGTTGCCAAATGGTAATGTGTCAAGCTTAGCTGAAAAATAAGATTTGCCTCTTTGAGCATGTTATAAAAACGCATCCTTGATTTTACCCCTTGGAATTGTTTTTTCACTAAGTCAGGAATACAGCCTTCTTCCTACCCCCCAAATTTTATAGGTTATGTAATTGTAATGGTGGGAAGTAAAAATCACAGTACTAATCACTGACAATTTTCAGACTTTAGTCCAAACGCTCAAGCTTCTTTATCTTTTCTCCCCTTTCTTCCAGATTAGGTATAATTGACACAATTGAAATATATTTGAAGTGCACAGTGTGATGATTCAATGTAAGTATACACTGTGAAATGATTACCACAATGAAATTAATCAACACACACACCTTAATTTTATTTAAATCATGGACAAATGAATTAACCCATCTTCAAAGTTGAAGTGAGTAGTTTCTCCAAAAGCAACAAAACAAATTCTCTTGAAGTGAAATGAAACTTGGGAGATTTAAGTTGTGAAATTTTCAGATGGTCCTACTCGAAGTTCCTACTAACTGTGCCTGGCTGAGGGTTCAGGGACATTTTCATAAACCAGAAAATGTCCACTGAGTGCTGGTTAGTGGAAAAATAAAAATTACATGTAAAATAACAAAGGCACAGCAAATAGATAAGTAAGATTATTTCTATACGTGAGTCCAATCTTAATGGCAAAAAATAAAGCCTATGGTCAGTCTTATGACAAATTTGTCCAGATCTGTCTCACTCCACATAGGAATACCAGCTTAATTAAATGTATGATTCACAATTCATAGTGGATCCCTTTAATTGTAATTTTTCCTACACTTGCAGATAAATGAACATTTGTGAAGAGGAGGGGTTAAAATTTCATTACCATTTTATCCTCAAAAAAGGCTTTCTCATTGATTTGAATTTATGTAGCAGTTTAAACAAAAAAAGGTTACTATCAAAGCACGTTGTAGACATTAGTCTTATTCTATATTGCTATCTTCATTCCACAAATGAGGAAATTGATTTACCTGTAGTCTACATTAGGACAAAACTACCTCTGTAATGCAAATGATACAAACTTTTCCCACTTCAGTTGGCCACAGAGTTGATCATTACAGCTCTAAGTTGATTCTTTTACCTGCCTCCCGTCCCCACCCTTCTAGGCTGCTACTGTGGAGATTCCTTATGTTTCTATAAACTCAATTTGATTCAGCAAGACTCTTAAGAGGCTTGAATTCATTCTAGATTATGTAGCTGATATAACCTCCAGACTGGTTCTTACCCTTTTTCTGTTCCTAAACATCTGAGGATACAGAGCAATGTCTTCCTGCAACAAGGACTTTCTAAGAAGGGACTCTGAAAGTCTCCAGTTGATAGTTAATGTCCTACACTCTGAATTAATTTTGGATTATTTTAAGGTAAGCAAAGGAAAAACTGGAACATATTTTAAATTCCACACAGCCAGAGATGTCTAAGCTTTTCTGAGAAGGAATTATTAAGAACTATGATAGATTTCATGTTATTCTAGGTCTTAGAGATTTTTGGATATATATACAGATACCAGTTAAAAATTGGCTCTAAAAGGCTGTGGGTATTTGGAGTAAAAACAACTTAAATCCCTTACTTAGCTTTGCAGAGCGGTTGGTAGGTATCAGTATCTACAAAGTAATGAATTAATATAATACCCCCCCCAAATATTATGATGCAAACAATAAAGTTTATCTCAGCCTATGAATCTCATTTCTACCTTTGGATCACTATAATACTGTCTGTAACAGCAAGCTTTATTGAATTCTTGGGCAGGGAAGTAAGCCTACTAAAGACTCCAAGAAAAGACTGAAAGAAAATGTAAAAGGCCAGATGCAGTGTGGAAGGATTAGTAGGCAGTACTTCCTAAAGAGCTGTCTCTCTGAGTCAAGATAGCTGACTATGTGCTGGTAGGAGAGGGAGAACATGAAATCCAGCTGCCTTTATTGGACAACTGTATTGCCTGACATCTGCCCCCGCCCCCCACCAGGCTCTACTTAAGATCAGCTGTAGTATAAGCAATATTCTCACCTTCAATTTCAGTCCAGTTGACAGCAATTTCTGCTATTGGAATTTTGAAGTACTGTGCAATGAAAAGCAGTTCCACATCAAATGCCCTGAAATAGAAAATACATTGATATTTATTCTTAAAAAGCCAAATACAGTGTAATTAAATCTCTACCATGGTGAGTTTTAAAGAAGCTTACATGGCAGATATAAAGTTTATAATGTAAAACTGAAAGTCAGATTCACAAAAGGTCAAATCAAAGTTCAGCAGTTCAGAAGCTTCAAAGCAAATAAAATTCAGTTACTGCCTAACATTTAATGAGAAATACGGTGTCTTTACCACAACTTAGAAACTCTCGGAGGTAAAAGTAGCCTCTTGAGGCACCAAAAGAAAATTTAATCCTGGAATTTTTCAAGTTTGATGGTTTTCAATCCCAGCCTTAATTAGCTCAAAGTACAGAGTACAGAATTGATAAGAATTTTCAACAGATTAGGAGAGCTGATTGAAGTCTGAGAAGTTCTAGGGGAGAATATTCTTTATCACTTTTTATATTTTACAGTTAACAAAGGATCAAGTTTTGTGTTCTAGAGATAGGATCTGTTCTTTCCCTTTTTCCTTCTTCATGCTGTCCTAAACAATAGAGTACTGGCAGCTACTATGACAGGGAAAAGTCAGTTTAGAATGAGTCTGAAGTGCTCTTTGGGAATAACTAAATACATACATAGGAATTAGATATGTCGCTTCCTTTTAACAGACTAATCTCTAGTCTGAATTCCTAGTTCAACCTTCCTGCTCCCTATAAGTTTCTTTCTTAATGCGCCTCGGTTTAGGTTAAATCTGCTTTGCCTAAATTTTCTGAATCCTCTCTAAGAAATTTTCTTGGATTGCTTTCAAAATTTCTCAATTGTTTCCTTTCATTGGCATGAAGCTTAGGAAGAGAAGTATCAATACCTGTTAAACCTTCTTCATCGTTTTTTAATCATCTCTAAAAGCTGATGCTTTAAATTTTGCTTTCATTCTTGAGTAATTAAGCCCCTACTTTCTGACTGCGTGGAACATACTTCAAACTTCCAGGGCTTGATTTAAAAATATTAGTGCAGACAAGAAAATGCCTAAAACATACTTTTACTTGATTTCTCTTACCTCAGACAACTTGAATTTGGGAGTTTTGCTTTCTTGGCTATAGTACTACCACCATGCATTATGCAGCTAGTTTAAATTTCAGTATTTGGATGATTCAACATGGACACCATTTTTAAAAACACTTAATGCTTTTTTAAAAAAAAATCCTAATAAAATATTTACTTAAGATGAACAAATGATCAACAAAAGTAGGTTCTTTCTGTATTTTTTTTTAAGATTTATTTATGCATACAATAGGTGGCGTACAGGCCAGAAGTGTGGGGGTGGTGAGAGGATTCACCAGAGACAGGGTGGGGAGCAGAACAGGCAGATCTACTGAAATACACTGCTAAGGGGAGCAGCGGATGATACAGGAGGGGTCTGCTGTACCATGTGGGTAGCTCCCTGGCTGGGGATCGAACTTGTGCTGCAGTGGCTGCATATAGCTTCATAGAGCTGAGACTCAACCCTTTGCACCATCAGGGGTCCCAGTTCTTTCTGTTTTAAAAGGACTGTACAACTGTTAACTAGAACTGTGACACTCATGAAGGAAGAAATAATTAGAATATTAAGCCTAGTGCTTAACTCTTCTCTTTTAACAGAAAAACACAAAATTACCTAATAGGCTGGATTAGTTCTAATGATATTAAATAACCTGAACAAGATTATTAAATATTTTTCTAAGGATATCAGTGGATAGTTAGTGACATATCAAAACAAAAACAACATAAGAGACAAAACAATTAAGAATGATGGCTGAAAATAGTGGGGGAAAAACTGCACCGATTAATGATTAAGAAGTAATTTTATATTAAAAAAACTGAAAGAGCTATTCATTTTGTAAACTTTATTTTAATTTTACCTTTCTCTCCTTAAACACTTTGAAAGATATTTATTTTTTAAAAATCGCAACTATATCATCATATTATAAAAGACCAATCTGTTACCAAAGTAAACTTTTTAAGATGCTTTAACTAAAATACCAAATATTTCTGGATAGAACCTTATGCTTATACAGAGAAGCAGTAAAGGGGTTACTTTCCATTTAAGGATGCTTTCATGTATTTTTGCAAATTTGGGGAGGGCAGAGTCACATGTTTTTCTTTCTTACTTAGTTCCTGGTATAGCTTTTACCTCACAGATACATCCCTGAAGAACAAAGAGTATGTTGAAATTTTGTTAAGCACAGCAGACACATATGTACACTACTATCCCTCCTGAAACCCCACTAAAATTAAAACAACCGTGATGTGATAAACACCCAAGAACAAAGAGAAGAGGAAGTGATAGTAATAAGAATAAAAACTGGAAAGCTGGAAAGCAGACCCAAGCTAACGGGTGCCACAGAACCCCCTAAAGGCACAGGTATCAGAGCCTTCAGATGATCTCTTTATGTGGGGGTACAGGTGGTACTGCAAAAGGGAGGGATTACTGAAATTTACTTATGATTTTCCTATCCTTCAGTTAGTGCTGCAAATACTGGCAGCTGGTCTAGTGTCTTCTAGGCAGGAGATTGAAGGATCCCACTTTAGTGAAAATGACCAGCCCAAAGGATAAGAACTTTGAGTTTCCCATACAAAATGGCCCTACTAGTTTAATCTGTAATGAAATCTATCTGTCGATCAGAGACTTTTGATGAGCTTTTCCTACCATACTAGAAATCTGAGGAGACTTCACTAAAAACAAACAAAAAACCGAAGCAACAGAAACAATCCAGGGAAAGAAAATATCTTTAAGTTTTAAATGAAATGTCAGAAAAGATAGTAGAAGATATTATAACCATGAAACAGGATAGATTTTTAAAAAATGGACACGGGAAACCAAGAGTTGTAGTAAGTTCAAATCTTGGTAGTAGAAATGAAAATTCAAAAGGAGGGTTGTCTCATAAAGTTGAGGAAATCTCCTTAGAGGAAGAAAAATAGAAGAGGAGAGATTATAGAGATTATAGGATTATAGGATCCACATCTGTTCTATAAGACAGAAGAGAGGAAACAGAGAGGAGATTGTCAAAGGAATGATTAAAGGCTATTTCTCAGAATTAAGATTGAGGGTCTACTTAGAATTCAATAAAATACATGAAACAGAGTCACAATAAGCCGTTGAATCATGATATTTCAAAACACTATGGAGAAAAATTTTCCATAGGGGGAAGTACAACATGCCTTAGACAAAGAATCAAGATTCTAATTGTTGACGAAATTGGAATTCTCCACAGAAACACTGAATGCCAAAGACAACAGAACAATGCTTTCAAAATCCTAAGGAAAAATTATTTCCAACCTAAACTGTTTCTCCAACTATCAGAGAAGAGTGAGGACAAAAATAAAGATAACTTTCAATACAGTCTCTCCAAGTTTCTCATATTTGTAGGAAGTTAGCAGAAGATGTGTTTTAATAAAACAGAGGGATAAACCAAAGAAAAGGAGGACAGGAGCTGTGTTGCAGGCCAGAGGACAACTAGAACATATGAGCTGATGAAATGTCTAAGAAAAGAGATGTAACTGAGGCATTATCTGATGAGTCAGAACATATTGAGCAAGAATTTGCACTCCTGACAGAGTCTGAACATGAATACTTTATCGACAGTAAAGTAATGCACACAAAAAATTCCAGATATTTATTATCTTTAGATTTCTAAAGAAATCCACAGTAATGTACACAAAAAACTCCAGATATTCATTATCTTTAGATTTCTAAAGAAACCCACAGTAAAGTAATGTACACCAAAAATTCCAGATATTTATTATCATCTATCTGCAAAGAAAGGTAATGTAATCATTGCACTCTGTGGCTCAAAAGTGAATCATCCTTATATAGCTATAAAAATCAATAATGATTCAACCAAAATTATTTCAAAACTGTATTAGAAGGATAAGTATGGAGTGCATATAGGAGTTTAAGATAACTCAATACTTATCTACTTATTTTCTATTTTGGAAAGTAGTATCTTAATTTGGAAAATAATGCAGACCTGTTATTTTGACTATGAAAGCAAATACACGAAACAATAAAGAGTTGAAAATGGCTATAGCTAGGGAGTAGGAATTGGGGATGAAGGGAGATGGGGCAAGGAAAGAATGACTTTTTTTTGGTTATAAACCTGTATAGAGCTGACTTCAAGTTATAAATACATATTATATAAAAAATAATTATTAAAGTATTGTTTAAAGAATATGTTTTAGAATTTACTCATAAATTGGGTAATATTATACCTTAAAATTAGATTAAAAGAATTTAGGTGAGGGGCAATACAGAGAATAAAGATTTATATGTATATTTATATTTAACATCACCCATAGTCAAGCCTGTAATTTTGAATCAAAAAGATGCCTATAGTCTTTTAACTTCAGCTATACTTGATGTTTTCTAATACTTAGTAATTCTACTTGATTTGGATTTCCCTTAAAGTTATAGAAAAAGTTTCAACGAATCTTTAGAAATAATTCTTTTTCTTATTTTTAATGATTTATTTATGCATACAAGAGCTGGGGTGTAGACCAGAGGTGTGGGATGGAGGTGTGAGAGGATTCACCAGAGACAGAGTGGGGAGCAGAAATGGCAGATTTTACTGAAATACACTGCTGAGGGGAGCAGAAGGTGAGAGAGGAGAGGTCTACTGCTCCATGTGGGTCAGCTCCCTGGCTCTGGATGGCACTCATGCTGCATTGGCTGGCAGTAGCTTGATAGTGCTGAGACTTAACCCCTTATGCCACCAGGGAGGCCCTTTAGAAACAATCCTTTAAAAAAAAAAAAAAACAACCTGTAGTCACAGGTAAGACTATGTAGGAATAACGACAGGAGGACATGCACAGCTTGGTTTCTAGAAGAACAAGCTGCATATGAAAAATCTCTCTTGACTTAAGGTACAGGAACAGAGATATTTAAATAAAAATTGATGAAACACTACTGTGGGGAAGGATATACTGCTAATCAAGATGATATGTGCATATTTGGGGGTTCCTCTTTAAAGACACAAAATACTAGATCCAAAGTGGAGCATGTGAGAGGCTAAAATTTTAAGTCAGATCAATACTATATCAAGAAAGTCCAAAATAATTAATTAAGAAGGCACGCATGCATGGGAACACACAATTTAAAAAAGAAGAAAAAATGTTCTTTAACTTAAAGAAAAAATAAAAACCCACAAAATCTTAGAACTGTGCTGTCCAATACAGTAGCCACTAGTCACAGATAGCTACTGGGCACTCTAGCCTAGTCTTGAATTGAGATGTGATTTACTTTGTAGATTGGCTTTGTAGTGAGGAATGTAAAACATCTCAGTGTTTCTTCACACTGAGTGCATACTGAAATTTTTATATTTTGTTACATAAAGTATATTATTAAATTACATTTAACTTTTTTTACTTTTTCAATGTGGCTACTAGGAAATTTAAATTACATATATAGCTTGAAATTGTGTCTCAGATATTCGTAATGGACAATACAGCCCTAGAGCAATCCTAGCAGTGATTCACAATTTTAAGTTGTCAATTCTACCGTTAAGTATTAATCCTAACCCTAATATCTAAATAATTCCTTTTAAACTACAAAGAACATAGATCTTTGACCCTAGTTCTGGACATAACAGATGACTGAAAAAATACCTACTGTAGAGGGAGGGATTTGTTTCTAGAGTGGCAACTTAGATTCTTTGATTTCAGAGTTCATTAACTATCAGTATATTTTATTTTTCAATATAACAGAAACAGGTGTCTGAACCTGAGGACCAAGTACACATTACTTAGAATTTTTTAATCTGTGGAGACACAGTTTATGCAGCACTTTGCAAGGCCACAGGAAGGCACATAGGACAATGGAAAGCCATTGAAAGATTTTAAGCAGGAGAAGTAAATTTGAATGAATACTTCCAATTTTTGAAAAGCCCCTCACTGTGGCATGGTAGTCTGGGAAATGATAATGTCCTAGATGGCTGTGGTAAAGAGAGAGGGAAGGAGAGACTCAGCATATCTTAACTAAGAAGTATGGATAGCTGATGATGGATTAAGTAAATGAGTAGGCATATTAAAGATGACCTCTGGGTTTAATGACATGGGGGTAACTAGATGTTTCAATGGAAGGATGGGGGGAAAGCCATACTAAGATGGGATGAGGAGTGAATGGGAATGGGAAGTGAAAAAATGGTGACAGTGAATACAGATCACTTTTTAAGAAAAGGCTGGCTTTAAAAGGAAAGGAGGCTAGAGCTGGAGGGGTAATGGTGTGGGGAGGGCCACTGCTGTTTTTTTCTTTTTTAATGGCAAGAAAAATTTACACTTGTTTTAAAAACTGATGAAAAAGATGTAGTTGTTTGGAAAGGGCTGAATATACAAAACAAGAAATAATTGGCCAGGATTAGGTTCTTGAGAAGGTGAAAGTGGATGCAGCAGTTCAAAGACTGGTCTAAAGCAGGAAAGAGAAGTACTGCTGTAAAATGAGAGAGAAGAGAAAATAGGTCCCTTTTCTGCTTTGGTGTTTCTGAGCTTCTTCTTTTTCTTCAAGGAAAAAAGGGAAGCTTAAGGAAACAGGATGTTTTCATATTTCTCATTATTTACTAAGTACAAGTAAAGTGAATTTTCATGAAACTTTATACCATACATTGGGTCTGAGTATCTTCAAAATGAGATAATCATCCAGGTTAAGTTTACATATAAAAGTGCCAGTTTTGTTTAAGATGGATATTTATTATGAGAATAAAGCACCATTTCTTATTACTTGGAATAACCACTGTGTAAACAAATACACCAGTCACACCCTGGTTAGGAACCTACCTACCATCGTTCAATGTGCAGAGATGAAAACGTCCGTGAAGCTGCTTCTCGAGTTAATAATTTGAACCCACACTGTGTGTCCCTGATTCCTTTGACACAAAGGAACCACACCAGAAAGTGGAACCCATACATGAGAAGAGTACGGAAGTAAGAACGCTGAAACAAAGACAAAATAAAAATGACTTTTCCATTTATTTATAAAGGAGACATTGAAAACACCTAGTTGTAGATGACAGCATTTTAATATTTAATTGACTGGTAGACCTTACATACAAATACCACTGTCCCATTAGATCCACTGGCAAAGTATATTAATAGTAATTGAGGGGACAACTGCTGCTTAGAGCAGGGCACAGGCTCTAGGTAAGCAATTACTTCCTGGAGGCTGAGTCAGACAAGAAGAATCAGAACAACTTCAATGTCCAAATTTTTAACTCATTCATTTAAAATATTTAATCAGATATCTGATATAACTATGGTAAACTTCTGCTGGTAGATTGAGGCCCTGACCTCAGGAAGAATCCCAACAACTGTGAGAGATCAGGGCCTCAATCTACCAGCAGAAGTTTACCATAGTTATATCAGATACATGATTAAATATTTTAAATGAATGAGTTAAAAATTTGGACATTAAATTTGAGTAGCTTTTTAAACCTATTCGAGGATCACTACTGTTATTAATAATTATATTAGCAGCAGTTATAGGGCATAATGTTCCATTATTCATGAAACACTGCAAACTCTAAAACATAAGACAGCCATCATTGTATTCAAGACTTTCAAATTTAGGATTTTTTAAAAAGATAGACTCTCAAAACTTTCTATAATTAAGGTAGTAGGCCCATAAAATGATACAATGCATAAACAAATAAACAATCTACTAGGCACCTGGAGAATATTTAATATCTCTACTAGAAAATCAAGGTGACTTCCTCTCTTAGGTTTTTGTTTTTCGTAATTATAATCTTTAGTATCATTCTTCATTCACCTGGCTTTTTCTCTGATCATCAAACAGAACCATGACTTAACAGTGATAACCTGACATAGTAGAAAAAGTCATTGAACTGTGCAGACCTATATTTAAATCCTGTTTTTCTTTTTTAAATGATTAGCAGGATGACCTTGAGCAAGTTATTTCAACTAAGTCTCGCTTTCCTAATCTATAATATGGGAATAAAATGCCTACTTGCAAACTTATTTTAAGCATTAAATGAGACAACATTAAAGTCTTTAGCCAAGTGTTTGGCACAGGTAGTAACAGGACCTCAATAAATGTTTTTCATAGAGGAACACTTGAAAGCTTACTCTGACATCCTGCCACAATTTTACTTGTGTATTAAACAGGGCAGGAGGGGAAGGAAGACTAAAACAAAATACTTATGCATGAGGCAAGTAAAACATACTTTTAAAAAGGATATAGTAATTCTCATTTATCACCTAAAATCATTAGTCATGTTTTGATGTAAATATATCTTACCTCTCTAAGTAGATAGGGCAGAAACCTCATCTTAAAATACTTTGAGAATCTCACAAAAGTTTGCTCAGGGCCTTCCATATAAAATACTTCCAATAAATACTTGTTGACTGATTAAACCTCCAAAAGATCACTAATGCTTAGGAGAGGAACAAATAGAAATTGAAAAATAGAAAAATAAAAATTAAAAGGTAGAAAAATTATACCTATAAACTGTTCTCCTTGAATGATTTTTAATGTGATTTAGGTGAGTTTATCTGTTACAAAACAAAAACATTCATGACTATTTTTGCTTGGATGTTAATGCAAGACTATGCTGCTCTTAGGATAATGGCTATTTTTAAAAACCAGAAATGTGGAGTTCACATGAAGACCTTAACTTACTTGATTTCTAACTTGTTTAAAAGTATAACAAGGTAAAAGACAAATAAGGGGATCTTTAAATTTTAAAACTTGGCAAAATATCTTAAAATTCAGAAGATACTTAAAAATATAGGATAGAATTATTTAACTAGATGACTCTAACAAAGTCATAGAGTAGCATCATACAAATTTCTGAAATGGACATTTGATAACGTGAAGGAAAAAGACATCTACTTCAATAACAAGATTAATATTTCTAATATTTATGATATGTAAAAATGGAATTTAGGTAAAATTTAATGCTAACTGGTAATTTCAGTATCTTAATATAAGCAATATAGCAAAGACTTGTCAAAGAAAATATAAAGGCATTAAATAAACATTATTCTGAATTCATTTTAAATGACAAATTCAAGAAAACCCAGACAATATAAACATGACTATTGTAACTGTTATACAGAATACATGGGAATGTGAATACATTTAAGGATACAGAAGAACACCACAGTGCTGTATCAAGTTTTATCTTCCAGTAGGGTAGCAGAACAGATTGTAGGATCAACTGAAGATATGTATAGAAGTATTTTGGAAAGATAAGTCTGAAAACTATTGAAGTTACTTTTTACTACCCTGATTAATTCCTTAATTTTCCTTCTGTCTACAGATTGATCACCATATGAGGGTTCATATAACCTACAGTACATGTACAAAAACCTGAGTGGTTCAGAAATGGAAGGGCATATGATAGTTTCTTGGACATGTGGCAAATGGACGTTTTGACTCTTGGCGATAAGTTTATACACGACATGTATTGGTTCTATGAGAATCATTCAGAGTTGAAGCCTACTGCGCAGCAGTTACATATCACATCTGCAGTGGACAACTGCTGACCTCTAGTCAGGAGAAAACTTTATTCTTTCTTTCTTTCTAGAGAGTAGCAGCAAATGCTGTGGCTACAAAAGCAGTATATCAACCACCAGGTATTAGAGATGTGGGAATGGATGGATGAACCACAGGTAAATGATAAATATCCTGGGATAGATCCCTTTAAGTTTGTCTAGAAGTATCAGGGTAAAAGAAGATTTAGACCATAACACAGACTCATTTAATTACTATTCCTAGGAAAAATCAGTTTTCAACTAATGGAAGTTCTAAGTGAAAAGAACTTAAACCACTAAAACAACAACAACAACAAAAACCTTAAAGTCCCAACTATCTCTGCCTACATTACTTCCATATCTTCCTAATTAGTCTCTTGGTTCCTGTTTTTCCAATCCTTTTTTTTCTTTAGCAAGTATTCCTTCTTTCTTCTATAACACATATTTTTAAAAAGGAAAAAAAAATCAGATAGCCATTAAAATTACATGTCTATTTTCATTTTTTTTTTGCACAGGTATTTTTACAGAAGTAATTGCATTGTATTTATAATATCACTGTTTCTTCCCCAATACAACCTATTATATTAGGTATTTTCCTGTGTTATTATATAGCCTCCACGATTACGTTTTGCATATTGCGTGATATTTTATTCTGGGTAAATATCTGTATTTTCTAGTGTTGGAATTTAGCATTTTATAGGTTTCAGTATTTTATAATGTGTGAACAGCTTAGATATATACTTCTTCTTTCCTCATCCCTGATGAATTAGTAAACTGATGAAGTTGGACAAGCTAATCTCTAAATTCCCTTTCAATTTTAAATTTCTAGGAGTATGACATTTTCCATGGCTGACAGATTAATCTTTTTTAAAACCAATGAGAATCTACAGGGATACAGAATACTGGAATAAATGCTAACAATGTTAAAATAACTGACTTTTAGAAAAAAAGGAAAGACAAGATTTCTACACTTGAGCATAACCATTAAGAGGCTTTATGCCACTAACATTAGCACAGTTTAAAAAAAAAAATAGAATTTTTCATATCTTATTGCAGAATCATTGAAGGGAAGTTTCTCTTTCATTCCACTAGTCCTCAAACCTTGGCATGCATAAAGGTGACCTAGAAAATGGTTAAAGGTGCTAGATTCCTGGCCCCAACTACTGTCTGGTTCACTGTCTAAGGTCAGCCTAAGAATATGACGAAAAAAATTTGACCTTGCATTGAAAAATTCTTGTTTTTATTATATTCTTCAATTCAACTTACCTATTCTTTGACCGAAATGACCTATTAGTAGATGACCATTAACAATATAAATGGTAATTATTGGCTTGGTATACTAGAACTATATTTTTAAGTGAAAAAAAATTAAAATAAAAAACACTGCACAGAATAATTACTTAATCCAGCCTTTTTAGACAAGTCTATGGATTTTATAAAATGAAGAATTTGCTGTCTTCAGTGAATTTTTTTATACTCTCATAAGGACAGTCACAATCTGTCAAATTATCAGGTTTAGTGTAGTTTTTTTTTGAAGATTTAATTATTTATACATACAAGCTGGGGTACAGGCCAGAGGTGTGGGGCGGCGAGAGGGTTCACCAGAGACAGAGTGGGGAGCAGAACAGGCAGATCAGAAATACACTGCTGAGGGGAGCAGCGGGCGAGGCAGGAGAGGTCTGCCACACCATGTGGGATTCTCCCCGGCTGGGCATCGAACTCGCATGGCCGCTGCCGACAGCTCCACAGTGCAGTGCTTAACTGCTGTGCCACCAGGGAGGCCCCAGGTTTAGTGTATTTTTTGAGAGGAATAGTTTTTTAAAAAAATAAACTTTGAAACTCAAAATATAGCATTTATGTGTGAAAATTAAAGGCAAGTTGATTGGTTAAAAAAAAGAAATAAAAAATAGTTACTTGTATCCTAAATCAAAGTGAAGTTTGCATTCTTCTTGCATATTCATTAATGTAAATCAATTACTAAATGTGCCAATTTTTCATAAACTTTCCAAAATTAAAAAAATTTTCTTTTCTCTTGAAAGGAGCTTCATTTTTATGAGAATAAACAAGAACACCTATTTTTTGTTAATGTATATGTAAAAAAAGATAAAAAAAACCTGTCGATTCATGCCTCTTAATGAAAGCCTCACCTGAGCAATTGATTCTTTTTCCAAATGAGCTCGAGATCCACATGCAATAGCCATTTGATTCTGAAGGAAAAAAAATAATTTTTAATTTTAAGTATTATTAATAAAACCATTTATTTTCAGTGATTTTTAGTAATTCTTTTAAAAAGTAACATTAAAGATTTTTAAAGGTTTACTGAAGAGTTCAGAAGTCTAGTCATACTGACGAGAAGACATTACTCAGGGCTAAATTTAAGCAGCATATATTACCTCAAAAATCATATTTTTAAGTGATTTTCTGATAAAAACATTCTATTGATACAGCTAAACAAATTAGTGGTATATGTCTAATTTTGTATATGGCTGATTTACATAAAACCATTATATTCTGGATAATCCAAGAATATCAACTGGAAAACTAGTACAAACAGTAAGAATTTAAAAAGATGAGTGGGCACTAAATAAGCATAAATAATACTAGTAACTTCATATGTACAAGTAATGAAGAAATTATACTATGGAAGAAAAGACAGCACTTAGAACATTAATAAAAAGGGAAAATTGAGAAAAAACTTTACAAGAAATGTGTTAAGATCTAAATAAAGGAGATAAGAAAATGCTACCAAGGGAAGCAAAATGTTACCTATAAGAACTTTCAAATGAAAGGTTAAAACAATACAAATATTAAAAAAGGTTTTTAATTTAACTAGAAAAGCTGATTTGAGAGTTATAAAGAACCAAAAAGAGCCAGATAAATTTTAAGAGTAAGAAAGGATTATCCAGAGCATTATAAAAATTATTAAAAAGCTATAGTAATTAAAAGTAACGTACAGGAATGCTAAATAGATAAATACAAGAACCAGAATGGAAAGAACAGAAACATACACAATCAGAAAAACATCGGTACTGAGGATATGATAAAGATGACATTTCAAGCTGGTGAGAAAAAGATGAACTTATTATAAATGCTATGGGACATCTTCGTAGGTACCTGGAAACTAAATTAAGAAACTAAATTAAGTTGGACCTCAACCTCATAGTGAATACTAGTGTATAGTCCACATATATTGAAGATCTAGGCATAAAAAATATCAGAAATAATTAAAAAAGTTATTTTAAGGAAGGCGTAAATACACAAAACTCAGAAGAAGGTCACTTTGATAAAAAAGTGTGGCAAAACAACAAAAATCCAACCATATTCAAAATTAAATCCAACATACACACAAATCAAAGGACACATAAATTGGGGGAAATATTTTAATTTATATTACAGACAAAGGCTAGTCTCCAAAATGCTTTTACAAATTGTTATAAAAGTACTCAATTTAGTTTTCTAACTCAGTTGGAAAAGAGGCAAAAGCTATGAACAAAATTCATAAATGAGGAAGTGGAAAGAGCTCTTAAATAATGGAAAAAATCCTCAGTCACATTTATATTAACAGCAATGAAAATAAGATCTATCCGTTTTTATCATATTGTGCCTACACAATATGACTCTCTGTGGATAGCAATTTGAAAACCATTATCAAAATTACCAATATATATATATATACATAATTTGACCAGCAATTCCAGTCTTAGAATTCTTGCCATAAACGTGCATGTGTAAAAAATGACTTTCATCCAGTTTTGTTTGAAGCAGCAAATGTGTACATCTATCAAAGGGATGAAGCTATGAAAGAATGAGGAAGCACTTTGATGTATAAATATAGCTCCATTTTCATGATATACTGTTTAGTAGAAACAACAGAATAGTTACAGTATGTAATAATTTTGCATTTTAAAATAATAAACACATACACATCTTCCAGGTGAACATACAAGAAATGAATTATACAAGTTACTTCTGTGAGTAACTGTGTGACTGAGAAATGAAAAGGAGAACTAGTATTACTGTGTATCTTCTTGTACCATTTGAATTTTGAACCATTCACACCAATAAAGCATTCATTGTTTAAAAAATGGCAAGCCTATAAATTTACACATATAAGATACAACTTTATCATAAAGAGAAAAGTTAGCAGTTGTCAGCACCCACTGACACTTTATATATTTGTGTTTTTCTCTCTAAATTTAAAAACCATACATGAAATTTGCTCATGTATTGTATGTTCGTTCTCATTTAAAAGAACCTTTTCTTATATATAGGTTCATTGCTATTGAAATTTTTATGATTGGCATTTTATAGCATACAGAAATGAAGAGAAAAGAAAAATTAAGTCCCCTCTACCCATCACCTGGATCTAACAAATATCAACAAAAGGCCATGTCTGCTTCCTCTAAAGATCCTCACCCACCGCTCCACACACTCTGGAATTTAATTTTGAAATAAATTCTAAACATCATATAATAAAAATTGATATATATATTTCAATAACAATATTGTTACTACCCATAAAGTATTAATAATTCCTTAATACCATCAGATATATAGTCAAGTTTTCAAATTATTATCCAAAGATCTCATGAATTCTCTTATTTGAATCAGGAACCAAGTTAAAATTCATATAAATTGGTTGATATTTCTTTTATCCATACTTTTAGTATTTTTTTCGGTAATTTATTTGTACAGGAAAACATCTAATTTTCCCGTAGAGTTTTCTAGATTTTGAATTTTGCTGATTACATCTCCCTGGTGACATTGAACATGTTCCTCCATCCCCTGTATTTCCTGAAAACTAGCTATTAAGAGCTAGAAGTTTGATAAGGTTCAGGTATATTTTTCAAGAACTTGTCATAGCAGTGTCACATGTCTATTGTTGTGTCAATTTTAAGGTCAACATAATATTTCATCATATAGATTGACCATATTTTGACTATGCATTAGCCATTTCCAAATTTCAAGTTATAAAGGTACCTAAAACATCTCTGAATACAAAATTAACTGTATTTTGGATTTCTTTCTTTGGAGAAAGTCATGAAGTAGAATATAGTAACTTACTAAAGTTTTGGTCAACAGACCACATATGTGATAGTGGTCCCAGTAGGCTAGACCATACAGCCTAGGTGTGCGGTAAGCTATACCACCTAGATTTGTACCTAGAGGTAAACTCTTATGTTCCCACAATGATGAAATCTCCTAACTATTCATTTCTCAGAATGTATTGCCATTGTTAAGTGACACATGACTCAGTACTAAAAGTATGAATGTTGTTATCTTTAAGGGCTAAATTATCCTTATCCACATCCACTAATATTGACTATTTCATCAAATACTTGACAGCTCTAATTATTCTCATTTTAAATTTGTTAATTTGATATGAGGAAAATAATAACCACATGTGATTGTGATCTAATTTCCTTTAAAAAAATAAAATGGTAAACTTTGGAAGAACTTTTATTGGCCATCTATATTTCCTTGTGCAAATTATGTATTAAATATTTTGCTTTTTACTCAGTAGTAAGAATAATTTCTGCCCTTCTTTTTCTGTTAGAGGTACTTTGCTCAGGAAGAAGAGAAAAGCTTTCTTTAAGGTTTTATTTCTTAAAGAACCACATTAAAACTTCAGACAGCATCTGGTAAGTAGTTTTATCTCTGCATCTAAAAGGAACAGGAAGATCCTGAGCAACAGACAAAAAACAATACCCTTCCACCTCCCAGAGACTGAGTTGTTAAAGTATTATTTAATTAAACTAAAAACAAGTTAAAATCAAAAGCTTTCACGAAGTCGCTTTCTTCTAAACTTCTTTCAGAGTAGTTGAATTTCTTATGACTTTTAAAAACTTTTACTACGATAGCTGGTGTTTTAAAAATAATCTTTTTATAAAGGGAAAACTGATGTACAAACTGTATATGCTTCAGAAATACAGGATCCCTTCTCTTCAGGTGTAAAGAGTGGTACATTATTGCCTTCTAGAAAGAAATGCTTAATCAGAATATCTCTTTCCTAGTACTTTCTCAGTTAAGTATTTTCTCACAGTTCATTAGAGATGGAACAGACTAGAAGCAATAGGTGCAATCTACATTGACAATTATAAATAGTAACATTAGAATTAGCTCTGGAAATCAAGCACAAAGACTAATGTTAATAATTAGAGGTAATGGTTATTGAATGCTGAACACATGCTAAACATTTGACATACATTTAAACAATTTTAATCATTACCTCAGGATTATAAACTGGACTCATAGTATATGTATCATAGATGAAGAAAGGCAGAGGGCTTAACTTGTCCACCATCACATGAAATTTGAACCTACGTCTATTTGAACTCCACACCCAAAGTTAAAAAACATACTGAAATGAAAATGGAAATGGAAATTGGCACAGGTACACCAAAAAACACTGACTCCAAATGAAGAGACATAGAAACAAAGTTTAAACAACTTAGAAAATAGTAGAAGAAAAGTCTGATAAAAGTAGAATTAGTAAAATTAGTCATTCATCCGATATGAGCTGAAATGGAAAACTTGGTATATGAAGCAAAGTACTGAGTTAAGAAAAGTTTTATTTATTAAAAAGTAGTTACATTTCGATTAAAAAAATCTTTCCTTCCCTATAGTCCATCAAAAGCAACATAGGTTCATTGTTAAAAGAAACAATGAAACTGAAATAAAAATAGAAATTTGAAGAGATACTCATAACCCAGAGACAAGTGATATTAAAATATTATTTTATAGATAGCTGGATATCTATATCCAAATATATATAGATGCTAAATTTTTTTTTCAGTTTTTTTTAAATTTTTTTCAAAAAGATTTATTTCTATTTATTTAAGCATATAAGAACTGGGGTGCAGGCCAGAGGTGTCGTGGGGTGAGAGGATTCACCAGAGACAGAGTGGGGAGAAAAGGCAGATCTCCTGAAATACACTGCTGAGGGGAGCAGGGGCAAGACGGGAGTGGTCTGCTGAGCCATATGGGTTAGCTCCCTGGCCGGGGAATAGAACTCATGCTGCAGTGGCTGGCGACAGCTTGATAGCACTGAGATTTGAACCCCTGCGCCACCAGAGAGGCCTGTCACTTAATTATGTTTAATGAATAATCATCCTAAATAATAATGAATTTTACCAGTATAATTTAATATTGGATATCAAAATTGTTTCTAGCTTTCTCCTCTTACTAAAAACACTGCTATATAAAAAAACAAAAAAGTAGATAACAAAACTTGGAATATATATTCTCTAGCCCTTTACAGAAAATTGTTGGTCCCTGTTCTAAGAGGATTCACTTTCAAACTAGGTTTGCTGTCATTAAACACCTACTCTGACAGGCATCTCTTGTCCTTCAAAGCTTTGGGGAAAACATTTTGTGACGTACTGAGATAGACTCTCGTAAATGTCTATTTTCTAAGACTGCTTTTTAAATTTTTCTATTTTCCCATGCTTTGATTTTCACAAAGATCTCAGTCAAATGCAATACAACTTTATATAAAACAAATAATTTGGGAAGATAAGGGATGTGTCTTAGAAGCCTGGTCATCTACCTATATATTCAGAGGGAGAAACAAATACAGTAGGCTCTTAGAGATGTCATATGCTCCACACACCCACACAGAAGGGAAGCAATAAATTGCCACATTCTCTTCAGAACAACCAAACTGTCATTCAGATAGGAAAAGCTGTACCAAAACTGGACTTGGCCAAGGCTACATTACAACAGCTTTCTATAGTTTTTCTTTCTTTCTTTTTTTAAATTAATTTTTTATATATTTATGCATACACAAGAACTGGGGTCTAGGCCAGAGGTGCAGGTGTGTGTGTGTGAGAGGATTCACCAGAGACAAAGTGGGGAGCAGAAGAGACAGATCTATTGAAATACACTGCTGAGGGGAGCAGCAGGTGAGACAGAAGAGGTATGCTTGTGCCATGTGTGTTAGTTACCTGGGCGGGGATTGAACTCATGCCACAGTGGCTAGCAATAGCTTGACAGCACTGAGAATTGAACCCCTGTGCCACCAGGGAGGCTAGTTTTTCTTAGTGGGATTTTACTCCATATCCCTTTCTAATTTGTTACCTTTAATCATTTGAGGACTTAAAAACGCCCAAAGTAAACTTGTTGAAACTATGTCTATATGAAAATTTAAGATCCAAGTAATGTCCTGAGGAATTCTTCTATTGTCAAGTAGGGATTTCTTATTCTATTTCAAATTATTATTTTTTATTTTTTTTTAATTTATATATATATATTTTTATTGTTATTTATGTCTTTTACATTTTGTATTCTCCTTGGGTAGCCCACCACCAATTCACCAGTGATCCATCTCCATGGTCCCTTGTGTTCTTTTCTATTCCATTTTGTGCGCTTTTCCTTCCCTCCCCTATTTCAAATTATTAAGCCATATACTTAGTTTAGAAAAATTACTATAAAATTAAGAAAATAAAATCAAAAAAGAATACTAGTTAGAAAATTGAAAAACTGGAGGAAAGGTTTAAACTTAAAAAGAATACAAAGAAATACTAAGTATAAATTTTGTGTCATAGAAAGCTCTACTTAAATTATATACATTTAGTCTAAATCCTTAAGAGTATATTCAGAGGAGGAATTGTAGGCAACTTTTCTAAGTTCGTTATATAAGAATAATCAGGCCAGAACATGTGACTTGGTTACTATGAGAGGAAATACAAGTAAGAAGTAGCAGCAAGTATCTTTTTTGTTTCAATTAAGAATAAAATCAACTGAAAGAAAAAAAAGCATTAGAAACCATTGAAGAATATACTTGAGAGCCTATCAAAAAAAAAAAAAAACATACTGTGAAAGATATTTAGTTGACTACTGCCATCTAGTGAATCAATCATGTCATTACATATTTTAACTTCCGAAATTCAGGTTCTTGTTTCATTGTTTTCAAATCTATTCTAATCAATTCTTATTAGGACTTAAGGAAATATATGCAGGGCATCAAATTTGTGACTTAAATGAACTCAAAAAGGAATTTCAATTGCATTGAAAATAGAATAAGACCTTACATGGCAAGAAACTGAAATACCACATGATAATGTTTAACAGGAATAAAGTCACACCTCATTGCTAAAAAAAACAAAAACAAAAGAAACATAAAAACCCCAATGACTTGTACCAGTGAGGATGGTGAGATGAGGTTCAACTGCAACTCATATGAAAAAGATTTTATCATATGCGGTAACAATGCAAGTTGGTGGTAACCAGTACCTTTAGTGGAAAATGATCAGAGATGGTAAGAAACACATAGAGAAGACCCATGGAAAACAACATTAACTCTGAAAGGCTGTCACAAAGAAGTAGAGCTAGACTGTTTTGTCTAGATATTAAAACAGAACTAAGGAAGGTGATAAGAAAACAAAATTGTATTTAATGCAAAGAGGGAGTTGATAACTGAGTTAAAATAGAATTGGTTATTAGAAATCACTAGTGATACACAAGCAGAAACTGTAAAACCACTTGGTAGTTATAAAATTTCCAATATTAGATAAATCATTAGGCCAAGAATTTGCACACTGCAGTGCATGGCCCAATTCTGACCTGTTGCTTGTTTAAATAAAATCTGATTGGAACACAGGCATGGTTACTCATTTTTATAATTATTGTTTGTATCTTTTCTGTGCTATAACCAGAGTTAAGTAGTTGTAACAGACAAAATGGCTTTAAAGCTGACAATATTTACTATATAATCCTTTAAAAAAAAAGGTCTACCATCACTTGAATTAGATAATTAAGCACAAATCTACTAACTCTTCTATTCATGCTGGCTTCAAAGTGTCACTTTTCTGGGAGCAAAGATTGATAATAAGCTTGGGTCAAAATCATGACTAGACAGGAATAATTCAAATCAAGAATAATTTTTACTAGGTTGATTCAAAAACTATGGATATTGGAACTTTACCTAACACCTGTCTGCCATTTTTCTATCTCCTCCAAACAGTGCTATCTGATACATATTGGTTAAAAGTCTCTAATACTGAGTTCAAATTAGTCTAGTAAGTTGTGACATACTCTTAAATCAGTATATCCTGAGATGTGGTAGATCAATGCTATGAATTAACAGCTTAATGATAATCATAATTGTTACTTTAAAGCAGTAACAATGCAGTAAATTGGATTATGATGAAGAAAAAAAAGATGGCATCAGAACTCCCTTTCCTTTTCAAAGTAGTATGAAGACAACTAAGTTTACAAGACGGTTTCAGATTTTTTCCTGTTTATATCTGGTTTATCCCCTAACTTTGGCTAAGTTATTTTTCTTGCTCTATTATAGAATGATAAAGTCAGCTGCTAATAATCTGACACTTCCCACACTTCCTCACACTCAGGACTCTCAAAGGCGGAGGAAATGCAGGAAATACATTTATCAAATCTCTGTGGGGAAACAACTAGGGAGAACTAGAAAATCAAACTCAATGACTTCTTTTAGTTTATCATGATTTACTAAGAGATGGAAGAAGAGCTACTTCTTTAGTAAAATGAACATGTGACATATCCAATAATAATTTCTTATCATATGGTATATGCAGTATTGTCCAATAGAACTTTCTGTGATGATGGAAATGCTCTGTAGCTGTGCTAGCCAGCTACTAGTCACAAGTATCTGAAATGTGTTTAGTGAGACTGAGGAACTAAAATTCTGTTCAGTTTTAACTGAAGTAGCCATTTGTGGCTAGTAGCTACTGTTTTGAACAGCACAGACTAAACATGGATAGTTTCAGGTTAGTTCTTTCAATTATACTAATTTATTTAGTATATTTAAAAAAACTGTTGGAAAGTAAGGGGAATGGCTGATGGTGGAAGAAGAAACAAAATATTTCATGAATAAATAACTTATTTCTAAGAAGTAGGATCTAGGATCTAGTAGGAAGCAGTTTTTGTAATTATTATTAAATTTTATGTCTTGGGACTTTTTAATATATTTTTTTTTCCTATTAAAGTAGGCACTTAAAAGTAGGCACATACATTTTTAGCAAATATATGTTAGGGTCTATTTCATTCATGGATAGATCTATTTATTGACATTATTTTGGCCATCAATTTGTTTTCTTTGTTCTGTAATTTCTCTTTTAATAGCATTCTATTATTTTGTCATCAAATGCCTATGTTGTTAAATGCTTATTTTTATAAGAATTATTTCCTTAGCAAAAATATTCCCATGTCATTTTATGATTTTCCTTGGCTTATGTTGTCTTTCACATAGGGTTCATCGTTCAATTTTTGGTGTAGCTGTCATTTATTTTTTTCCCTTTTGTCATGTTAATGTGGGTAGCTCTCATACAGTATTGATGATTCTCCTTAATATACTCCTACCTTTTGTGACACTTATTTTTCTCCTCTATAGTAGAGTAACAAGACCTGAATATCATACTTGGGGGTGTAGGCAGAAGGCGGGGTGGAGGGAATGAGAGCTCCTACAGCTCTACATAGCTTTGTTGGGTTCCTTGCTATTGTATGTTTGCCATGTCCTGTGCAAGGGTAGACTCCACTGAGGAGTAACATGCAGCTATACCCCCAAATTAGCTTGAAGCCTAAAATGATGAGCTTTAGTACTTTGCTTGCTTTGGCTGAAATTCTCGGACAACACGGTGTTGTCCTAAAGTGCTCACTCATTCTCTTAGACTGACTCGTTCCAGATTGGGAATATTTGATAAATGATCAAAAATTGGCAAATTCATCTTTTTCTTTAAATGTCTTTTAAAAAGTGAAATGGCACCAGGATTTTCTTTCCTTTTTCCAGGCTCCACTTTTCTGAAGTTGTGGCATGAAGCTGAACATAATGTTTTTTGAATGGTTATTGCTTATCTTTATTTCAACACAAAGAATGTTCTAGGATTCAGTTTCATTTCACTTCTTTACCTGGAAGTCTCATGATATGCTTTTAAATAAAAGCTGGTCTAAGTCTTTAAATAAAGATGCAGGATAAATATAAAAACTCTAGTAGAAGCAATTAAAAGTTGAAAGAGATGGGCAGAATATTGAAAAAGTAATTATTAAGTGAATCTCAGAAAATCAGTGAATGTTTATAACACAATGATTATCTCTTCCAACTGTATATAGGTTTCACACCAAAAAAACCTCCCAATTTTTTAATTTACATGTAGATTCCTTTTTAATCTTAAGTCTGAAGTGACCCTATGTATCTTTTTTATTTATTTATGCATACACGCTGAAGTGTAGGTCAGAGGTGTGGGAGTGAGAGGACTCAACAGAGACAGAGTGGGGAGCAGAAGAGGTGGATCTACTGAAATACACTGCTGAGGGGAGCAGCGGGTGCGTCAGGAGAGGTCTGTTGTGCCATGTGGGAAGCTCCCCAGCAGGGGATGGAACTGTGCTGCAGTGGCTCTGGATAGCTTCACAGTGCTGAGACTTAACCCACTGTACCACCAGGGAGGCCCCGAACCTATGTATCTTGATTAAACATCATTTAAACTATATTCTTATACTTACAGGCCAAGGCTGTAGGTCATTCAGTCCCTTTTCTAGTTTCTCAATATCTGGAAACTTTGTGGCTCCATCAGCATCTGCCATGAGGACCTTCTTCCCTCGAGAACTAAATATACCCTGTATTTAAAAATTTCAATTAAAAAAAGTTGCTTAAAATTAAAGCTGACTTCAATGACATATAAATTTGCTCTGCTTTTATGAGTGATATATTTTCATTAAATGGCAAGAGTCTAAATGGGTTCGCTGAAAACAAATTATATCCGTAAGATTGTTCCAAACACATTTATTGTATATTTCATAATTTTAAAAACTTTGTGTGG
The DNA here is from genome assembly GCA_004024925.1 of Scalopus aquaticus. Taxonomy (NCBI): domain Eukaryota; kingdom Metazoa; phylum Chordata; class Mammalia; order Eulipotyphla; family Talpidae; genus Scalopus; species Scalopus aquaticus. The sequence continues at coordinate 110,609 of PVIJ01001807.1, forward strand.
TCATACTTCTAATAGCTTCAAAAATATCATGAGAATAAAAGATTTGGACAAATTAGAGATACTCTGCATCAACAAGAAGAAAAAAGTAATACTGTATCATAAACATTATAAATATATTGCATGTGTATCAAGGTGCTTAAAAGAGATCAGGGGCTACTTAGAGCAGACAATGAACAGTAAATTTACGGACAGATTGAACAAATATACAAGTTGCTTATAAAATGAATCATAACAAGACACTTTCAGTATTCTTTAATATGGAATCTAAAGTATCTCACATTAATTGCTGAATAAAGAAATATGGAATGTCACTAAGCAAAATTATGTCACTCAATTAGTCTTTTGTATAAACTAGGGTTCTATCAGAATATACTTTACATACACCAACTTGACTTCTATGTTGCATTTGAGTAAGTTCATTGTTTCTTAAATATAAAACATATTTATGGTTCGATACAGTAGTATATGGTTTTGGTACCATTCAATAGTGTGAATAAAGGTAAGCTATATCTGTTTCAATACAGATGTATACAAATATAGATAGAAATTTGACCATTATTCCAAGATCTAAGCCAATAATTAGTATATGTGAAATTTTTTTAACATACCCATTAGAATACAGGTAACAAAATAAAAAGGAATAATTTCTTTATCATACTTAACATCTGACCATATTTAAAGTTTTAGAAAATAGAAAACATCACAGGTACAATGTCTGGAGTTAAATTTAAAGTGGAAAAAGAAAACCATAAATGACTATTTCAACGATACATAATAAATAACACTAATGCAAAATTATCTTTGACCCTCAAACTTGTTTAAGCTTCCTCATTCTTTTTTTTTAAGGGGTGGCTTCCTTAGTGCATGATACCCCCCTATCCTATCAACAGTGGCCTTCACTTCACTGCTGAACTTCTTGAACATGTAGTCTATGTTGGCAACCCCATTCTCGTTCACACACTGGTCCATATGACCTCATACGGACCTCACCTCTCCAGCTCAGTTCCTAGCTCCCCTTTTCCTTATACCTTCTTCCTTACCAACTTAATGGCTTCAACTATCTGATGTATGTGGATAATTCACCCACACCCTTTCTCTCAGGCTATTCTGGATATAATATTTGGTACCTCAAACTTAATAAAATTCAAACTCAGTTAAATATATTGACTCTTACACCAGCATTTCTAGTGTTTTATTACTTCTATTAGTAGCATCATCATCCTCAGTCACCAAAGCCATTGGATGGTATTCTTTCCTTTCTCCATCATCTGATCTACCTTATTTCAGATAACGCTCACATTTTTTCTCTCTTCCTTTCCTGTTGCATTGTTATCATAATCCAAATAAATATTCATTGAACCCTGTCTATCCTACTACAGTGGCTGCTATCACTCTGTCAATGATAAAAGTCTACAGTTCATGATCTGAACCTACCTACACCTTCAGTCTCCTCTATAAAATTAAGCCACAGGTAAAACTAGCAGTTCCTTTAACTGTGGCGCTTTCTTTCATACTATGTGCCTTTGGCTATATTCCTGCATTGTCCTCCCAACTTTTGCCTGGATAATTAAGCCTCCCTGAAGAGTGCTCAGAATTTGGCTCCTGTGCAAGTCTTTGCTGCTCATTCCAGAGGGAGGGTGGTGCGAGCAATTTATCTGGACTCCTGCTGTAGCATTTATAACACTACTAAACCCTTGAGGATAAGATGGGCATTATTCATCTTGCTATCTCTAATAATGTATCTTGCATGTAACAGGTACTCAAATGTTGGCTGAATGGACTTAAAGTCCACCATGATTTTGCTCCAATTCCATTTTCTTTTTCTCCTTTCTGTATATCCTGTGACCTTGTTAGAACAAACTCAGTTTTCTAGTACCTATCCCAAGAGTGCTTACTTCTGTCCTACTTCCTTTTCTGGCTTTGTTGGCAAGCATCTCCTGTCAAGTCTTTTTATACAGTATTAGAGAAGTTAAAAGCATAAATTTTGGGGTTAAGCTAAGCTTACTTAAATACTGACTTAACAGCTATGTGACCCTGAGTAAGCCACCTATCTATCCTCAATTTCATTATCTATATAATCAAAATAATAGGACCTAACTTATATGGTGATACAAGATGATTAAATATAAATAACTATGTTAAGGTGGTTAATTTACTGTCTAGCTGAAAATAATCCATCAGCAAGTGTAAAGCAAGGTTCATAATGGTCGGGAGGCCCGTTATCAGTGACATTTTTGTAAAGTCTGCTATTTCCTTCATGTGACTGAGACTGCTAGTCACCTCCCAATATATCTATTCTATTTCTTCTTTACTAATGGAACTCTGATTTGATGATGAATGAAAATGTTAGAAAAAACTTCTCTGACTTCCCTTCCTTAGAAAAAGGGATGGTTTATGACACTATATGGCCAATGAGATGTATGTAGAGACAACTGGATGGAATGATGGGAAAGCTCCTCAAAAGGGGGCAAACTAGTTAGCTTGCATCTCTTGCCCTCTTCTGTCTTCCTCCTTTCTGTGTGCAATGCGGATGTGTGGCTAGTCCTCCAGAAGTCATCTTGTGTGTGAGAGGAAGAGGGATTGTAAAGGAAGGAGCCTGTGTTTCTGATAACACTGTGGAATCGTTGAATATGTCTTACAAAACCATTTTGTAAATTGAAAAAAAAAAATCACAATCTTATATCTGGTTATACCTGATGCAGCACTGTCACTGTCTTAGTTACCCAACGTTACTAGAAATTTAATATGAACATATTTTTCCAAGTCACTCAATATGTTATAAATATGGCATGATATTTTTAGATTTAATCACATTTTTCCGATGTATATGACAATATTATTAAAAGTGATAAGCCATTAAGTTGAAATGCTGGTATTGAACTAGTCAGCTGCAGAATGTATATGTACTATCGTTTGCAGAATAGATTATTCAAAATATCTATATATCTTAGATTAATATGTTGAAGCTATACATTACCATCCTAATAGCGCCACCTTTCCCACGATTCTTCACCAGTGTTATCACTCGTACTTTATCACTTCCATATTTCTGGCAATATTTAAAAGCTACCTGTAAAATTATGTAAGTCAGAATAAAATTAACTTGAATTCCAGGGCAGTAACATAAACAAGATTTCTCATTTTCACATAAACACTGCTATCCTAGTTCCCCTTTTCCTGTGACTACATCATACCTATTATTACATTCTGGTAGCCCAGTGGAGTTGCTGGATTCCTGGTGCAAAGATCCAGTTTACTGACCTACTAGGTTTAAGTCATGATTCACTTTCCCACAGAGGAAATGCCAGAACAGGTAGAGGTCACTTTATTCTCCTGACTCCTCTATCCAAGCTATTGAGCTGCTAGGAAAAAAAAAAAAATCCACGTCCTAACTGGCACACATTCATGTTAGGGCCCTGGGTACTGCTTAATGACATGTTACTTGTCAGCAACTGGTTTAGTTCCATGGAGAAGTTGTCTGTATCCTGGACCATTTTCCCCAAATCACTTCATTCTCTCTCCAAGCAGATATCTACGGGGCACCTTGTCTTCTACTTAATCTTGAATTTCTTCCTTTCCAGTGGTTCCTCAGCCTCTAATGTGCTCAAGACTTAAAAACTTTCCTTTGTCTTTACTATTACCTTAAGCAACTGCTATTAGTCTTTGAGTTATCATCAAAGTCATGAAAAAGTGATCTATATTTGCTCTGCATATTTTTTCATCACTCAGTCTTCAGTCTGTTGTAGCATGGCTCATGCCCCTTGCTTTTCCACATCACCTTTCTACTTGCCCTCTCTTCACCAATAACACCCTCTGCTTTTGACACTCATTTCCACAGACACTTGTGAAGTTACTCCATTTGGTGTTTGCCTTTCCTGTTAGGCCAGTTTAAAAGGCAGCTCAAACACTTCTTCCTACTTTCCATGTTCACCTCACTTTTCTCGAGGAAAAAGGTAAGTATAATTATAATCCTAAGATGAGCTCTGAAGGCATCTTCCTATTCAACTGCTTGAATAGGAAGCAGTTCTTCACTCATCACATACTATAACTACAGACGTTTCCCAATAGGCTGTGAGTCACTTAGACAAAGATTAATAGTTGTAGTGTGTGAAACGTAGCCTGGATTGATTAATCTCAATGAACACATGCAGCCACAGTCCTTTGTATATACTCTTATTTTAGCACTGTAGTAGAATTAGCTGCCTGCTATTAGCTATCTGTTTAGCAAACAATGCCTCCTTCTTTCTTGCTATGATGGTGCCAACCTTGCATAGGGACAGTGAGTACAGTCCTAGGAGATAAATCATGATTGGTCTAAGTCTTCTTTGCCAAGTATTTTCCCATCTCTCCTGTAGGCACGGTTGGCTGTGTTACCAAGTTCTACTTCATGAACTCTAGAGGATGTGTGCTAAAGGGTAGGGGCCACTGGTAAAGATGTTTATAGCCAGTTAAAAAGGTGAGAAGCACACAAAGATAATTCTTAATGTCCTGGCTGTCTCTTACTGCTTCAGGACATGTGATATTTGGAACTGTGGCCATTTTGAGGCAATGGAATGTTTGAGAACTGTAAAATATGGATTCAGCAATCTGACACTGTTTAAATGCTGAGCAAACTCCTGGAACAACAATGTCCACGCTTTCTGGTTGATGAGATAATTAAATGCCTTTTGTTACCTAAGTTACCCCATGAAGGGTGACTGAAACACATTGTGTTCTAGCTCTCTGGTGCATGTCTCCAGTTACTAGAAGTGAACGCCTTGAAAGCAGAGACAAGTCTTGATCTTTGTGTTTCAGTACCAGTCACAACCCTAGACACATGTTAACAACTTAAGAAATGTCCCTTAAGACAATATTTGAGTTGAAGATATGGTTCTGGAATGACATAAAGCTTGGTACTTATTACAAGACTCCCTAACCAAGAAGACAGAGTCATTGGGTAATTACTAAGTGAAACATAAGAATCGTTATCAGGCTCACTGAAAGACTCTTCTCAAAGGGGTGTGATCTATATAGCTTTGAAGGAAGTAAATACTGTTGAAGCCACATCTGTTTGGATACATGAGCAGGGAAGCTTTAGAGCATGTCTTTAGGACACTGCAGTAGCTGTCACTTGCCTACCGCATTGAGTGCTTATCTTTCTGGTATCTTATATTATCTAAGTGTACAATAAATATCACTGTTTAACTGTAACACCCTCTTATGTTTTGTGCATAAATTTTGCCCCTAGTTTAAAACTCCTTAAGAACAAGACCTGTATTTAAAATTTTCCTGATAGCCCTCAGAGAGCAAGATACATAATAAGCAGATGATAAATATTCAACTTTGGGGAAATGCTTTTTTTTTTTTAAATAAAAACCACTAAATATGTTAGTAGTATTTAGTGAATCTACTAAATATGATTTCAAGTTTTCTGTTTCTTCCATCTTCAGGAGCTGATCCTCCTTCACTGATCCTCCCAAGAGAGCAGCCTGCCACTCAATGACACAGGGCCTTTAAGAAAAGTGCTCTTCAGGAAAAATTGTATCTCCTCACCTGCCTGAGGCTGCTTCTGTAAGCTCAGCACTAAGTGCCTAAGATTTATTTTCTATGCCTTTCCCTTCACATATTAATAAGCTGCAGGAATAGCGTGTGTTACTCTTTCATGTCATTAATTCACTAATCAATGTGCAGCACATAGTCTTCCTAAAACAAATCTCATCAATACTTTTTGCTCTCTTTGTCTTTGTTAAAACTATTTTTCAACCTGAATATACTATCTTCCATATTTTTTGTGACACCATCTTTAAAAGTTTAGTTCAAAAGTCACTTTTCTTTTTCCCAAATGCCTTACAACCTTTCCTTTTTTTTTTTTAAGATTTATTTATTTATTCACACAAGGACTGGGTGTGGCCATAGGTGTGGCCAGAGACAGAGTGGGAAGCAGAACAGGCAGATCTACTGAAGTACACTGCTGAGGGGAGCAGCGGACGAGGCAGGAGAGGTCTGCTGTGCCATGTGGGAAACTTCCTGGCTGGGGATCGAACTCATGCTGCAGTGGCTGCGGATAGCTTCATAGTGCTGACAATTAACCCCCTGCACCACCAGGGAGGCCCATAACCTTTATTTCTTAACCTTACTTTTTACCTTAGTTACAGAATCTGTAGGCAGTGTGACTGTCCGGGAGGCTCCTTGCACAGAGGGACAGATTTATGTACTCATATGGTCCACCCAGTGTTTAATACTTAGTGACCAGTTAGTATTTAACAAGAATCATCACTGATGAATAATCAAGTATACAGACATTTCCTTGGGTATTTAATGTTCAATTTTTCTATTTAACAAGAAAACTAAGTGGTATAAGCAAAACTTCTATTAAAAAACATAAGTATCAAAGAAGGAATTAAGAAGCATTCTTAATTAAAAAGCCTTTAGATGTTGAGACAGTAATTTATCAGGATTGCTGGCAATACTTAATAAGGGTATTGCAAGGATTAGTGCACCTGGGCCCAGCACTTATAGATCTAGGAATGCAGGCACAGGAGGGGTTAATACTCTAAGACACATTGCTCCACATTGATACATCTAGAAGGGCATGTATACAGAAGGACACATCTGTAACCCATGGACAGATATTAAGATATCTTCCTATTTGCATGATTACTTTAGAAACTAAGTCAAGGTGGAACATAAAGAGAAGAACAATGCTTAGGAGAAAAAGAACTATGAATAATAGATAGCTCCCTAGAGGTCAAGGCAAACTCGTGTATATGTTCTCTCCCAACTTGGTGATCTTAAAAGGTTTCTGGGTGTTAGAGTGGGACAGCACATATATTTTTCAGTTTTTCAGAAATGAAATTTCTCTGCATGTTTTACAGTATAACAAAGTAAAGCAACTATAATAGCACAGGTTCTCTGACAAGTGGAAAGAAGATTTTATATTTGCTTAATCTACATTTCCTATCTACTGGTAATTATATAAACAAGTTTACTTACCTTTGAAGTCTGGTCTTTGCTGCCATCATCAACTACTATTACTTCATAAGTGAATGTAGGGTCATGTTTCTGTAAGAACCAAAAATAAAATCCCATCATTTGACATAACTGCCACTAAAAATTCTAGTAAAATCTGAGGAATTAAAAAAAAAATAAAATTTTATTGTTGATGTGTATAAATGTAAAAAAAGTGCACAAACCACATAAAATGGAAATCCAGGATCAGAAATGAGGTGACAGACTGGTCAGAAGGACAGGGAAAATACTAACCCAATCTCTATAAAACTCCCACTCTTCCCCCTGCCCCTGGCACCACATTCATGGAAGGCATCAGGTTCCTGAGGCACTGAGCACACTTGACAGAGGTTCCAAGGTGTTCAGGAAAAAAGCCCATCAAGTCTGAAGTCAGAGTGCACAGAGACCAACCCAACTGCACCACTTCTTAGTTTTATGACCTTGGGCAAATTCACATTTTTGGCTTGTTATCTCAATAAAATAACACTTCTTCCATCCCCTCCCCACCCCAAAAAGGCAACACTAGTCTGCTTAGATGGTTTGAAGATTACATGTAATAGAATAGATAGAAGACTCACATATAATAAAGGTTCAATTCTCTTCCTCCTTAATTTTTGAGTAGCTAATATGACTCTCTCTCTTTCAATGAATGTTACCTTCTCCTTATACAAAAACTCTAAGACCAAAGTCAATCATAACAGGAATTTCCTAAAAAGAGAACCAGTCACAAGGTTGACTTATTTTCTTAAATAATCCAAGGAGATTTCAAGGGCAGCTCATAATACAAAAGGGGCACACATTACTTTTCTTCTCTTTGTGCAGAGAAAAAAGAGGAAGATAAATCAGAGGGAATTCTTCAGAATAGTACAAAGTAATTTTACCCGAATTATACTTTTTCAAATAGACATCTTTCTTAAAAAGGCACAAAAGTAAATATAGCATTGTGTTGTCTTACAGGGTCTGCAGGTACCTATCACCCAATTTAAAATATATCATTAGGCAAGAGAGGATAAAAAGTGGGTGGGGAGTTCACTTTTCAGAAATTTCAACTTTTCTGTTTGCTTGGGGTAAGATACTTGCCCCTGGAGGTGGTGTGCTACTTCTGGGCCTGCCCGCTAACAGCTGATGGCACATGGAAAGCAGAGCACCAGGAGGCCTACTGGCCTGTGCATTTGGTACTGCCCCTCACGGTGGATCTAACTTGGGGTTCACAAATTGGTGACTTGGTTTGGTATGAATTGGAGACACCACAGTGAAAGAGAAACATGATACCTGTCTCTTCTCTAGATAGCCCAGAGCTTCATCCATCATCACAGGCACTTAAAGAGAAAAACACACACAATAAAAATCACATTTGAAAATCATTTATCAAGCCCTAGCAGTTTATGTAGGGAAAAAAAATCCAAATAATCTAACTAGTCCCTTTCCCCAGTGGCCATTCCCATTGAGGACATCTGTCTTCTGTTTCCACAGCTCCCCAGAACATTTCTCAGTACCACGCCTTCCTGACACTGCTTCTATTCGTTATAGCTAATATTCACTTCCCCTCTTCTGTATAACTACCAACTATGCACACACCATAGCCCACATCTATTAATGTTCTGGCAAAGACAGTAAAGTATAATACTATAAATTTTCTTCCCAAACTACCCCTTGCTAAAAAAATCAAATAGGAAAAAAAAAAATCAAATAGGACTTACACCGTTTTTCTTCATTGTATGCAGGCACGACAACAGAAAGCTGTTTGGTAGGTGAGTCCCATATGCTGGGTAAAGTTTCCTTCTGGCCTTTAGCATTTAAGAAGAACTTTTCTTCTTCATGTCGGTGAAGGCTTGGCATTTTTGTAGCAGTTATAAATGCAACAAAGGAAATCTAAAAGTAGATATGTTAAAAAGAAATTATGTTATGCTGACCTTTTTTACATTCATTATGCTTACAGATTACATCACTTGCATAAATATTTTTATTCTGAGTTTTTAGAAATAAAATGGTCTGAAGGCAAATCCAAAAGTCAAAGACAGTCCTCTTCTTAAGCCCTATTATTCTTTTTCCATTAGTAAATTGCAAAGCCTTAGGCGGATATTTGTGTCTTCCCAGCTTATTCCCCAGGTCTCTGTCATACCAGATCTAACACAGGGAACAGTCATTACAGAAACATAATCTACTCTTACATGCTGTGGACCCCCAACCCCTGGCAGAAACAGTGAAGTCCCACCCTTACTTGAAGACTATATCTATCCCTCAGGGTATGAAATATGTCTCAACTTCCATAGTAGGGACCAGTATTACTAAATAATGTATTCTTCATACATATCCCAGATTTGAATAAGAACACAATATTTTCTGATGTATCAAGCCTGTAGGCCTATGCACTACTAACATTATATTGCTCCGTTCTATATGCACTTGGGAACTAGCTTTGAAATAAACATTATCTGTAACATTATTTCTACTGGTACACTTTCTGCTCTCAAAACAATGAATCTACAAATTTTTAGAGTTCTATTCATAATTTGATGGCCATTTATAATATTCCATTGTGTACAAACTAAAATTGAATGTGCTGATTAGTATGAGCAAGGAAGCAGTATGCAGACAAATGGTTAATTCCAGCTCTGCACCCTTAGTGTCCAGTGGGATCAAAGATGTCAAAAGCCACCAAGGGAATGAAATCAATAAAATCCAGATTGTGAGAAATTCTACAGGACAAATAGTCACTTACGAAAGGGAAAAAAAAGGGTGGAGAAATTGGACAGGTTAATAGATTTGACACATGTCAATCAAGTGCAGTGTGTAAATGCTGACTAGAACAGACTATACTAAGACATTCATGAGACAACTGTACATTTGAACCAACTAGGCATTTGAATCACAGAATAATGGTTAAACTTTTTAAAATCTGTGATAACCTTGTGGTTTTATTTTAAGAAGGATTGCTCCTTATCTTTAGAAATACCAAAGATTTACAGATAAAATATTGTCTGGGATTTGCTTCGAAATAATTCGGAAAGGAATTGGGATGGGAAGGAAGTATGGAGGGTGTATATAGATATGTACATATATCTATATATGATACTATAGACATATAGAAAGATTCCCTACTTTGACATTCAAAAGACACTTTCACTAGCTGTGTGACATTTGAGCACATGAACTCATTTCTTCAACCTCCTTATCCTCCTCCAAATTAAGATAATGATCACATTTATGTCACAGTGTTGTTCTAATCAAATGAGATAATCAAATGAGATAATCTCTGTTAAACACTGATCAAATGAGATAATCTCTGTTAAACACTTAATATCCAATATACTGTATGAACTTGGTAAGTGGTAGCTCTTATTATCACTTTAAGCCAGTGGGATCAAATACTCCCAGAACAACCTCATAATGTACATATTTAAATTTGTGCAGCAGACTCAATCCAGGATTCGGTGTCAACTCTGCCCCATCAAAAACCTGACTTGCGCTAAAAATCTGAAATCTCCATATACCACGAAGGGAAAGAGAAGACTCTCATCCAGACACAAATTACCAAAGAAATCAGGATATATTGCTTTTTCTCTATCCAAATTGTTTCTAAGCTGGGAGACATCCTGAGAGAATGGAAAGTAGTCCTACAGGCAGAGCTATCTAGGCTGCTTATCTAAATGCCAAAGGACAGGGAAACCTCTCTATTAATTACACGGCAGGTTCGTTCCAAATTACAGCAAGTTTTCAATATAAATGCCTTCTCTTCATTGATGAGAAACAAAAGAATCTCTGCCGATATTGTAACCAGTTATTCAAGGACTTCCTCACAGTTATTTAAAACCAGTTTCCAAGCAAACGTTAAGCAGAGACTTGTTTATAGGAGAAAAGTTTACTTTACAATTTTCTATTATGTATGGATCAGCAAGTGCCTGCAGTGCTGTTTCCTGAGGAATGGCAAAGAAAATCAGAACTTTATGTCTATTGTACTGCTTCATTTAGAGGCAGCAAATTCAGGGTGCTTAATTCTGGAACATAAAGGCCCCCAGACATATGGTCACACCCAGCTTTATCCTGTGTCTCTATTGAGTCTTTTTGATACATTGAATTATTCCAATCTGTAATAAATGGCTCCAGTCTGTGCTCTGTCATCACGTTCTATTTGCTTAATGATATCAGGAAATGGTAGTGTCTAGAGAGCACACATTCTCTGGGGACTCAAGATCTTCCCGAGTGGGTACAGAACTGCAGAGACTGCAGGGTCGGGAAGAAATCTTGGAGAAATCCAGGTTGCCAGGGCTGGTGGGCCAGGGAGCTAGTGACACGCGGAATGGAAGGCTGAGTGGGCACGTTCTAATGTGAACAAATGCACAAGGCTTTGGGCACATGGGGAGATAAAGCTCCAAAATAAAAATAAAGAATTAAAGAAAGAGGAAGTGAAATTCTAGGCGAGGAAAATCTAGGGTCAAGGCTGTGGGGGCGAGGAGAAGCATGGTGAAAAGGGACACGTCAAAGAGCCAGCAGTGCGGAGGAGAGGACGCCTGGGGGCCGAGCCTCCAGGACAGCGGCGAGCCCAGGCCCGCGTCGCTCCCAAACCCCTCTCCTCACCAGTATTAGGGCTGCGGCCGCCAGCGCCGCGCCAAGTACCGCCAGCTGCAGCAGGAGCAGAGCCATCCTCCATGCCTGGGCCGCCGCCGCCCGCCCTACCTAGCACCTACACACACGCGGAAGCGCGGCCGGGCAGCCCCGCCTCCGGCGGGTAGAGAGACCATGCCAGCTGGGCGCCCGCCGCCCACAGCGCCCCCGCGCGGCAAGAACCCGGAGGGGCGCTCAGTCCGTGGAGCTACGTTCCAATGTACGGTTGGCAGAAAGACTGCAAGGCATCTATTTAGCAGGAATTCCAGTAGGCGGCTGATAGTTTTTAAAAACAGCTTTTTGAAACATAATACATATACCCTACAATTCGACCATTCAAAAGTTTTTGGTGTATTACATTAAACAAAACTGATAAAATTTGTCATTTTAACCATATAACTATGGCATTGATTACAATCGCGATTATCTGCAACCTTCACTACTCTCTGTATCCAAAACTTTCCCCACTCTAACATGCACTATTTCGGACACACCAATAAAAACTTACTGTGTAACTGCAAATCAAATTTATTTGGGTGTCCTGTATTTTACCTAAGAGGGGGGTGGAACCCTCAAATAAGGACAGTCTCCAACATAACAGCTCTCCTGGAGCCGCTTGGAGACCTGCACAGTGTAACCTGCTGCGGTAATGAGCGCACAGACAGTTTACGTAACTCTCCGGTACTGGACAGGAAGCCCGTTACCTGGGAGAGGTAAGCACAGGGCCCAGCAAAAGACGGAGGCGGGGAAAGAAAGCTGGAACATAGGAATAATACTCCACATTCAATACTCGATCCTTTGCTCTAAAGTAGGTTTTCTCTGAAACTCTAATCAGCAGCCTGTCTCTAAGGAAAGATAGTCGTCACTTTTCCGTTCGTAGATTCGTCAAAACATATCGAAGGCGAAGACACCTAAAAGGGCGTTTGCTTAGAGGCGGTTGAAGCTATGCTGGGCCAAGAACCACCGCGTGGCTTCCAGACGTTCTGCGCCTCCAGTAGGGGGAGAGGGGGACGGGCGTTGGTGTCGAAAGTGCGGAAGCCAAGCGTACTCGTGGGCTGGAGGCTCGGTGTCGCTACGGCGCAGGCGCAGGCGCCCGGCGGGAAGATGGCGGCTGGGTTCAAGTGAGTATCTGCACCTGGCTGGTGCGAGTTTGTGCTGGGGCAGATGGCTGCTTATTTTTATCGTTACCCGGGATTTTTTCACTTTGAGGCTATCCCATTAGGGTTCTACTACTTTTCCCTGGCAGAGCCAGGAGAGGTGCAGGGGGATATGAAGGTGATGGTACTGAAAGGGGAAGGGATCATCTTACCCGCGTGAGATGCCTGGTGGAAGGACTGTGATACAGTTCTGGTTTGATGTGTAGTGGACGTGCAACCCCAGGAGACAGTTTCAATCTTTTACTTTTTAATTTATTTCATTTTTTAAATTTTCTTACGTCATTGTTCGTTTTTGTACAATAATAAATTTGCCCCTTTATCTGTAGTCCCCATAGTTCTGCCACCACATAACCGTGAACCATCACGGGTAGGAGCGCAGGTTTCCTTTGAATTAATGATTTTGGGTTCTTTGGGTAGATTCCTAGGAGTGAAACCGCTGCAACCATTTTTAGTGTTTTGAGGTACCTCCGCACAGCTTTCCATAATCCCTGTAACCAGTTTACAGTGCCATTAGGAGTGTAAGAGACTTCTTTTTTCTCAACATCCTCCCCAGAATTTTCAGAAATGAAAGTTTCAGAACTTTCATTTTTTAAATGTGGACCATTCTCACCAGTGTGAGGTGGTATCTCATTGTGGTTTTGATTTGTACTTTCCTGGTAATCAGTGACATAGAACATTTTTTCATATACCTGTTGGCCATTTGCATTTTTTTCTGTGGAGAACTCTCTTTTTAGTTCTTCTGCTCATTTTTGACTGGGTTGTTTTTGTTGAGTTGTATAAGCGCTTTGTAGATCTTTGGTATAAGTCCCTTAGCCATCATATGGTGTGCAAATATTTCCTCCCATTCAGTAGGGTGTGTTTTTGTTTTGTTTGCCTTCTCTTTTACCGTATAGAAGCTTTTTATGTCGTCCCAGCTGTTTATTTTCTCCTTTATTTTGCTTGCTTCTGGAGAAGAATCCGCAAAGATATTTCTGAGGTTTAGGTCATGGAATGTTTTGCTTATGGTTTCTATGTATTTTATGGTGTCAGGTCTTATATTCAAATCTTTTATTCATTTTGAGTTCAGTTTTGTATATGTTGTGAGATAGCTGTCTAATTTCTTTTGCATGTGGCAGCTCAGTTTTCCCAAAACCATTTATTGAAGAGGGTTTCTTTGTTCTAGTGTATATTCTTTGCTCCTGTCAGTCCTTTTTTATAGTTGTTTTTAGGAGAGAGGTAAATCCCAAGCTCTCTATTCTGCTCTGTTGTGGGTGGACATCTGTAATCTTTTTAAAAATGCTGCATAAGAACTACGTGCCGTGTACTCAGGTATTTCTAAAAAAAAGTCAAACCTTTTGTGGAAGATTTTAAGCCTTTGTTGGTGCTATTCTAATGGAGATTTTCTTTGTCATAGTCAAGTTTTCAAAAGGTAAAATAAGATTACAAAGGAAATCAATGATATTGAAGGTTTCTATTTTTATTAACTCTGAGTTCATGTTTTACAATTAGCTTTCTTAAATAAGATCTAGTGGCTAGTCTAATGACGATCAGAATTTCACAGTAAGGAGGGACTGAAAACATATCTTTGACTATTATGAGAAACAAAAGTATCCTATCTTTCTGGTTGTTAAAGTAGCAGGGAACAGCTAATATGATGGTTTTTTTTTGTTTATAATCATAAATAATTGAATATGCTAAATTTCAGTTATAGCACAGTGACAGTGATGTTAACTTTTTAAATGATTGCTGAGTGAAGAATCCTTCTTTTCAAATGAGAATGACTTTTAACACCCCCCACTTTGGACTCCAATCCTGTAATTGTTTCAGACAGAGTTAAGGACAGTAGTTGATTGTTACTGCAAGGGTGTCTACTTTGTATAATCATGGTTACTAACATAAATGTCAGAATTCGTGAGAGAAACTTAAATTATGAATTGTGGAAAAAATTATGAATTGTGGAGATATATGCTGCATCACCTTGATTGTTTTTTATTTTTAATGTTTCAGAACTGTGGAACCTTTGGAGTATTACAGGAGGTTTTTGGTGAGTTTAGGTACTTATATACTTATGTCTTTTGATAACAATGTCATGCCTCTTTTAAAGACAATTTTCTAGTACTTCAAATTAAGTCATTTGAATTAATGGGGCTTATTGTTTATTGTTTTCCCTAGTGTAAAATATACATGTAGATGTAAATATTTAATAAAAAAATTTTCTAAATACTACATGTTGTAGAAAGAGAATTGCCGTCCCGATGGAAGAGAACTTGGTGAATTCAGAACAACAACTATCAACATAGGTGAGGATGTGTTGAGTTCTAAATAGAATGTTGAAGTTACTTCCCATTTTGAAAATGTTTTTTTTAAGAGTATTTTTACTTGTAAATTGTTTTTAAATCATTAGCTCCTCAGTTGATATGTTCACTTTAAATTTGAAGTTACCATAGCGTGTTTTTCTCCCTTCTTCCCAAACCTCAAAGATGTGGTTTTCTTATGTTTTATACTTTTAAATCCTCTGTTAGAAACCGGAAATTGCCCAGTTTTCCCCAATTCCCAAATTTTAGCATCTGAACCATTTCAACAATATTTCAGCCATATTCTACCAGGTTAAAGGATTGGAATGATTTTGAGAATTCTGTCTGTATAACAATCCTATCTGAATGCAAAATCATTAACTTGTTCAGGACAGGTGAATATTATTAAAATAGTGGTTTAGTTTTTTCCTCATCTAATTATGTATATTGAGGAATTTGGTTTACATCACTGTGTTTCAGGGTTATAGGTTCAGACCTCTGCAAATGTTTTTATTCCATGTCCACCACCAAAGCTCCAATAATTCTCCACCATGCTCCAGTGGGCCTCCCCCCTCCCCTGTTCCTTCCACACCACCCTTTCCTGATGTTTGGCAGTCTGATATCAAGGGTTTATTATTAGTTTGGTTTTGTCTGACCCTTTGTTTTTCTGTATTTCACATATAAATGAAGCCATCTGGTATGTCTTTCTCCTTCTGACTTCTATTATGACCCTTTCCAGTTCCATCCATGTTGTCTCAAATGGCAAGAATATTTTGTTTTAAATAGATGTGTAAATTGTGTATAGCAATTTTTTGATCCACTCCTCTGTCCTTGGGCACTTAGGTTGTTGCTATTAACTTGGCTATTGTCAGTAGGGCTGCAGTGGACATAGGAGCTCACATATCCCTTTGAATTAATTTTTCATTCTTTAGGTAAATGCATAGGAGTGGAATTGCTGGGTCATATGGTAGATCTATTTTTATTATTTTGAATAACCTATACTAAAACAGTAGTAATTTTAAATATTGTTTTAAACTGACTCTAGGTAGGAATATTCAGATAACTGAGATGTGTAGCAAGATAGTTACATGTAAAAAATGAAAACTACTTTTTACGGACTTTTTTTTTTTCAGGTTCAATTAGTACTGCAGATGGTTCTGCTTTAGTGAAGCTGGGAAACACTACAGTAATTTGTGGAATTAAAGCGGTGGGTTTAATTTATGTCTTACTGATATTTGACTTACCAAATTAGTTTCATATGCTTATTAAATTATAAAGTGCACCTATAATTCTACTGTTGACTGGGCAGTCAGCTGTCAATTTTTTAGTATGTACTTAGCCAAGAGCTTTCACCTGTGGTATTAGATAATACAGCTCAAGTAATGACTCTTAATTATAATTTTATGAACATTTCTCAAATATCCTAAAATGAAATGTTTTAGATCTTCACTACCTTTAAATTTTAAGGAGATTGTTTATTTGATAAATTAAGAGATTTTTGGTGATATTTTATTTAGTGAGGGCATTTAACCTTTCCAAGTATGTAGAAAATTGATATTGTTCAAAAGCAAAGCGTGGGGGAATAATAGCTGTCCATTTACTGAGTATGTTACATATATTACAAAATTATTTGAGGTACACTCTTTTCATCTCTCGATTTACATGAGGTGCAGTAATTTGTCCTGGAGTGTAGTGCTCATGTATAGACATAAATCTGACTCCAAAGCCTGTACTTTTTTGGCTATACTCTATTGTTTGAGAGTTACTTAAGTTCAGATTTTTCCTCAGTAAAGCTAGACTTGGAGCTAACATTAAGATTTGAGCACTTGCCAGCTATATGCTAAGGACTTACTTCATCCACATTGACAGTGTGTAGAATTAGGCAGTTACTTCCTATTGTAATGATGTGCACCTTGAATGATGAGGTTAACTGACTTATCCAAAATGTCTCAGCCAGTATGTCTGGTGCTCTTTAAACCAGTTTATAGTGATTACAAAGCTTTTGACCACTTTACCAGCAGTTCCTACATCTGTTAACATCACCTGGTTTAAAAATAGATTCTTGGCTACTGAATGAGTGGAAGTAAGGGTTGGTAGCATAAATCCAATTAAGACTTTTTAAAAGATGCCCGGGTAATATTTCTGAGTAACACTACAGTATAGTCAAGTATGCTTTACTGCCTTTTTACCTTGTACAACCTTTTTACCTTGTACAACTAATGTGAGGATTGACACTAGTGTCCATGGTGCTCCTCACATCACTCCCGAAGCACAGTTTTCATGTGGTGGTAGTTAGCTAAGACAGTCTTTGTTAAAGCCTTCAGTAACTGCTGTCTTCACAACTTTTTAGTAGCTTCTGACATAGGAGACTTTTGTTTGCTTCTATAGGAATTTGCAACGCCACCAACTGATACCCCTGACAAGGGATATGTTGGTAAGTTAAATATTCTTGTAATTTTCCTACAAATACTTTTAACATGTTTATACCATTATTGTAGTTAAGTCATAGTAGTTAAATTATTTGTAAGATTGAGAAATAGATGTGTGAAGCAGTATATTACAGCATACTTTCCTAAAGTTTTCTGTGTTAAAAGATAATAGCAGTATATTCTATAGCATTTTCATAAACATCCCTATCAAATGGTTTGATCAATTTTTGTTTATTCATTTGTCATCAACTAAGAAAACAGACTTAAGCATGGACGGCTATTACCAAAGTTTTTTTGTTTCTACTAAAGGTTCTTCGTTTATACTACCATGTCACTTTTTTGACTTGAGTTTTTGTAAGAGTAAGCATTTTGAAAATGCAGAACCAATGGAAGGGCTGTCTTCTGTTACAGATTGCAATATTTTGAAATAAATGTAGAGAACAATGATTTCGGAGGATTAAGGCTTTAAATAGTTTTTTTTTTCTTAATTACATGTGGAGGAAAGTTGAAAAATGAAAATTTTATTTAAGCCTGGGAGTCTTAACAAAGACCTGAAAAAGAATTGCAGTGTTATAGTGCTTCCCATTTGGAAAAGACTGTCGGTGTCTACATGTATCTTTTCAGTGGATTGATTAATATCTTTAATGTTTCCGTACACCAGATGGTGAAGTTTAGTTCATAGCTGCAGAGTGTTTCTTTCAGTTCCTAATGTGGATCTACCACCTCTGTGTTCATCGAGATTTCGGTCTGGACCCCCTGGGGAAGAGGCCCAAGTGGCTAGCCAGTTCATTGCAGATGTTATTGAAAAGTAAGATCAACGTATTTGACTAGCATTCACTTTTAGATAGTTTTTGACCTTTCATTTACTGTGCTCTTTGTCATTAAATCAAGTTCGCAGATAATTCAGAAAGAGGACTTATGCATTTCTCCAGGAAAGGTAAGAGGAATAATGAAGAAGCAATAAGCTTTTATTAATCTTGAATTGTTTTTGCAGGGAGAAGTGAACAGGAAAATTAAAATAACCTCCAGTAATTATGGGTTGCTTGTTTTTAAATGGAATTCAGTTAAAAAGTGTCACTATTTAGTTCATAAAAACCTATTTTGACTATTACTGCCTGAGGGAAGAGTTACCCTTTAAGATAAATTTTTTCTCCTTAATTCTTATATAGAATTCAGTTACTTATTCCTTATAGCAGATTATTAATTTCTGATCAGTTCATGAGTTTAAGGTCAGTCTACATGGTAAATTTCGAAATCCAAAAGTTTAGAACTAGGCTGATTAGGGACAAGATGCTTTTCTTATTTGATTATATGCAGCTTATTAGCATTATAAATCCTGGACATTAGTTTCTGTTGGAAAGTGTACTTTGAGTTTCATCTGGGCTTTTCAAAAACTTCCTTAACTCTGCTAATTTAGCAACAAGAATGGGAATTCCTTCTGTACCTCCTTTAAGGGAAATGGAGATGTTTGCCACTTGTCTGCTGGGTTATCAAAAGCCAGCTTTTACCAAACATGTCCTGCTTTTTCGACTTCTACTTTATAAAGCAATTTTTTTTAAGGTTGTGAGCCTTGAAAAGGTTGTCTTGTCTAATCAAGATTTCTGTGGCTTTAAGTTAAATGCCATATTCTACCTATCAGAAGGCTTTAATTTTTTTAATATGAACTCTTATTTTAGCTTGCTTGGGTTCTGTACTGTGATCTCATTTGCCTTGACTATGATGGAAACATTTTGGATGCCTGTACGTTTGCTTTGTTAGCAGCTTTAAAGAATGGTAAGCAACTTTATTAAAAGAGATATTCCTTTATGTTTGATGTTCTTTTTGTGAACTTTCTCAAAACTTTTTAAGTTTTGTTGGACATTGTTATATTATTCATGTAGATTAATGAACTTTTAATGATAACATTAGACTTTCTGTATATGCGAGTCTTATTCTCAGAATGCCTTTTAGAAATTCCCTCAGCTACGCCCATCTATTTGGAAGACCAGTCTTCCCTGTTAATACGGTGGAGAGTTGTAACTACAGCTTAGGTGATTGAAGATCTTTTAAGCATTCCCTCAAATTGTTCACTTCATGTGATACTGACAAAAAAAAAAAAAAAAAGTAGAGGAGGCTCTGTTTTTACTGTAAGGCCCAACAATAGCTGTTTCCTTAAATAATAAAAGTGTCTTGGTAAGGAATATATATATATACACACACACATATATATATATATATTTATTTTTAATATTTCTCTGACATGCAGAGTTCCTTTCATTACAGTGAGTTGATATGTAACTAGACTAGGTAGCGAGCATAGCAACATTATAGTAGAGTGGTTAAAGGAAGGACTTAAATTTGAATCATGGCCCTACCACCATGCTCAAGTTTTCCTATCTTTAGGGAAACTTTGTAAGTTGAGGATTAAATTAATGCACCCAAGAAAAAATTGGAAAGGTCTGTTATCTGTTAATACTCCTTTTGATTTTTTAAACTTTTCAAAAAAAAAAAAGCTCTGTGCCAGAATGTCAGATGTTCCGAAAAACTATATTAACTCTACCTTAATTGTAATAAGACAATTATTTTAAAAAGAGTAACTTTTTTACAAAGCATGACTTGGACAAGGTTAAAGGGAAAAGTGAGTTAGCAAAGCATAGAAAACCATGTTACTTCAACTAGACTTCTTTGCTTTTTTATAGTACAATTACCTGAAGTTCATATAAATGAAGAAACTGCTTTAGCAGAAGTTAATTTAAAGAAGAAAAGTTATTTGAATATTAGGACTCATCCTGTTGCAACTTCCTTTGCTGTGTTTGATGAGTAAGTTATTTTAAACTTATTTTAAAATTGTGTATTTAAGATAATGGGTTATTCATTTAACTTTTCAGGAAGTACATATGGTGATGACCCTAGTTTGCCATGCACATCTGACTTTTCACCTGTTGTCCCTTTAGAATTATAGTTAACCCTTACACTTTCAAAAGTATCCTGATTTGTCTCTCTTCTTTCCCTATTTATTGGCTTCATTTGTAATGTTAATTTTCAATTATTTAAAAGTTTAACTTAGGCTATTTTCAGTACTTGCAAGGACTGTAACATTAATAAATTGAGGGGCAAAGATTCTTTCTTACAGTGTAGAATTTTAGGTTGCTGTTAACTTTTCTGGCTTCCTACCAGATCTAGCTTTTTTTTTCCCCCCAAGATTTATGTATTTATGCATACAAGCTGGGTGTATGCTAGAGGTGCGGGGTGGTGAGAGGAATCACCAGAGACAGAGTAGGGAGCAGAACAGGCAGATAGACTGAAGTACACTGCTGAGGGGAGCAGTAGGCAAGGCAGGAGAGGTCTGTTGCGCCATGTGGGAATCTTTCCGGCTGGGTATCGAACTCGTGCTGCAGTGGCTCTGGATAGCTTCATAGTGCTGCACTTGTTGCACCACCAGGGAGGCCCTATCCTAGCTCTCTTAACTGGCATCAGTAATAAACCTAAAAAAAATTGTTCCAGGATTAAATAACTTACACTTATTTTTTTTTAAATAGTACTCTGCTCATAGTTGACCCTACTGGAGAAGAGGAACATCTGGCAACTGGAACCTTAACTGTAGTAATGGATGAGGAAGGCAGGCTATGTTGTCTTCACAAACCAGGCGAGTTCCTTCCATTTCAGTTCGGAACATGTAGGTGAAGATTTACAATAAGATTCTTTATATTAGGCAGCGTTCCCTATCACTGTTATATTGTACACCACTACTGTACAATATATTATTGTTTCATTGTACACTATATTATTGTGCACTAGTGATTCTTAAATTTATGGAATGGACTAGAATCACTTGGAAGTTTAACTTGGTAAATCTTGAAACCATGCCACTGGTTTATATCATTGAAGTTTTGCTTTGCCACTTGACATGATGTTCATCTACAAAGTGAAAAAATTGAGACACTAACTTTTCAGACAATAATTTTTCAGGTGGAACTGGGCTAACCGGAGCTAAACTTCAGGACTGTATGAGCCGAGCAGTTACAAGACATAAAGAAGTAAAAAAACTGATGGATGAAGTAATTAATAGCATGAAACCCAAATAAATACACCACATTTTTGAAACAGATTTGTAAAAATTGTATTTGTTGCACTGTGCACAAACCTTTTATACTAAATAAATATTAAACTACATTCTTCTGGAAGATGTTTCTAATATTTCTTAGGTCACTTCCCTATGATTTATGTACAGTGAAACCATTTTTATAAAGCAATGACTTATGCAAACCAACCCTAATCTGTTCAACCGCTTCCCTGTTTTTATTTAAAAATCGTAGGGTTGTGCTTTTGTATAAAGTTTGTACATCTAGCAATGTAAAATACTGACATAAAAAAAAACAAAAAACAAAATGAAGTACAAACTCAGAATCCTTCTAATTCAATGCTCTTATGTTTTTAAAAAAGAAAAAAAATAATGCAAGACTCAGAATTTTGGAGTGGTAGGCGTGCCTCTCTTCATTTTACTTTTTGACTGGCTGCCTGTATGCCGATGACGATGTAGCTGAGCTGTTTGTGCTGCTGCTGCTGCCATAGCCATTTGATGCTGCAAGAATCGCAACTGCTGCAAAATGGAAGGAGAAAAAAATCAAGTTACATTGAATGTAGGCAGGTACAGAAAGGTGCTTTTCCTGAGAATGATGAGAACAAAACTGAAAGGGTTTAGAAAGCACCAAGGTAACAAAAAGGGACTATACCACATTGAGACAATGCACAGTCAAACAGCACCAGTGGCACAGAAGCCTACTGAGGGCTTTTAAAATGATTCTTGGTAAACTTCAAAAGTATTTCTGTTACTTTGCCCTGCCAGTCTATATTGCAGTAACTCAGCAACTTCAGTTACCATTTGTTATATGAGTTTATAGCAATATAAAACCACCCTGCATATTAAAAGTCAACTATAATATGCTGGCTTCCTAAAATAACGGAATGACATTTTTCTATAATAGGAATTTACTAATAGAAACACTGGTATACTTGCCTTTTTCTGTAGTATATTAAAAAGGTAACCATTGGCACAACTGTCTATTTGAAAATGTACTAGAAACTAGTAAAATGTATGTTAATGTGCCACCAGCACACTTCATGAAAGTGGTAATTAGGAAAAAGTATGGCTTTAAATGTATGTAATATATTTAGTGCTCCAAGTTGACTGGCTAAAATATCAGACTTTTAAAATAAAATTTGCTAAATTATTTACCAATTACTGCATGGTCTTAAAAGACAGTGAAATAAAACTACAGGTATTTTGAGGTACTTTTGGAGCAGAGTATCTTTTAAAAATGTACTCAGAGTGAAGTTGCTGGATTACTTGTATCTGTTGCTGCTGCTGCTGAAAGGCAGAGGAGAGCTGGAATCTCTGCTGAGGAAGGCTTTGCTCAGGTCTGTTCTCGGCAGAGCCAAGCTGAGACAACACTACAGAGAGGAGAAGGGGAAAGCAGGCCAGTCAAAAAGTTTGAAGGCTCCCAGGGTTAGAAAAGGACAACACAGAAAATGAAATAGAAAAGTTATCAGTATGATTAATCCTAAGTATCAAATCACAGACATTTTGGAATAAATTTAGTAGTCTCCTGTTAGTTGAGGGTACCATTGATTACAGAACTTCCTGGACACAAAAGGGAAGGAACACGTGTGCCAAAGCAGTGTATCCTTCTCCTTGCATCTCAGTAACATTTAACACTGGTAATATTTTGTTGATTGGCTTTCTTACACAGTGTAAAATACAGTATATTATTTTAAAATATAACCAACCAACATAATAGGGAAGGTGGGCGGTGAGAGAAGTTCAAACTGCATTAAAGACAAAACTGGTAGACAAGTGCTTTAAAGAAAAGATGTTGCAATGAGTGTCAGACTACACTACTAACAACAAAGATGGTGAAATGAGACTGTATTCTTTCCAAGCTGAGTGGGGTCATAGTAATCAAATCTCACTCTACATTTGAGAAAATTTCAGGTTTTGGATAGTTTGGGTATGTTAGGAACAGACAACTCTTTCTACTAAATTACACTACAGCTATTTGAGGAAACTGGTAATGTATGGGAAAGGTTTGTAATCAAATATTCATTTGGAAATTTGCTAGTTCTAAATCAGAATTTTATATAAGAACTTGTTTATTCTGCCTTCAAAGGACTTCTAAATTTAGACATTGGGAGTGGTATTAGGATACTAAAGGCATTACAGTAAGCCCATACTGATAATTAAAATGTTGCCAATGTGTTCAATTTTCCAACTCCAGCTTTTTTATGAATTTGCTGTTTAATGTTAAAGTCATTCAATTAATTATACTGGCCAATAAATTTTTACAAAAGTCATGTTACTGAAATAAAATTAGTCATTTCCTATCAATTTGTATGTGCTCAACACGAATATGACAGTCAAATTTGAATTTTGGCTCTAGTTTTTTTGTAATCTGCAATAAATGGATGTTTACATCACGAAATGCATGCCAATAGTAATAGGCCTATGGTTAATACCTGTAAAAAATCAAGTCATAGACTACTTCTTAGATTTTTTCACTAGTCTCTTGTACAGCTGTTTAGGAGCATGACTGGGGAGTGTCCAGCAGCAGTCAGCCAGCATTGTAGTGGACCATTTTCCCTGGTATCTTTGTTCCATTGATGCGATATCTTGATGAAAGCATTTGCCATGTTCATCACTAACCAAACTACAGTTTTCAGGGAAAAAGTCCAGATGGGAATGAAGGAAGTGGATCTTTAGAGACATACTGCAGCCAAGTTTCTGATACTGCATCAGCATGTCTTCTACTAGTTCCTTATAGTTTTCAGCCAACATTCCCAAGAAAGTTTGTAGACACTAGGTGAAAAGCATTCCATGCTTGTTTCGCATCACCCTGCAGCAAGTTGTTGAACCAGTCATCTTTGAAGAGCTCTCGAATCTGAGGACCCACAAAAATGCCCTCTTTAATCTTTGCTTCATTGAGCTGAGGAAATTTTTCCTGTAGGTATTGGAAAGCTTGCGAGGTCCGGTCCCTGGCTTTCACGAAATTCTTCATCAAACCTAGTTTGATGTGAAGGGGTGGTAGCAGGATTTTGTGAGCCTCGACCAGAGCTGGGTGCTGGATATTCTTCTCTCCAACTGCTACATTTTGTCTGCGAGTCCATTCCTTCTGCAAGTAGTGCAATTCACTTGCTCGGCTATCCCACTCACATAAGAAACATGTATTTTGTATATCCCTGCTGCAGTCCCATTAAAAGGGCAACTAGCTTCAAATCACCACAGATGTGCCATCTGTACTTGTTATACTCAATGGAATTCAGTAGCTGCTTTAAGTTATCGTATGTCTCTTTCATGTGGACAGCATGCGCTACTGGAATAGATGGAAAACGGTTTCCATTGTGCAAAAGCACAGCCTTAAGACTCAGTTTTGAAGAGTCTAGAAACAGTCTCCATTCTTGTGGGTCATGAATGATTTCTAAGGCATTCATGAGGCCCTCAATATCAGAACAGAACACCAGAGTACTTTCCTTTCTGAAGAAAGGCTCCAACTGCTGGTGGTGCTTTCAATATAAAGTAATTGTGACATCTTCTAGAAGATCCCATTGTTGAAGTCTTGATCCTAGCAATTCTACCTTGTTCTTGGATAAGTTCAAATCATGAACCAGGTCATGAGTTCTTCCTGTGTTAGTCTGTGTGGGGTTGATCATGCACCACAGTGAAAATCTGGATCACTGCATGCTGATGGAACAGGAGAAGAACAGGTCGGCTCACCCTTGTCCTCATCAGATGAATCAAGAGAATATTCTGTTGGAGGTTCTGGAATAGGAAGTCCCTCACTAGGTGGAACTGGTCTCATTGCAGACAAAGTCTGAAATATTTTTAATGCTCAACCTTTCCAACAGGGCTTTATTTATTTATTTTAAAGATTTATTTATTTACACATACAAGCCGGGGTACAGGATAGAGGCAAGAGGGTTCACCAGAGACAGACTGGGGAGCAGAACAGGCAGATCAGAACTACACTGCTGAGGGGAGCAGCGGGCGAGGCAGGAGAGGTCTGCCGCACCATGTGGGATTCGCCCCTGCTGGGCGTCGAACTGGCATCGTGTGCTGCCAACAGCTCCATAGCGCAGTGCCCAACCACTGCGCGCAGCCACCAGGGAGGCCCCCGACTACTTCAACAGCCGCCTAGCAGTAGTATTGCACTGCATCAGAAAATGAGGCAATCAACTCTGGATCATGTGTGCATGATGGTATTATGCAATGCGATGCACTATTCCATCATTCTAGGCTGATTTAGGATGTTGCTGCAGTCCTACTGGATAAATTTACAAGGTGAAACATATAAAATGAATTATATGAAATATCTTCAAAATGAGAGCTAATAAAAAAATTTTCAGGGTTATATTCATGTTCAGCACACCAAGATACTTCAGATTAGGGTGTTTTTAAGTCAGTAACAATTTCAGTGTTGACCAGTGTTACTGTCTTTAGTTTACAGGATAATCTTCATTAAAGGTAAATCTTTAGTTCACCATTTAGTGCTGGAACTGATGAGCATTTAGTAAATCTCATTTTTACAAATGACGGAAGTGGCTTACAAAAGTTATGCTATTGACCACTAAGATTTAATTCATCCAAGTACAAGAATGAGAGATTATGCAAGCTAGAAAAATGCAGTCTCAACCCAGAATTCAAGAATTGTTTTGGTAGTTTCTTAGTAAGTTGAACAGCTATGTAAAATTTTGCCAACAAATTAGTATCAGGAAAACTGCTGCTAATTTATGTAGATCAAAGCATTTTTAGTTAACTCAATGAAAAATATCTCAGGGACATGAATTAATCAATTTGGTAATTCTCACATTAAATACAACTCTATTTTGTCCTAATATATGTTTGCAAGAGAAGACTAGTAGTAATTAAAATGTTTGGATCCCAGAAAGACTAGCTGCTTTTAGTAAATTCAGCATACTGAAGTTTAACTACTTATAGTAAACTCAACACATGAAATAAAGATACTAACCAGCTGCCTGTGACTGCATAAAACCGCCTACTCCAGCGAGGTTAATAACAGCAGCATGCTGAGCAGATACGGCCTGTTCTTGACTGGTTGAACACTGTTCAGAACCCTGAATAAAAGTACAAAAGAGAAAATCAGGTTTAAGTTGATGAAAGTAAGTATCTTTTTCCTGTAAGAGAAAACAACATTAGATTAGATCTTATAAAAATAACAACATAAGGAGAAATTAAAAGTATTCAGAATCAGCAAGAATAAATGCATGATATTTTAAAATACAGTCTTTCTGAATTGATTTTGCATTGGTTTATTCTTTGGTGCTGTGTTAATTAGCAAGGTTCATATAAAACTTCATCAAAATTGGGCCTCCCTGGTGGCGCAGCGGTTAAGCGCTGTGCTGTGGAGCTGTCGGCAATGGCAATGCGAGTTTGATGCCCAGCCGGGGAGATTCCCACATGGTGTGGCAGACCTGTCCTGCCTCGCCAGCTGCTCCCCTCTGCAGTGTATTTTCGTCCATCTGCCTGTTCTGCTTCCCACTCTCTCTCTGGTGAACCCTCTTGCCATCCCACGCCTCTGGCCTATACCCCAGCTTGTATGCATAAATAAATAGTTTTTTTAAAAAATCCTTAAAAAAAATTCATCAAAACTACTTTTTAAAGGTTAAAACACTGCAACATAGTACTGGAGTTTCTAATGAGACCAGTAAGTCAAGAAATGGAAACAAACTACACACTGTAAAAGAGAAAAAGAAAATTACTCTTATTTGCAAATGGATTGTTTAAAAGAGAAAATCCTTAGTAATCTACAAAAAGTTTCTAGTACTAAGTGAATTCATTAAGATTGCAGATTAAAAGACCAACACACAGAAATCAATTCTGTATACTAGCAATGAACATGGAAAACTGAAATTAAGAACAGTACTTTTTACAATTGCTTAAAAAAAAAATTAGGCTTAAATCTAGGGAACTTTTTTTTTTACAAGCATATGGGAATATTCACCAATACAGACCATAAAATAAATAAATTTGATAGAACTTGAAATATTCTCTGACCACAGTGGAACTACAAATCATTTATAGAAAGGCATCTGGAAATGCCAAAATATTTGGAGATCAGTCAATATGGGTTATCTAAACAGTCCGTGGATTTAAGAGGAATCCATGAGGGACAATGGAAAATAATCTCCAGTACCTGAAAATGAAAGCAGAACACTGAGCTGTATAAAGCTGCTCAAGCAGTAACAAGTAGCTTATAAAATGTTTTAGAACAGAAAAGCCTCAATTCAATAACCTGTTTCCATTTTAAGAAATTAGAAAAAGATGAACATATTAAAACTATAATCTGCAAGAAAATGTTCCGGGAAAAAAGACCCAAATCTACACATTAATAGGGCCAATAAGAAAGAATTGTGACACGTATCTAGTGAAAATATCACACTTCAAAGATAAGACAAATTTTGGGGGGGCTGTAGGCAAAATGATTAAGTAACTTATAAAAAGCAAGATGACAGTGGCATCAGGCTTCCAAAAACATCCAAAAGCAAGTTCATAGTGGGAAGCATTTTCTATTAAACTTAATGAGACCCAGAATAATATATTCAAGAACACAGAAAAACTTCATACTGTTGAATATGACAAAGATTTCTTCAATATGACACCAAAAACATAGGTTATTAAAAACTTCTGGGCATCAAAGTACACAAACAGTGAAAAGGCAACCCATGTAGTAGGAAAAAAATGTGCAATGAAATAATGTGCTAAGACATTAATATCCAGAATATAAAAAGAACACCTTGAACTCAATTAACAAAATAACTCAATTTAAATATGGACAAAGAATCCAGGGAAATTTTCCAAAGATACAAACTGCTGCAAGCACATGAAGGTGCTCAGCATCTTCAAAATAACAACAGTGAAATGCAAATCAATGAGCTATTATCAGATGGCTGCTATCAAAACAAAACCCCCCCAAAGTAACAAGTGTTAGCTAGGGTATGGGAAATTTACAACTCTTGTGTACTACTGGTGGAGATGTAAAATGGTACAGCCATATGGAAAACAGTATCCAGCCTCCTAAATTAACATTAGAATTAATTATGCTCCAGCAATATTGTTGCTGTGTATATACAAATGTATAAATAATTCAAAACAGGGACTTAAAGAGCTAACTGTATACCCAAGTTCACAGCCGTATTACTAACAATAGTCTAAAGACAGGAGCAACCCAAATGTCCACTGGGAAATGAATGGATAAAGAAAATGCGGTATGTACATAAACTGAACACTATGAAGTCTTAACAAAAGGGAAGAAAGCTTTTCACAGTGGCAGTATCATACCCAATGAGGATATGTGATTATTGCTAGCTGAGAAAAAGGAAGTACTGCCACATCTACAACATGAATGAACCTTGAGGATATTAAGTACAAAAAAATCCGTCACAAAGAGCCATACTTTGAGTTCACTTACATACTGTACCTAGAGTAGTCAAACTCTCTGAAACACAAATAGAATAGAAGGGGGTTAATATGTAATGGGGACAGACTTTCAGTTATAAGATGAAAAAGATTTGGAGAATATTGTACAACAATATGAGTATACTAGTAAATAAAAATGGTTAATATATAAAATTTGTTAAATTTTTACAAAAAAAATTTCTAAAGAATTTTATGTCTAGCTTAATAATTCTTAAGAGTTAAAAAGTTTTGAATGTGCCCTCCTGACAGACATATTAGAGGATAAACTTTAAATGAATCATCCTTTATGGCAAGGCAGATGATGAATATTACATACTTTTAATTGTGAGCTAAGAGGAGCTCTGAGGGTGGGACATAGGAATCAGTTATTTTTCAATTTCTCAGATGATTCCAAAATGTAGCATGAATTCAGAAACACCTGCAGTTCCTCCTCCTTTAATTTACTGCAGTTCTTATTCAATTTCATTCTGTTTGGCAACATGTATTTGTTTTTGTCTATAATCTCTCTGCCCTAACCTCCACAATAAGGACATCCTAATAGACAATATACATAAACAAAATGATGACTTTTTGAAAATTATAGTCTATAAAGGAAGAAAGAACTGGGTTTGAATGTGATACACTATGGCTATGACCAGTTTTTTATCTTAATTGGTTCTGTACTTAGTCAGATGGAAATGACATTATTTAGTATGGCTGTTGTAAAAATTAGAAATAGGCACACATAACATCATTGTTACTTAAAGTACTGGAAATGTTTGAACAGATTAAATGAACTACACTTGAAATATACAAAGACATGTACAATTCTGTAATACAGAGCTTGTGGAAAGTGAGAAAGCACAAACCTGTTCTCCTGGCTGCTGAGGACTGGAAGTTGTGGGCTGCTGAGGTTGTTGTGGTGTAAACTGTGAGAGTTGTTGCTGTTGCTGCTGCTGCAGAGTGTTAAAAATGAGAGAACCACCTGGAAGCTATTAAGAACATAAGCAAGAATTAGCCAACTACATATTAACTTCTTTATTTCACAAATACTGTGGAGCATATGGACTATGTCAGGTTTTTCCTTGGAATGAAGTTAACAGGTAAACAAAAATCAAACTAACACACTTGCCTTTAAAAACATGATCTGTTTAAAACCAATTTTTAAGTATTGCCACTATGGCCTCCCAAATACGTTAATACTTTCGAACATAAATCTACTTTAATAGTTAGCTATCTGTATATGCACTTTTATTTAATTCTTCTTGTGTATCAACATGTAACAGTATTAAATACATTTAGGTTTTCTGCAGACAATCCCATCCATTTCCCAAATGCTTAAATACTGGACTTCCATTCTTAAAGGATGTAGCGACACACCCAGTGTATCATAAAATCGTGAGTATTAAATTCTCCACCTTCACTCTCTGTATGTTGACACTGCTAACACATATAAGAAAAAACATCATTATTAGTTATGTATTATAATCTCTAATAAACTTTTATCGAATGATTATCAGGTGCTTGGCACTGGGTTAAGAAATATTCTCAAGAAAACACTATTTTTAAAATCTCTAAGCAGAAAATTTGTTGCAAACAATTGCTGTTATACATATGTATACATATAATGTCTGTTGAGTGAGAAATAATTTTATAAGTGTATCTACTGCTTCTACTGGAAGCAAGCATTATCCTTGTTAGCTGTCAATTCCCCCTACTGGAACAGCTGAGTTCTTGATTATGCAGATGTGCTAAAGTAAAGTGAGGGGTGTTCAGGGTATCAATTTTTTTCCCATATTCATTTGACCATACAAAAGTAGCACTTAAGACCACCTCCTTTTAAGTTTCTGAACAAATCTTAAAATTTCAAATGCTCATAAGTACAAGTTACACTGTTTTTTTAAAAAAATCAAAGTATAAAATCTTCAGTCAAAAGCAGCATTTCAGGTTTACCTGCAGTAGATTTAAGGGCCTGAGACTTGAAGTATTTTTTAAACCAAACGGAACACCTGTTAAATAAAACTCATGGTTATAATAAGGAATTGAAACTATTACACTCGAAAATATTTTATACTTTACTAGATGTAAATACACTAATTACTCTCTTCTGCAGATTTTGTGCTCATAAATACCATTCTCAGCTTTGTGAGTTACAGTTGCCTGATCCTAGTCTCAGAGTTTGTGTAATTTGCTCAGTAACTAAATGTAAAAATTAGAAGTGATCTAATCCTTTAAGCAGTATAAGCAAACAAAAAGGGCATTAGCACACAAAAATATATGGTATTGATGTCTCCTTCAGAAAATGTTTTGGTGTAATAACAAACTCCCTTTAAAGGCAGATAACATCTAATGCTTACAGCTGACCAAATGCACTTTTATATTTCTTCATTTCTCATAGGTACCAAGTTGTTTTCACTCCCATTTTAAAGCAGATGAAACTGAGACTAGAAGAGAAAAACTAAGTGACTTCCTATAGGCCCCAGTCAGCAACTGCAGCCACATGGTAGTTACTTATAAATATACACATCCTCAATTCTCAAGCTGACTTCATCTCCAGGGCTTCTGCCACTGAGAGCACATTTATGCATAATAAGAAAATATGAGCTAGAATTAGGAAATCGGGGCAAAATGTTAGAATTATAAATTATGTTCTTTGGTTTCTTGTAATTCATAAAGTTTCGATAAATCTTTTTTATTCTTACTATGTCCAGCTTGTCTTTCCTGTAAAACTCTTGCTTAGTACTAAGTGAACTACTCTAAGAAATACTAAAAAAATTATTACAAATACTGAAAAATAGTTGTAACTACTACTCCTCCTGCTTCTACTACTACTACTGATAAGCAAATGTTTTTGGATGCTTAAGTTTCAGGCACAGTTGAAGCACTTCACTGTATTTCTCATTTAATCCTCATAGTTCTGGGTTAAGTTATTATTACTATTCCCAAAACCTTGACTTTTAACCACCATGCTATGTCACTTTTCCTGCAGAGTGTATGCTTTCAAAATACATCTCCCGGGCCTCCCTGGTGGCGCAGCGGTTAAGCACTGCGCTGTGGAGCCTTCGGCAGCAGCAATGCGAGTTCAACGCCCAGCCGGGGAGAGTCCAACATGGTGCGGCGGACCTCTCCTGCCTTGCCCGCTACTCCCCTCAGCAGTATATTTCTGATTTGCCTGTTCTGCTCCCCACTCTGTCTCTGGTGAAGCCTCTCACGACTCCACACCTCTGGCCTGTACCCCAGCTGTATGTATAAATAAATAAACCTTTAATAAAAAAAAAAAAATAAAAAAAACAAAATACATCTCCCTTTACTTGATATAGAACTACACTGTTAAGAATAAAATTAGCACAGTCAATTTTATTATCACATTTGGAAGGCAAAGATAAAATTTTAAGACTCACAGGTTTACCAAGTTTCTTTACAGTTGATCACTAGATAATTTTTTAATTTAAAACTCCAAACTTCAGGCCTCCCTATTGGTGCAGGGGTTAAAGTCAGCACGATCAAGCAATCAGCAGCCACTGCAGCATGAGTTCAGTTTCCGACCAGGGAGTTTAACCCACATGGCACAGCAGACCTCTCCTGTCTTGCCTGCTGCTCCCCTCAGCAGTGTACTTCAGTAGATCTGCCTGTTCTGCTCACCACTCTGTCTCTGGTCAGTCCTCTCATCCCCTGCACCTTGGGCCTACACCCCAGTTTTTGTATGCATAAATAAATTAAAAAAAAAAAATCAAAACTTAAAAGGCTTTTGAAATGATTACCAGACTTCATAAAACAATGCTGAATGTCTTCAATAACACCATTAATGATGACACTTTTACATTACCATTTCCTATTTTAAAAACAGGTTATTATTTCCAATATTCTGACCTGCTTGGGAAGCTGCCTGCACTGCACCAGGCAATGCATTTGGTAGCAGACCTCCTGAGGGTAGAAGGCCACTCAGATTTATTCCTGCAGGAGTTATGGCACCAGTGTTACAGCCCAGCATAGGGTTTGAACCACTCATCAGAGCCTGAGCTCCACTGCAGGAGAAAACAAGACAAGGCATTATAAATAAAAGGAACAATCAGACACATAATAATTCCTTGGATTAAAAAACTTCTAAACCCATAAAATTAGGTATTTGTCATAAATTTCAATTCTGAGTCTCAGTTTCATTTTAATACTATGAAGTGACAGCAAGTTGGCTAAAATTAAATGCTGTTTATTAATCAAAGTTTAAAATATAACCTGGAAAAGTAAAACATTAAAGGATTGAAACATCATAACAAAAAAGAATGAACAGGAAAATCTTAAGCTGCTGTCAATGTGTAGTAGTATCATCTTGGTGCACGTAATAGATGCATTACCGAAAATGAACACATACTTAAGGTAGCTTCTATCCACACCTATTTTCAGTTTCTATTAATAAGCCATTTTATTCTTAATTTCGCAAATAAGGCTTTAGTCAGAATGGTAAAAATATCTTTTTTAAAAAAGGGAATCATGGCATTAATAACCAAGACTTACCAAACAGAGCCCACTACATTGATGAAGTTAAGTCCAGCAGAGTTTGCCATGACCTGGGTGGCTGTGGCTCCTGTAGTTATAGACGTTACCATGGTAGAAAGAGGAATGGTCGTTACAGGCATTGCCTGGCTCAGAGACCTTTGCTGCTGAGCAAACTGAGTTAATAAAGTGGGCTGAGGGGTGAAGCCTGAATCTTGGGGAGTAGGGGTGGCTGAAGGGGTAATAGGAGTTGAGCTCTGAGCATCAGGAGGGTGTGGGATCGATGAAGGGGTTGGTGTAGGAGTAGATGGCTTAGGAGTTCCAGATCCTGCTCATTGAGAAAAATAAAAATTGCTAGTTTGTTATAAATGGCCAGTCCTTTTAAAAATAAGGTTAATGGAATCTTACTTAGCACTGACAATTTGTTCCAGTTTCTTTTTTAAAGCAGTTAACTGCAAGTGTTAATTTCTACGCGATACATGAGTGTTGTTACACTCAATTACAATTAAGGATGCAGTATATCACCTAAGAATCCCATCAAAGATGCTATTACATTAACAGTAAAAATAGACATTTGTATTCTACCACAATACCCATTTAAAAGTTAGTTTCCTGCATGCTACCTTTGGCCTAAAAGGTTTAAAAGGAGTTAAAATTAATTTTTGTTATTTACTATTTTACTAATTTAGGACTTCATTTAAAAATATTGCTTATTTTCTGTAACAGTCTGAGATAAAACTCTGAACATATGTAATAAATTACATGTGGTTAACAATCATATTTGGCACCTAAATATACATGTTTAATTCCTAACACATCAAGTTTATCCTGACAAACAAATTTACAAAACACAGTAATAAAGCAAATACTTGATAGATAATACTGCATCTTTAACAGTAACTGTGTACTTCTGTTTAAATGTAGAATGTATAGAAAATCTGTTGTGAATGAAGTATGCACAGTTTATCAACTTTTTAAAAAAACAAAAACAAAAAACAAAAACCAAAAAAATAAAACCAAAAGCTCTTGAGGTGTTTTCTTTTTTAGCTTTCATGTCCTGCAGAAAGAAAGGAAAGAAATGTGAATGTCCAGAAGCTGTCACTCAACCCTTACTTAAAGTAACAACTGTGTGCAGTAGATTAACATAATCCAGACCCACAACATAAGAAGTGTGAATAAGACTTTCAGGAAATTTATAAATTTTCTTTGTGCAAAACAAGAAGGCAGAAAAATTACACCTTTTGAGCTATCAAGATGAAGATGTTTATATCTAATGCGAAGACCACCCTATCACTGTGCCGTGTACTAAAACTTTCAGCACACGTTATTTATAAAAAAAAATCTAAAAAACTGGAATGCATTTTTGCAAAGTGGTAACTATATATCTCAGATAGTTACTAATTTAAAGAAATTCTCCCAAACTTGCTAAAATTTTTGTATAACTTCTCTTGATGTTAAAAAAAGTATTCAGTAGTAAAAATTACATTTTAATATTTTCAGAATAATGCTTCATGATCATCACCACATTTTTAGTTAACTGAAAATAATTTAAGAGTGTAGGAGTGTTTTTGAAAAATCGGTTTTCAGTTTATTGTATTACCACCTTGGAACTAGTTGGCTTCTCACATAGACAAAGATGACTGCAGCAACAATTCTTATGACATTCTTTCGTATTATCTGCATATAGTTTACATAAGATGTAAAATGATTCTAGGGTAGGTACCCTGGATGAAAAAGATATTTTGGAATCATAATGCCACATTTAACTACGAGATTAATCTTTTAGGAGATGTGTAGGTTTTAAGTCTTTAAGAGAGGTATACACAAAGTGCATACATAGATACAGAAAAACAAATACAATTACAATAAACACATAATACATACAATTAACAAGAGATCTGCCTGCAGCTTCTCCAAATTTATGCATTTTGGGTACACAGTACATTCAGCTTTCACTATTCCATCGGTCACAAAAAGCTGTCTTAAGAAACACTAATGCAAAAACTTATGAAGAATTAATGAAGAATTTAAGTTATGACTCACTTTGTGATGAGCTGGCAGGTGACAGGGCAGCCGGAGAGAGCATGCTAACTTGACTGAGATCCACAGATGACTTCCGAGAAAGGCTTGGTGGCTTAGAAGCAGGAGGAGGAGTTGGAGATTTAAGAAAGCTGCTGGCCTGCTGTGGTGTAAAATAGTTACCTAGAAGGATACGAAAGTTTATTTCCTAAATTTACAATTTAAAATTCTATGAATTGTGTAAATCAAAACAATGAGTAATGTTTTAAAAACAGATTATAAACGCCTATTTCTTATATATATTAATTTACAGAAAATCAAGATATGTAATACCTGTAGAACTATTTCCTGAGCTTGAGGGAAGTTTGATGGGTGGAGGTCGATGTTTTACTCCTTTCCCCAACACTGAAGACTGAACTGAAACAGTCTCGGGCTGCTAAGAGACAGTGACATTAAGGATACTTGTTAAAATTAAAGTCAAAAAATTTTTAACTCCAGATGAAAGTACAAGTACACAATTTAAAACTGCAAAATATTCTTGGTGAAGACAGATGTTAAGAACAATTTCACATAGGGAGATCCATAAATAAATTACAGAATATATAAAGAATAATGGAAAGATTTCTGAGTACTAGGTGGAGAGAAAGAGTTTCAGGGAGACAGGCAGAAGTTTCCACCTTTAAGTATTTCCAGGAAAATAACAACTTGAAGTCAGGTGATTAGTATTCACAAATGTTCACTATAAAAAGAAAAAAGTTCTATGTACATTTCTGTGTACATTTGAAAATTAATGTTATAAAACATTAAGTATATTAAACACACACACAAAATAAAAGCAAAACTAAACAATACTCCGAAGCCTCAAAAAATAATCCTTAATATTTCTTAGCTTTCTTAAGGAATAATTAGGCACAAGAAAGTAATAGCACACAAAAGTTAGAAACAAAAAAAGCAACCAAACACACTTCTGTATCTTTCCCTGGAGAAAGCTGACTCAGGCTGGCTGAACCACTGGAACTGTGTGACATTTTGACTGGACATTTCGCCTCATTCTGGACCAATTCCTGGTATTGATTGACTACTCTGAAATATTAGGGGGAATAGGTTAATAATAGTTAAATGCAGATTACAGAGGAAAGAGTAAAAAAAAAGTTCCATCAAAGTCAACATAAAAATTAAAATTAGACCTTTAATTTTTGTGCTTAAAATTACAGTTTCATAATAATTCCAAGGGCAAGTTAATGCTCAAAACATTTCTGTAATTAACAATTAAAAGCTATGCTTCAGTATCTTTTTCCTGATATAAAAATTAACAGGGACTGTCAACCAATAAGCACCCAGAGTAATTATCCTTTCATTTCCACTTCCTTTCTAATTAGTGATAAAAAATCATCATCTTTAGCTATATCTAAGTTTTCTTATTTAAAACAAAACTATATTTTACGTATTTCTCTTTTGTTATTTTCCTAATTGTATAAAAAAATCCAAACTCCTATGGCACACTACAACCAGTTGTACTAATAGAGTAGTCACCATCTTTTAGGAGTGAGTTTTTCTTATCTATGCAAATCAAACCTGAAGGTGCAAGTATTCTTACCTCTCAGCATCAGTCTTTGATCCAATAATGAACCTAAAATGTTTATGAAAGAGAAAGTATTAGATAAGAATTCTCTTAAGGAGCACTGGTATTACTTTCGATGGCTTCCGTATTTTAGTGACAGTACTTTTTATAAATTAAAACCTAGTAAAATAATAAAAAAATTAAAAATGTATATAAACTTATTAAGCAACGATCAAGTTTTACATGCATTATAAATTAATTCTGTGACGAATGCGATCAATCTAATTTAAGGGAGATTTACTTTGGCACAAACAAAATCTGGGCCAAAAGTTACCAAGTGCTATATACCCTTCCCAGTATATACGTTTTGCAAAATTTAATAAACTACTGTGTACAAGGCCTCTGGCCTTTCTTTTTTAACCTTTGATTCTGGAAGTCATTATTGTCTATATGGCAGTATCTCAGAATATATTTTAGACAAGGAAAATAGTTTATTGCCAATTCAAATAAAATGTTCTCATCAATCTTTTTAAAGAGTGTAATATGTATGATTTGTTAAATTAAAATATGAGTTTATTATTTAATTACCAATTTGAATGATCATCTGTAGAGGAGCTGAAATATAAAATGTAAAGAAGAAAAAACTTGGTTAATGCAGCTCAAAATTGAACTTCAGTTATTCAATCAAGTAATCTAATTTATTGATGACTATGAAAGAATAACTGAAAGGTAATAGATTACGCAGCATTTCAGCCACAACTCCCTGATGTAAAGACAAAAAATTCAGTTCTCTTGTTAAACAAATAAGCTGGCTTTTTCAATCAACTATCTGTTCTTACAATGAGACAACACATGAGATTCCTCTGTGTTTGAGAAACATTAATAAACTTATTTAAAATGACTGACCAATGTATGTCTTTCAAGAAGATTTTAGGATACAGGTATTCAAAAAGCTAATCTTTCAGTTTAGTATATAACATGAGAAACTGCTAATGTGGAAAAATTAAGCTGATGATTCCTGACTGTACTATTTCCTTTCACTGACTTTTACTTAGGTATGGGGAAGTTATTCTTTAAAATCCATTTTTTTCTATTGCAAATTTTAGTTAGCATTTTCTCTAACAAAAGCATTTATAAATGACTTATAATAGACCTTGCTCCTGCTCTTTTCTGTGGAGCACCTCTTTAATTACTTTTCAAAGTGGCATTAACTTGATTGAAAACAAAACAATAATAAATTTGTTACCATATACTAAATATATGTAGTCCTTGGTTTGGGAAAACCAACTATATATAGATATATTTCTAGAGGCAATAACTACATGCAACAGTCTATGCAGTACTGAAATACCAAGCATGTTTAACAGCTTTTACATTTATAGCAAATTTGCTATTTAAACAAACTATTGCCTGGAAACTTTATGCTCAGAGAGGTTAGATTCATTTATTGGCAACAAATAAATATACTAGGAAGGATATCACAGGCATGTCTTCCCATGCAACTATAAAAATTATCATAGAAATTATTAATTTAAATAACTCAAACAATAAAGTGACTGGAATTTAAGTTTACTTAGCTCCACAGCCAAATCTAACTGGAGCACTTAACTAACAAGTGAATCCCCATAGGGAATTTCTTTTAATTTATGATTTATTAGTAGTTGCTAAGTAAATTCTAATGCCTGACTTGGTCAGTTACATTATTTAAGAGAACTCACTGAGCTGGAGACATCTGGCTGTCACTTTCTTCATCTTCTTTACATGGCTGTATTTTCCCATAGTAAAGTGGATCACCAAGTGACTGCAAAATAGTCAGCTTTGTTTTCTGATATTGATTACCAGCTTCACATTCAAATACATAATCATCTTTTACATCCTGAAAAAGAAATCCCAAATGAACACCTTCTCCAGTAAAAACATGATCAGAACTAAGAAAAACCAGGAATAATACTCTAACTTATATCTGGCAAGAGAGACATATGGCACTCAGGCTATAGACTCTTTTAAGATTGCTCAGAAAATTAAAGCCTGGGATTTCCTTTTACATGGTTCTTTGGAAATGAAAGGTTCAATGCCATAGTTACCCAAGTCTCAGTATACAGCAGAATTTCACATACTGGACAGAGAAATGCAAGTAATAAATAATAAAAGGATAAAACTTTCAAAGGTAGACAATTTTATTGTCATTAGTCTTTTTGCCATGGTATATATAAACATTTCATTCATATTGTCACCCAATTTAATGTATTATGTTTGCATCTCCATATAAGTTACCTGCAATTAAGGAAACTTAGACAAAATATATCTCTAGGAATAATTACTTATTTGAAACCCCTGGTGGCACAGGGGTTCAGTCTCAGACTATGAAGTTATTGCAGGCACGTAGTACAAGTTCTATACTTGGCCAGAGAGCTTCCCACATCGCGCAACAGACCTCCCCTGTCTTGCCTGCTGCTCCCCTCAGCAGTATATTTCAGTCAATCTGCCTGTTCTGCTCCCCACTCTGACTCTGGTGAATTCTCTCACCACCCCCATGCCTCTGGCTTATACCTCAGCTCTTGTATGCATAAATAAATCTTTAAAAAAAAATTATGGAGGTCCTCCCTGGTGGCGCAGCAGTTAAGCGCTGCGCTGTGGAGCTGTCGGCAGCAGCGATGTGAGTTCGACGCCTGCCAGGGGAGAATCCCACATGGTGCGGCAGACCTCTCCTGCCTCGCCCTCTGCTCCCCTCAGCAGTGTATTTCTGATCTGCCTGTTCTGCTCCCCGCTCTGTCTCTAGTGAACCCTCTCGCCGCCCCACACCTCTGGTCTGTACCCCAGCTTGTATGTATAAATAAATAAATCTTAAAAAAAAAAATTATGGAAACCATACTTTTTATGAAAGGAACTAGTTGTTTCTTCTTTTAATTCATTAAATCCCCCCAGGCAGTCCTTTAAAGAAAGAAAATCCCAAACTAAAGGCAACTATACTTTATGTTTGATAAACTCAGATCCCTTATAAACAGCACCATTAAAAATGGAGACTACAATGGTTACTTACATGGGCTGGCCAAACTGTTGGTTGTGAGTCATCAGATTTGATACACTTCTCTACTTTAGCATATTTTTCCACCTAAGTAATTAAATCAAGACATCATATATAATGGAATCAGTATTATGACCAAAGAGAAAAACCCTGACTTGTTGATGGGAGAGCTGCAATTTAACAAGCAACTCAGGTGATTTGTATGTGTAGCTTAAAAGCACTGCTTTAGATTGCATCCTGTCTTGCAGTGCTGAATTATACCCTTTGGTCTTTACATTAAACATTTCTTCTTAGGTACTGCTTCTCAAGGAACACAAAAGTTATCAAAAGATCTCATGGCTTACTCCCATAACTTGAGTGTATGCGTATAAAAAATATACACATATACACATACATAGTCTACTTCTGATTCTTTTGGCTTTGTACTTTTCATGATGATTTTAAAATCACATATAATAAAAATAGTATACAGGCTAGCTTAGGAAAGATGAAGAACAGCTATTAAAATAGCTAATCAGCTGTAAAGAACTGACTGAATGATACTGAAGGTGAAGCAGGAAAATAAAACATGTTACCTCATTTTAAGATCTCTTTATTGTTTTTGACTACTTACAGATTATGTGATTTATGGTTCAACAAAGAAAACCACCCAAAGCTCCTAATCTTGGCCACTGTTCCACTGTACTTTTTAGACTAAACCAGTTTGAGAAAAGAAGCATTATCAGAAAATAATAATAAAATATTATGAAAAAACCCAGAGATATTTAATGTGTATTATGTAACACGTACTGTATTTTCCTTATTTCAAAATTCTTTGGGTATTGATCCTGCTGTAAACATATCTATACTAAGAATTTATAGCCTTATACAAGCTCATATGAAAAAAAATGAGCTTTGATATAAAGGAAAAACCACTTTCCTTAAAAGACTCGTTTTCTAAAGTGTAAGTTACTATCAGTTAATGTTAGGAATTTTATATGAAAATAAGAGCAATTCATGAATTGACTTACATCCACTTCAGAAGGTATGGCCAAATTACAGGGACTCCGTTTCCACATATCTACACACTGAAAAATTAAACAGCATAAATGAAAATTCAAAACAAGGCACGACTTTATTGCAAATAAGTTTCATTTTAAAATATATACTTACATTCCCTGCCTTAGAAATTTTGAGGTCATAATGCTGACCTGCTTTTTTTTCCTTTCTTTTTTGTAAGAAATCAAGTAATTTTAGTTGAGGAGGTGGTGGACAATGAGACAGATCCTGCTGTCGATTCATAGTGGGCCTGGAATACCTCTTGAAACATCTGAAATATTAAAGAGGCTGAACTAAACAAAGCTAACGAAAGAAATGCAGCGTATAGGTTTATATTAGTAAGCATTAAATAGGTAATTAAGTCAAATATTTACAAAACACAATCACTTGCTAAGTAATGTCCTAAGCACTGATAAAATAAAAAAGAACACCATAAAAACTTACTACCAAGCATCAGACAGTACAGAGGGAAGGTAGAGACTCACAGTAAACAGGTAAGGCCCCTTGGATAGTAATAAGCTATGTACTGTAATAAGTGACAGGGAGGACAATATTAGGTATGAGAAATGAAGGGCTCTGAAGAAATGATGCGTGAGATGGGATATGAATGACAAAAAGGAATCGGCTATGGAAAGATCACAGAATAAGTATTTGAAAAAGAAAAAAGAAATTTAAAAAGGTGCTGAGATAGGAACAAATTTTGTTTTAAAAAACAGAAAAAAGGTAGATGTAACCACAGCCCCAAAGTCTACAAAGTAGATGAGTTCAGAGAATAAGGATTCTTGTAATTCAATAACGATTTAATGTGAAGTTGCAATGAGATATTTAGAAGTTAATCAAGGGGTAACATCAGCTACTTTGATGTTTTTAAGAGATCACGCTTGTGTATGTGGAATATGGGCTAAAAGAGAGCAAAGGTAG
The DNA here is from genome assembly GCA_004024925.1 of Scalopus aquaticus. NCBI lineage: Eukaryota > Metazoa > Chordata > Mammalia > Eulipotyphla > Talpidae > Scalopus > Scalopus aquaticus. The sequence goes on from PVIJ01001807.1 coordinate 152,561, forward strand.
AAGTATGATAACTAGTTAGTTAGGAGTTTATGATACGAGTCAAGGTTAAGATCATGGTGGCTGGACTAAGGTGTTGGTAGTAGGCATGGAGAGATGTGGACTATGACCCAAGGAGAAATTATAAGACTGCTAACATGGCAGAACAGATCTTAGGTGAACTTATTCCACTATTTCCTAAATAGTATCTTTCCAAAACATGTATTATTTACATAATAAATGAACTGGAAAATGAATGTTTTTTTTGAGCCCCTTTAAACCTGAAGATCCAAAGTATACAATTAAATTGTGTTACAAGTACTTGCCAATATAATTGAAAATTAATACGCATTCTTTAACTTTACTAAGTAGAAAAGATAGCTAAAACATAAAGGGAAATTACTAAGTTACAAAAACTTTAAGATCACTTCTAAAACTGATATTTTCCCAAATTAAAAAAATTATGAGTCATATTCTTGAGAGCACTATTAATGAAACCTAAAACTAGTTCCTGGGTATAGAAAGTAATAAATTATTCTGTTTACACTTGCCTCTTCTCTCTTTCTGGTAAATAGACTCTAAACTTAAAAGAAGTTTGTTCTTTAAAAAAATGAAGAGAATGTATTTAATTTAATACAGAGAATATTAAAAAATCACAGCAGACAAAAAGACTACAAAAGCATTAAAAATTCTATTTACAAAAAAAAAAAAATCATGGCATTTATATAACTTGGAGGAAAAACACATCAAAAATAGTAAAATTGGGCTTCCCTGGCAGTGCAACAGGTTAAGTCTCAGCACTATAATGCTATCCAGAGCCAGGGAGCTTCCCACATGGTGCAGGAGACCTCACTTGCCTTGCCTGCTGCTCCCCTCATCAGTGTATTTCAGTTGATCTGACTGTTTTGCTCCCCACTCTGTCTCTGGTGAATTCCCTCCCCTCCTCTCCCCCAACTTCTGGCCTACTCCCCAGCTTGTATGCATAAATAAATAAATCTCTGACAAAAAAATAGCAAAAGTGAAAGCTACTTGTCTAGCAGCATTTTTCATTTACATATCCAGCAGACACAATACCTCTTCATTGGGCGTGTGTTCATCTTTTGCTTGTTATAGAGCAGTCTGTTTGCAGTGCAGGTTACTGCTATCGAAGGATCAAGACACAGTGGTTCTGCTGTAGCTAGGATTAGTTGGCTCTCAAGCAAAAGTTTGTCTTCCTGAAACATGTAAGAGAGTATGTCAATACCAAATTAAAGAATTTTTAAATTTTACATATTTAATGTAGCACTAGTTAAATACAGTATTTCAAGTTCTAATCTCTGTGTATCAACTTTAGAAACTTGACAGCATACCAGCAATTCAACAATTTAGAGAGTACAAAATGGTCAAATATAAGAGTGCCTATTTACTGATTCAACAACTATTTACTGAATACCCACATGTGCTGGGTACTGTTCTGTGGTTGAAGATGAAGCAGAAAGCAAAACAGAAAAATTCATCCACTTCTACAAAGCTTACAGGATCATGATGGCACACAGCACTTTTAAGCGACTGATATGTCATGATCCTATTCTATACACCATTTTCTTATAGAATATAAAAGGGACCACACTAATAACTGCATGAACCCTATTATTTAATTCTAAAATAATTTATTTTTAGCTTTAACGCAAATGTGTTGTTACAAGATTTTTTTAAAGCAAAAATGAGTCAGTAAGAATTTTTACCAAAAACTAAACATTGCTTTTAACAGTTTCATTCAACTCTTAGTATGGCAATTTTCTAACATACACAAAAACATGTGTGATGACAGTTATGTACCAACAACCAATTTATTAACAACTACCCTTTTAATTTCTTTGGATGTTTGTTTTGCTGAAGTAATTCTAACTTTCTATTATTTCACCTGAATATACCCCTGAATTATTTCACCGTATTATTGATAAGCAAGTCTATTATCTAGGCCAGATTTAAATTTCCTGTTCTATCAAGAGCTGGTTTGAAGAACTCAGAGAAAACCTACATACCTTTTTCTATTCAGTAAAGATCACCTCTTCCCCCATCTTTTTTTTATTTTTGGTTTTCTCATGTACCTGATTTGCTCAATTGCTTTCTCACTGTATCATTTAACTGAGTCTGGCTGGTTGCTTAATCACTGTGTCATTTAATGGTTTCTTTAATTCTTTGAAATCCCTATGAGATGTTAGAGACTTGCTTTAATCAGGCTCTTCTTCCTTCCTGCCATCCTTCCCTTTTTTAAAAAGACCCAGAGTTCTCTGTTGGTTCTAGTGTGTGCTTTCTCTTGCATCACACCAAGAGGCCAACAATGATCCTCTATAATACTTTCAGACCAGCAGTTTAGTCAAGAGCTCTGCATTAAAAAATGTCCATAGATTTATCTAAAAGCTTTTCACAACTACAAGTTACAGCCGTTCAGATTCATTAATTCATTGAGACTGTCAAACTGCTATTTTTCTTTTTTGGCAGACTTGAACTTTTTATCATGTAAGCTTTAACTTCCATTCTTTAAAACTGCTATGAATGCCATTTAGTACAAAATTTAAAACTCTTCAATGAACAAGAGGGAATAAACTACCTCTACATTTTCCAAGTATTCTTTTCAGCAAAATAATTATCACTTTTTATTTTAAATACCAAAGGAAAACAAATATAACCTAATTTTTACTAGTATGTCATAAATCAGAAAAAAACATACCTTGTGTGATTAAAGTATATACAAATATGACCATTGTGTAGATAACATGGCATTCAAAATTCCACTGGAACTAATTCATTATTTTTTTTAAATTAAGGTAACATTTGTTCACAATACTGTATAAAATACTGAGGCTATTAGAAGGAGAAGGTGGGTATGGGAATGGAGGAGGGAAGGGTTTTAAAGGTATATGCTGAATCTTAGTGGTGTGTGTAGTATAGTGTAGTAAGAGGTATGAACCTATTCCCCTAAGTCATATACAGTATTGTAAACCAAACTGATACTTTCAAAATTGTCCTTTCTTTTACCGTCTATTGGAATTTTAAAAAAGAATTTCCTCTTCATTGCTATTTCACATAGGAAAAGGCAAAATAATAGTTTTTCTCTAGTGGTGTCCAATGATTTTTTTGTTTCTGACCATTTTTTCAATACCTTTTAACTTTTTTGTAGATGAAAAGATTATAGCCCAAACTAAAACACAACCGTGACAGTTACCATTTGAGTTACCTTCCCTCAGCAGAGAAATATTTGAACACTTGTGAATGGGAACTTTACATGAGCAAGCTCTGACTGACGGGTTAAGTGGTTATTCTCAGGGGTAAGAGCGGTCCTCCTACTACTGCAATAAGTATGAATGGCAAAATGACAGGCTAGACCAGCTTTACAGAAAAGTTATTTATCTATTTGTACCCATGGTCCAAATAAGACATCTTCCAATTGAAAGAGGATGAAAGAGTAAGTGTTGGGCAGGTCAACCTGACCCTGGTCCAAAAGCAACTGAGATAAACTGCTTTAATTATGAGAGGAAATACTGCATGTATGAAGAGATCACTGACTTCTAGAAGATAAAAATGAACCACAAACCTTACTCATGAATAAAATCATGAGCAAAAAACATCTGCTTAACTTCAAAGTATTATTACACCTGTATTTTGCCTCTTTGGGATTAAAAAGCAAAACAACTAACCTGGGTCCACTTATGGTTATCACTTGTTATTGAATGTACATCACAGATTAAAGTCTAGAAGAAATAAAAAAAACAATGTATAGGCTCATGTGCATATGAAGGTGCTTAATAAAACTCCAAATAAAACCTAAAGTAACATTTCTTAATTTAACATTCCTTACCTGCATTGTTGGACGTAAGAGAATGTGTCTACTTTGGTAACCAGGAGACTTCATATTACTGGACTGTCTATAGTCACGTATTTCTGCTATGACACATCCGCAGTGAAAAATATTAACCTGCGTTGAGTGAATATATTGCAGTAAATGTCATTTTTCAAAAGCCTAATAAATGTGTATCAAATATCTCAGGGTCTTAATACTGTGGTACAATATTTCTAGTCACTCACATACTTTCAAATGAATTTCTTTGGTTCCTATATAAACCTTTCAAAAGGCGTTTTTATGTTCATCACTAAGACCCAAGTACAAGTTTTAAATTAATGGTTTTCTGCTTATAGACTAACTTTTGGCATTGGTATACTATTAATGTAACAAATCACTGGAATCACTGTTCCTCTTAATGTGTAGTGTGTAGTTAACTTTGTCATTGCTATAAATTGTCCTATCAAACAAATCAAAGGCTTAGCTCCAAGATACAATTCTGTATTTGCTCTGACAAAATTTCTAGAAATATGACAGTGTATTAATTAGTAATAGGAAGAAAGTTAACTTTAAACTCAAATAATCTGTTAAAAATATTGTCTTAAAAAAAAAATTGGTCTTTTTCTAATTTCAAAGGTACCTTTTATCACTCAAGTCTTGCTAATTATCACCTGTATAGTGGTTCACAGTATGTCTTTGCACCCACCTAGAGTTTTAGTGAGTTCCATCACTCCATATTCTATCAGCCAGTATTATGCTGGTGCTTTTAACACTCTGCGTACCGGTGCCCTTTAAATTCACCAGCCCTTGGGGCCAGCCATTTTCTGTGCCACCGCATGAATGGTATAAGCATTCAATAAAACACACACAACTCCTGAACTACTAGATATTAAAAAAACTGTAATATCTCTCATAAAACACCTACACTTTCACCAAAACAATGTATAAAGCTTCTAGACTGAGTACGATCAAAGAAATAGCTACTAATAGTTCCAAATAAATCCACCGTGGCATGAAAAACCGGACTAGATGAACACATATTAATACGTGAGCGGCCACCTGACACTGGTGACAAAAACACTTACTAATATGTGAGCAGACCACAAAGTGTTAAGTAAGTTAGCTACTGGGTCACTATATTGAAAACTATGTGGCAAGCACTATCCAGCAAATTTCACAGATAAAGTGATGAGACAACACTTGCTCTCAGTATGCGAGGACAGGCAATAAATATGTAAACCAAAAAACAAGATAATTTTATTAGTGAAAAATACCATTAAGAAATTCAAACAGGAAGGGTCTAATTTAGATTGTGTGCTTAAGTTAAACACCTCTCTGAGGAAGCGACCTTTCAGTTGAAACCTGTATTATAATAGGATCAGACATCTGATACATATATCATTCCAGAGAGAAGGAAAAGTAGATGAAAAGGTCTTAAAGAAGGAATAATTTTGGTACGTTTTAGTATGGGAAGAAATGGATGGATAGAGTACAGTGAATGGAAATAAGAATCAGGAGGAAAGACACAAAGGAAGGCAGGGAGTTTGTGAAGTGAGAGAATGTAAGAGAATGTTAAGCACAAAACTCTGGCTTCTGTTTTAGTTTTGTGATTTTAATGTGTTTGTGAAAAAACAAGTTCTGAGCTTACTGAGTGAAAGCAAAGAGTTTAGCAAGATAACAAAAGCAAGTCACAACCACCTTTCAGCAGGTACAACTGACATTTGCTAATGGACTGAATGTGAAAGGAGTAGGGTCACTCAATAGGTAGGAAAGCCTGGTGACAGAGACTGGTTTTGGAGATAAAATAAAAGTTTAGTTTTTGTCCTACAGTCTAGGAAACATTAGTTTGGAGGTTGGTGAAATGGTCATTGTGAGATATATAAGCAAGAAATTAAACACCATTTCTAGCCTCATGAAATGGACCAAGATCATCCATGGACAATATTATTAAAGACCAGAAGGTCTAGGACTTAACTCTTAAACCATACACATTTATGGGTGGTACAAAGGTGACAGCAAAGAGGAGAGGAATAGAGAAGAAAAAAACCAGATGTGTGCTCAGAAGAAAAAAAGATATTTTAAGGAGGAAGTAGTCATTTGATTTGAACTTCGCAAACAGACCATTTAAGAACAAAAAAGAGACTAGCTGATTCAGTGCCATGAGATCACTGGTAACCTAGACAGAGCAGCCTCTGTAGAACAGTGATATCAGAACAGGTGGGTGAAGAAAAGAATGGGTTATACGAAAAAGGATATGATTATAAATAGCTTTTTTGAGTATCTTTGCTGTAAGAGAAGAATTATAGAGCAGTGGCTGGAGAAAAACATGGGGTCAAGGGAAGTTTTTTTTTTTTCAGAAGCCATACAACGTGATTCCAAGTTCCTGAAGAGGAAGAAAATCCTTAGGAACAGCATACTTCAGCCATTTTAATAGGAAGGCAGTCAGGAAGTATGAACAGAGATGTGGAGATGCTGGCTGACGGGTGCTAGAAAATGGAATTTTCATCTGACAGCTTCTTTCTCCCTCAGTGAAGTACACAGTGTATCTGAGGTCAAATTTAAGGATTAAGATGTTTGTTCCATAATTCCTGATTGTAGCTCGAGGGGCATTTTCAATAGATGAGTTAATTATTATAGTAATTTTAGAAGAACCGACTAGAACACATTCAGTGTATTCTAGAGGAAAATTAAATATCCCATAGTAAGCCAATTTCCACATAACTATGTATGAAATTATGTTTGATGTTCTGAGCACTACTGAGAACAGGTATCATTCAACACAAATTGACATATAGTTGACAAATTTTAGGATATTCTAAGGAGAAAAATTTTGTACCTGAGATTTTTCTAGGAGATCAACCAAAATAGGAGGTAATTCTTCTGCATCCAAGTATTCAAGCAACTCTCCTTCTTCATAAGGCAGTCGAATGGTCTCAGAATCTTAATTTTAAAACAAAGTTTCTGAAAATGATCAGGCTCACTAAAAAGCCTACCTGCATAATTTAAATGGCTTTCCATAAAAAATAGAAAAGCATAAAGACCAAAGGTGCTACTAACATCCTTTTAATTTAAATCTTAAAACTACCTATTTCTGAAAGACTTAGTAAACTGTATACAATTTAGGTGAGAGAGGAGAATAATGCCTAACATATTACAGAAGAACATCCGGCATAACATCACAAGACAAACCAGCAGTATGTAAAACTCCAATGTCAGAAACTGAAAATTGAAAATTTTTAATCTGGACATCAAAACAATAATTTGGGACCTTATCTGAAAAATAGTTACTTGTAAAGAAAATTTACTTTGTGTTATATTTTATAATTATCATAAGAAAAATTCTTAGCTAGTTGAGTTCTCTGTAGAACCCATATGTAATACCATCCTATCACAGTTCAGATGCCTCTTTATCGATATGAGAGTATTTTAAAAACGATTTTATATCCACATTAATAGAAATAAATGTTAACATGGAAAATTATCCAAAGGGCAATAATTTTGAAGGTTTTAGATGTAGAATTCAAAATGTAAAAGAAACATATCTTTAAATACCATGTTAAAATAGAAACAGCAGCAGAACAAAAGGAAATTTTGACTTTAAAAATAAGATGTTTCATTATCTAATTTCAAAGATCAATCTCAATCTAAATACTTCCCAAATGCCTATTTGGGAAGGCCAGCCATTTTAAAGATATTCTAACAAAACATCATAAAGAGAAAAATTTGAAACCAAAGTCTCTTTGATCAAGTCATCACTGATCTGAAGCACAGACCTCTTGGTAGAAACTACTTTCAAAGACAGTACATTCTGCCTGGCAGAGGAATTTTTTGGCCTCTGTTTTCTTGAGATTCTTACCTGATCCATTTTTTCCCCTGAGCATCAGAGAATATCCCTCATTTCCTGGGTATAGGTTGACCACTAAACATGACAATGTCTCTTGCATAACAAGCTTCTCTAACAAATTCACATTTCTTCTTAATTTCTGCTTTAAAGAAAGGCAGAGTTCATGAAAATAATTCAGCATAACCTTAACAAAGAATGGTATGATTTAACAAAATCAGACCCAAATCATTTGTTTGGGGTTTCTTCCACATTACCATCTTGAACATATGGGAAAAGACTCAAAAACACTATAGCTACGAAGTATAGGATATCTACATTAACTTAATTTTAACGATTACTATGTTTCATGCAAATTAATTTGTATCACAAAGAAAAACCAGAGATCTATAAAGCAATGAAATACTTAAATATATAACTTTGAGTACGTAAGTAGCAAATATCAAAATCTTAACACTATTAAGATAGTGTTAAGATATGAAATGTAAAACATGCTATATATTAGTTTCTATTAAGTATACATGTATACAAATAAACAAGAAGTTTAGGGCATTCTCTTTGGTTGTACTGTTGCAGATGTATATTTTCTTTTTTTTTAAGATTTATTTATTTATGCATACAAGCTGGGGCACGGGCCAGAGGTGTGGGGTGGAGAGAGGGTTCACCAGAGACAGAGTGGGGAGCAGAACAGGCAGATCATCAGAAATACACTGCTGAGGGGAGCAGCAGACGAGGCAGGAGAGGTCTCGCCTGGTGGGAATCTCCCAGGCTGGGCGTTGAACTTGCGGCACCAATGCCAACAGCTCCACAGTGCAGCGCTTAATCGCTGCACCACCAGGGAGGCCCGGTGTAAATTTTCTTAAATATTTTCTGGCCTGCCTAGATTAGATCTAAGCAAGTTCAACAACTATAATTAGCTGGAATGTTGAATCCCTAAATATCTAATTGTTAAGAAAAAGTAATTTTCTATAAATTCAATCTTATAGCTTTTTAGAAACTACTTTGTTTAAAACAAAAATCCATCAGGAAGTAATGATATAATAAATAACATCAAAATCTGTGATTTTAGAAACACATTATTTAAAAGTAAATTCACTTATATACATAACAATTCCTTTTGTCAAATCTTATGAAAAATGGAAAACAGAATATTTTTCAGGATGTCAAAAAAAAATCACTATTTTGAGTGTCTTATATTAAGTACATATCTATATATATTCAGCCCCATGTGGAAAAACAATTATTATTCTGTCAACACAGAATTGAGAAATTGCATTATGAAAACTGGAAAAAAAAAAGCAAAACAACTTTTAACTGCTTTGATATTAAAAAAAAATTAGTAGAGAAACACACTTTTATGTCTTTTTAAGTACAGAGAAAACCTTATAATTTGATCTCAGATAAAAAGATAAACTGTGGGGGCCTCCCTGGTGGCTCAGCTGTTAAGCGCTGTGCTGTGGAGCTGTCAGCAGCGGAGACGCAAGTTCGACGCCTGGCCAGGGAGAGTCCCACATGGCGCGGCAGACCTCTCCTGCCTCGCCCGCTGCTCCTCTCAGCAGTGTATTTCCATCGATCTGCCTGTTCTGCTCCTTACTCTCTGTCTCTGGTGAACCCTCTCGCCGCCCCATGCCTCTGGCCTGTACTCCAGCTTGAATGCATAAATAAATAAAATCTTAAAAAAAAAAAAAAAAGATAAACTGTGTGATGTGAGTAACTCTTTAAAAAAACAAGCTGGTTGCTCTTTATTTCAGAGATGGGCCAGATATATTTTAAGCTTATGGACAATATGGTCTGTAACTTTTCAGGTCTGTTGCTGTACCCCAAATCAGTCATAATCAAGTCCTAAACTAATGGCTATGGCTAGATTCCAACAAAACTTCATATCTAAAGTTTAGCAATCACCTTTTTCTGAATGTAAAGATTTTAAAGGCCAGAAACTACTCAATTCCACTGATTTTTGCCTAATTGGTAAAACAGTTTATTTTTAAATAAATGACAAACAGAAGCTGCTGGAGCCCTTTAAAGGTCCCAAAGATAGCAATTTCTGTTACATTTCTACTACAGGTTAAACAAATTTCTACTTTTATGCAAAATAGAAACAAATTTTTCATTCACTGACAATGATCTTATATTTATGACCAAATTCACTTTTTATTATCACATTTGAATTTTCTACATGCCCTATAACAGCTTTGACTTTCTGGTGCAAACCACCATGAGGAAGTAAGTTACTTTTCCTTTGTCTCTGGTTTACAAATCACCTCCTGGGGGAAAAAAGGGAAACATAATACAGAACTTTCTTCTGTTGACTTCCCAATAAAATATTCTACTACTCAGTAAATACTATTCTCGTCTCCTGCCTAAGCAGGTGATCTTGGCTCTGCCTGGTGCCAGATTATCCAGGTCTTTGGGTCAGCTGCAGACCTGACTAAAGTCTGGTTAGAACAAATGTTAGTTCACCTACAAAAATAAAAATGATTACCTGCTTCCAATGTAATTCCTTCAAATTCCTTTCTTTATCTACATTTCAAATGCCAGAATAACATAAAAATGCCATACTTACCTTAACTTCAGGCTCTTTTTCACATTCTTCAATATATAAGTCATAAAGTTTTTGAAATACAGACTTTCTAAAATTGAATAAAAAAAGAAAATGTCTAAAATGTGACTATAATAACCATAAAAGTTATTTCTGAATTTTCCCAATCCCCCCCAAAAGTGGAGAAAGCTAGTTCTAAAGCTTGCTGCTATAAAAAGCAAATAGTGTATTTAGTGGGGTTGGATGTGGTAGCTAACATCAACTTAGAAATTTTCAATATATGGAAAGGATATATAATTTAACAGTTTCAGCTCATTGCCTAGTAGGACTGTAATAAATGGTGGCTATCATTATCTAAGGTGACATCAATTACGAATTCATACCTTCCACTAGAGAGGTATTTCCTTTTAGGAGGTCTCTGTCGGGCACTTTCAATGACATACTGAAAAAGAAAAGTTTGCTTACTACATAAACAACTACATTAAGTATATACAAAACAATAATAAGGCTAAAAAAGGCTATCCAATAATTCAAGGATAGTTCATATAGTTCATATTAAAAACTTACTTGTAAGAACTACAACTTACCTTGTAAATGTATGTTAAAAACAAGGGAATTTTTTTTTTTAAACAAGAGCTTGAGTGCATATATATATACATTTTTAAAAGATTTATTTATACAAGCTGGGGTACAGTACAGAGGCGTGGGGCGGCGAGAGGGTTCACCAGAGACAGAGTAGGGAGCAGAACAGGCAGATCAGAAATATACTGCTGAGGGGAGCAGCCGGGAGTCGAACTCTCATCATGCGCTGCCGACAGCTCCACAGCGCAGCGCTCAACCGCTACACCACCAGGGAGGCCCAAACAAGTGAAATTTTAACTATACTAAAACTCAGCGCTTTAATTTCATTGTTAGGACATAAGCAAATCATCCAGTTTCACAACTTTTATTTCACAGGACAGAAATATTTTAATGTTTTATGGCTGTTCAGGATCTGCACAGCATATCCAATTGCAAGTACTCGTCTTGAGCTATTTTTCCCTTTCACTAAGCTATCAGAAAATTTGTCAAAAGAGGAAAACATAGTTTTAGAAATTCAATGTCCTAGTTCAAACAATAGTCTACAGCATTTTATTTTACTCCATAGCGTTATCATCTGAGGATTCCAACTACAGATGATCCAGGCATCACCTGATATTTTTATGTTTACAGCAAAATTATTTACTTTACTTGTCCTAAGTGAATGTACTCTTTTTGACAATCATATACAAATTTTGTCAGACAACATGATTTCAATATGTAACTTAGTCATGTCTTACCTCTGCACGATCCAAAGCTAGTTCTAATGCTTGCTGCTATAAAAAGCAAATAGTGTATTTAGTTATTTTTAAAAAAATGTTTAATATATACTTAACATTTCTAATTGGTTATATGAGTTTTATTATCTGAAAGTAAAACTTTCTAAAACAGGTCTAGCATTTTCCTTTCTCTCTCTCTCTTACTCACTCCACTAAATGCTCAAGACATATTACATAGAAAAAAAGACGGCAGTCTTTGGCACCTGATTATGACAACAAATTAAGAAATGCTTAAATGATTTTCTCTGACCAGGGCTTGTGATGCTGATACAAGGCTGAGGGTTGGGTATGTTAAGTAATACCATTTTATAAACTTAATTTCTTCAACACTGTAAGACTATTATTCAGCAAAGTATACTGGTCATCAAGTATTTACAGTGAAACAAGACTAAACTCTCCTAATCTGCCAGAAAGCTTGAAAATTGGGGGTGTTGTTATGTTAATACCTAAAATTAACTGAGAAATTTTAATAACAGAGAATGTACAATCGAACATTTCTAGGTTAGTGTCTAGCAGAAATGCACTAAGTGTTGCTATCATTTGCATGTTTCAGAGAATTTAAGATACTATCAATCATAAGCATTATTTTAGCTAACAGTAAGGAAGAAAAAATGCTGCCAATTATAATTTTACATAATATATCACCGATTATAGATTCATCAATTCAGTAATATTAAAATGAAAAAATAAAACGCAACTAATACTATGCCACATGTATGGCTGCAATCTACTACTAGTCTCCCTTCATCTAGTTTCTTAAAGACCCTTGTTTTAAGGCTAGAGGGAGAAATAAGGTAAATTCTGTCTTCTTCATTTGTAAAACATTATTTTCTAATGACATCTAAGAATAAAAAGTAGTAGGCGATGATCAACATTATAGTAAATATATTACCAATGATTTAATTTCTCTTTTTACTTTGTGTTTTGTGCATCACACAAGCTCATGGTATTTTTCATTCAAAATAGTCATTTTTTTTTTTTTAAGATTTCTTTATTTTGCATACAAGTTGGGGTGCAGGCCAGAGCCGTGGGGCGGTGAGAGGGTTCACCAGAGACAGAGTGGGGAGCAGAACAGGTGGATCGACTGAGTTACACTGCTGAGGAGAGCAGTGGGCAAGGCAGGAGTGGTCTGCTGTGCCATGTGGGACTTTCCCCGGCCAGGCATCAAACTCGCGCCTCCGACAGCTCCACAGCACTGCACTCAACCCGTGCGCCACCAGGAAGGCCCCCAAATAGTCATTTTTAATTGCACTGAGAAGCACAAATCTTTCATTTTATACACACACACACACACACACACATTCCAGAAGTGTGTGTGTGTGTGTGTGTGTGTGTGTGTGTGTGTATGGCACATAAATTTTTCTCTTTTATTTTATAGACTCCAATAACTCAACCTACCCAGTAGCATGGGGTAAAACTCCCAGAACCCACCAAGAGAGGGCAGGGAAAGAATAAATACTACCAGCTTTTGGAAATCATGGAAAGGTTTAAGTGCTCCTGCCAGTCTAGTCCTAAGGATAGAAAATTCATGATAAAAAATAGTTGGTCTTTTCGGACTGCAATAAAAGGGTCACATTAAAATGTAGTAAGTGAAAAAAAGTCTGAAATATGCCATTATTTCAAAAGATTCTACTAAAACTGATATCAATTTATTAAAAAATTCTTATAAGGAACAGATTTCTAATGAAACAAATTCCAGGATTCAAGATGAGATTAAGTATAAGCCACTTTCCATCACAAAAATAGAACTCTGGACATACACTCTTGGCAAATACAAAGGTTCTTTTGGTTATTTTTGTTATAAAACTTTAATGTAAGTTTATATAAAAATTATAATAAACACAAAGCATATACTTGAGAACAATTTTAAACATTCAGTCTTCTCAAGTAAATATTTTCATCTTTGGAAATTTAAACTTGAAAAGACCTGGATACCTGCATATGTAAATACAAATATCACTAATTCCTATCTCTTCCAAATACTTTAGAGGAAAGTGATTAACTATTATGAATGCAAAGTAAGGTGAGGTCAGAATCCCAATGCCAAAGTTCTAGTTTCTCTAACAGAAGGGGAGCAGATAGGCAAGATGCTCAGAGAAGGAAGCTAAATGTTTACCGAGACCTATTTTCAACATGGCAGCTAGTGTTCACTTCTCTCCGCTCTTCTTTCAAACATTAGAAAGTGATTCTTTTCCTTTGTCTTTAATTTTTTTAATGAGAAAAAGTTAAATACACAGCCCTATGTATATGTATGTTTAGTAACTATGTCAGTGAACAGAAATGTGACAATAGAAAGTGAACACTTAAGCTGTTTAAATGATGGTTTTTGTGTTTTTGTTTTTGCAGTAGCAGGTTATATGTTCTTAAATTTTTTAAAAATCTAAATGAAGAGGAACTTTAAAACATGAGAAACCTGGAGCACTCCATAAACCATTTGTATTTATACCCATCCTCCTTGCCAATAAATTTGTAAAGTTGATGGATTTTTAGTCCTTGACAAAGATAAAAGATATATTATATAACTTAGATATAATTTTAACTTTGAATGGAGATGAGTCCCATATTTTGTAAAGAACATTCTGCATGAGATTGCTAAATGATATTCCAAATACAGTAACTTGACAGTTTACAACAGAAGATAGGTATTTTGCGAGAAATGAAGGAACAGAGTATTTGAAAACACAAATATAAATGTACTAAGCTGTAGCTTACCATTGTGGTGTAAAATAGGCATCGAAAAGAAGAAAAAAATTATCTTTGTTGATGAAGTGAGGTGTAAACCATGTCTTTTAATATAAATCTTACAGTGCTGTAAAAATAAAAACAAGTGTCAAAATAATCGTATTAACATAGATAAATGAGATTTAATAATTATTTGAGGCATATATATTTCTTAAAAACTTTTCAATAACCAGCATTCACAGTTAATAAGTAATTTTGGCTAAGTAAGGCAAAATACAGTTTGCGAATTAGAAGTCATTACTTTCTTTAAAAATATTTAACGTCCAAGAAAGAAAATAAAAATGATTTTGAATTTTACTTATCATCACTGTTCTTGCTCTCATTCTAACAGCTTGCTCACCGACTTTGGTCACTTAAGAGTTCATTTTACAAATCACAGATATCATGATATCGCATGTTAACAATCTTCTAATATTTCACACCCCCATCCCAAAATTGTCAGATGTAGTTCCAGTGTCTTTAGCCCTTTCTCTTATCAAGCAGATACATTCTCAAAATTTCTGTGACACATGCATTTCTCAAGTCAATCTGGGAAGCAAAAGTAGGCTACTGAGGCACTCCAAAGATTCTGATTAATTGGTCTGGAGCTCCCAAGTGATTCTCATTCTCTCATTCATATTCTCTCTCTCTCTTTCTCTCTCTCTGTCGAGCGCACACGACAGGTACCATAGATTCCAGAAATCTTCAAAAAAAAAAAAAAGTGAGTAGACATTAATGTTCACCTCAAAGAGCTCACAGATTTCAGGTGAAGTTAAGATGAAAATTTCTGACCATGGAATCTTAAGATGAAGATACACTAGCTACAGGCAAAATGCGATGACTTTATAAACAGATCTCTAGTCACTAATTTCGGGAGAGAGGAAAGTTTTGGGACTTTAAGCTACTTAAACATTACAGACAAATCATTAAGTATGTAAAAACTTAACAGCCCAAACATACTGACTGTATACAAAATTTACCAGAATCATATGAAAAAAGTTGTAATCTTCTCTTCCATTTTATAAAATATGGCATTCAGAATAAGTGAATTTTCCAAGATAACACAAGACCGGTACTCAAAGTTCTCAATTTTTAATCTTCGATTCTTTTTATTAAGTCTTACAATTTTCAGACCATTTTAGATTTTAAAAAGCAAAGAATTAAATACTCGATTTTGCTCAGATAATCTCTTTATTAATTTTGATCTAAGTTTATATGAAGGTGATCAATCACGTACTTAATCTAACAGCAAACATTTTGCCAGTCGCTTCCTAGTTTGAACCCTGCCAAGGGAATTTAACGTATAGCAATGAGGAAAATGCAGCCCTCATCTTGCGGCGGTTAAGGCTTTCAGGGACAGCTATCAGTCAAGTTCCTTTCTAAACTCTGGATAACTAACATCAAAATCATTCCATTCATTTTAAACCTGAGTCTCTTCCAACCGCTCGAGCTTTTGTAATAACTTCGGGTTTACCTGCAAACAGCCCTAACTGGACAGCGGAGCCAACCACACACAGTCTTTATTCAACATGGACACCAAGAAACCCGCCCCCAAAGAAACGTTACGCAAAATTCTCGCGAGTTTCTGGAAATACCTGTAACCGGCATCCCAAAGACAAAACTCAAATAAAAACCGAGGATTCGCAGTAACAATAACAAGGGCGTCACCCAGCAGTGTGGCTGGTTCGATTCGGCCCGGTCCGTCCCCGAGAACAATGTGTGCCTCCCGCGGTCTCCCGGCTCCGGTGACGGCGAAGAGCCACTCGGGATGCCTCTCGCTCACTTCCGACGCAAAGTGGATGTCGCGCGCCCAACCCTCTCGCCGCCACGCCCACCCTTCCCTGCCCATCAGAGCGGGCCGCAGCCGCTCAGGGCCTCAGCACCCAGCCGCTGGTTCCGCAGGAATGAGGTACCCGGCTTGCTTCTCACGTTCGAATACTTACCCGCCAACGTCTGACTCCGCACACACCGTTGCCGGTGGAGCACCCCTGCGCTGCTCCGGCCTATTCCAGCGCCCGCACTTCCGTCTGGGGCGCTGGGCGGGGCGAGCGGGAGTCTTCGCGCGGAAGGGGTGGGGCTGGAAGGAATTTACCGCCGGTAATTGGCTAGGGTTCCAGGGGGTGGTGCCTCCGGTCCAGTACCAAGTGAGGTCCGTGAGAACTTGGGCCGGCAGGCGGCTGGGGACCTGAAGCACCTTCGGAGGTCCTCCTTTCTAGGGCATACTCTTTGAGGTGTGTTGTGGCTTTTGGGGGTGGGAAGCCCTGTTGAAAAAACTTAGAACTCGTTTGCATTTGTTCCCAACGCATCCACGTGAAGAGAGAACAACATAATTCCTGCATTTACTAGTCCAAGCCTTGCTGCCTTCACCAGTAAAGTACCAATGAATTTAATGTTAAAAATCACTTTACTGAAGAGTTCTGAAAATTCAGAAATTGAACAACACATTGTAGTGTCTAATTGCAATTTTGCACCTTTAAACTTCTTTGGCTGTTGGTTATAACTTAAAAACATATTGAGGTGAAATTCTCTGAACATAAAAATAAAAACATATTGGAGTGACAAATGCAACCAGCAAATCTGTATAGTTCCTAAACACTTTTCATCGTCCTCCCATTAAGCAATTGTTGCCCATTCTGCACTCTCCCAGACCTAGCAGATACCAATTACTTTCAGATCTATAGATTTACCTAATCTGGACATTTCATATAAGTAAGTCAAATGTGACCTTTTTATGTCACTTTTCACTTAGAGAAATGTTTTCCAGATTCATCCCCCTTGTAGCAAGTGTCAGTTTTAATTTCTTCTCATGGTTAATATTCTGTTCCAATGTATGAATATACCACAATTTGATCCAATTATACATAAATGTATATTTGGCCTTTTTACACCTTTGAGCTATTGTGAATTTTGCTACTATGAATATTTGTGTGGAAGTATTTGAGTTCCCATTTTCAAATTTTTTTGGGTATAATCTGTTAAACAATGGAGGTGATAGCTCAAGTGGTAAAAACAGATTTCCATTACGATAGGAAAGAGAGACTTTGTGTAGAAACAGGCTCAATTCCAAAGGCATCAGGAACAATTGGGTTTTTATAGGGTAGGAGAAGGGTGAGGATCAGTTGACAAAATTTCCTAAAATGAAGTACCAGAAATTAGAGGGAAGGGAATTTGGGCTGTTTCAAGCTTATCTGATTTGACAGGATTCTTACTAAAAGCAGACTAGGCTGATAATGTTACCAAGAATAGGGGGAGATGAAGAATTTGACCAGATATTGAGGGTGGTTAGATACCCATCTGAAGCCGATTCTCTAACTTAGATTCTCTAACTTAGATTCTTGCTGTAATTGTTTGATTCAGGTATTCAGGTTGCATAAGGCAGAAGTTAATTAGGAGGAAACTTGGAGGACTTAGAGGAACCTGACAAAAGTATAGGTAAGGTGAAAGTCTTTGTTAATATGTAGGACTGGAGTTGCTAGTCATATGGTAATTCTATGCTTAAATATAAGAGGGATTGATAAACTGTTTTCCACAGTGGCTAAAACATTTTGCAAACCATTAGTAAAGTGTAAAGTTTCCAGTTTCTCTACATTATAACCAATGTTTGCTTTTTTACTTCTTTATACTCATCCTGTTAGTTCTGAAATGATAGTTTCTCCTCATGGTTTTGAGTTTTATTTCACTAATGACTAGTGATAAGTATCTTTTGGTGCCCTTGTGGGCCATTTGTGTAGCTTTTTTTTTTTTTTGAGAATTGTCTTTTTAATTCCTTAATTCATTTTTTACATGGGTGGTTTGTTTAAATTATAAGCACTTTATGTGTTCTGTATACTAAATCCTTACAGATATATGATTTGCAAATATTTATCCCTATTGTTTTTACACTTCGTAATTTTCTTTGTTCTTTGATGCACAAACTTTAAAAATTTTGATAAAGTCGAATTTATCAATTTCTTCTCTTGTGGCTTGTGTTTTATAGTCATGTTTAAGAATCTATTGCAAAATCCATGGTCAAAATGATTTACCCTGATGTTTTCTTCTAAAAGCTTTGTAGTTTTTCTATTTAAGTCATTCATCAATTTTTAATAAGTTTTTGTGTAGAGTGTGCGGTAGGGTTTTCCTTTCATTCGTTTGCATGTTGTTCCAAACTATCATTTCAGACCTATCAGGATGAGTATAAAAAAGTAAAAAAGCAAACATTGGTTATAATGTAGAGAAACTGGAAACGTTACACTTTACTAATGGTTTGCAAAATGTTTTAGCCACTGTGGAAAACAATTGAAGAAACAATTGAAGAAACAATTCTTACCCCCAATCTGACATCCTTATCAAAAACCAATTGGCTGCAGACATGGATTTGTTTTGGAACTATTAATTCTTCCATTAATCTGTTTGTCTACTCTACCCCAGTACCACAAGGTTTGATTATTGTAGCTTTGTAATCAGTTTTGAGATTAGAACATGTAAATCCTCCAGTTTTGTTTTTTCCAATTTTTTTTTTTTTTTGCTATTCTAGTTTCATTGTAATTTTATGTGAATTTGAAAAACAGCTTTTCCATTTCTGTAGACTGTTATTGGGATTTTGATAGGGATTGCACTGAATCAGTGATCACTTTGACAAGTATTGGTACCTTCAAGTATTGTCTTGTAATCCATGAAAACTATGTATTTCCATTTATCTACATTTTAAAAAAATTCAGCAGTATGTTTATATCTTTTACCGCCATAGTTCAGTTTATCACTGGATATTCATTTTTTTTTTTGAGTGCTATCTTAGTCTGCCTAGGGTACTATAACAAAATACAACCGATTGAGTGCCTTGAACAAAAAGAAATTTATTTATTTCTCTCAGTTCTGAAGCTGGGAAGTCCAAAATGCTAGTTATTTGGTTTCTGGTGAGCATTGTCTTCCTGACTTATGCACAGCAACTGTCTCACTGTTCTCACTTGATGGGAAGAGGAAGGGAGAGAGAGGGAAATAGAGTGAGCAAGCTCTGGTGGCTCTTCTCATAAGGATATTAATTCTATATAATCAGGATCTCACTTTTAAATCCATCTTATATGCCTTATCTCCAAAAACAGGATTATTGGGGGCGGGAAGTCAAGGCTTCAACATATGAATTTTGGGGGCTCATAGAAATTTCTCATAGCTCATAGAAATTTCTACTTAATTTCCTTTTTAAATTATTGCTTGTTGGCATATAAAAGCACAACTGATTTTTCAGTATTGATCTTGTACATGCAAGTTTTCTGAATTTATTAGCTACAAGTGTATGTGTGTATTTGTGTCAGTGTGTGTGTGTGTGTGTGTGTGTGTGTATTCTTCATACACATAGAATCACATCATCTCTTAATTGAGAAAGTTTACTTTTTACAAATTGAGTATGTATATTTCTTTTCCTTGCATCATTGAACTGACTAACATCATCCCTTCATTTTTAAGAATTGACTCATGCAATTGTAGTGACTGGCATGTCAAATCTTAGGGTGGGCTGGTAGACTGAAAACCATGTAGGAGTTAATGTTGTAGTTTTGAGGCAGAATTTCTTTTCTGAGAAACCTCAGTTCTTGCTCTTAAGACCTTCAGCTGATTATAAAAGGCCTTCCCTCATTATCAAGAATAATATCCTTTACTTAAAGTCAACCAACTATAGATGAAAAACACATCTACAAAATATCTTCACAGAAACACCTAGATTAGTGTTTGATTAGGTGAATGTGTACAATAGCCTTGCAAAGTTGACATATAAAACCAACCATCGCACCCAGTGTGGAAGATAGTATACTTAGTTCAAAACTTAAAAGAAAATCCCATTATCTCTTGGCTTCATTTTTTTAAGCTATATTATTTTTCATTGAGGTTTACAACTCTGTGTTATTTATGGCTATAGATTCACACTTTTTCAAATACATAATACCACATCACACCTACCACCAAAGTATCTGTAATCTTTCACCATAATTTATGGCTTCAATTTGGGCAGAGTATGTTTTCTTACCTCCATGACTTTGCATTTTATCATATAACTTGCTTTGGTCAATGGGATGTGAGCAGATATATGTCCACTATCTGGGAAACAAGATGGGGCCTTGGAAAAAAGAGGAAGGCTTATATGTTCTGAATCCTTGGACTTTGAGTGCATGTGTGTGTGTTTCTGCCACCAGTGATACAATATGCATCTTGAAAGTGCTCTTACTGGCAAAAGAAGTGGTAATTGGAGTACCAAGAAGAGTCAGAGAAGTTTTTGATTACAACGGATTGAAACATCATATATGTTAAAAATAAATGAATTCTTTTTTTAAAAAGATTTATTTATTTTATGCATACAAGATGGGTACAGGCCAGAGGCGTGGGGCGGTGAGAGGGTTCATTAGAGACAGAGTGGGGAGCAGAACAGGCAGATGGTCGGAAATACACTGCTGAGGGGAACAGCAGACGAGGCAGGAGAGGTCTGCAGCGCCATGTGGGAATCTCCCCTGCCGGACATTGAACTCTTGTTGCTGCGACAGCTCCACAGCACAGCGCTTAACTGCTGCACCATCAGAGAGGCCCAAAAATAAATTATTAATAATGCTTAAGAAAAGCCTCACTGGTTGCCCTTAAGATTGCTAGGATACATATTCATTATTCTGAAATTGGTGAATAAAGTGAAAAAAAAAAAAACAATTATCTTACTTTTCCTGCACAAACTGAAATTCAAGGCAGCCAAATTATTTATGAAGGAAAATTTTTTTTCTTCAACATGTATAATAGATGGGAAGATTTCTTGCAGAAAAAATTCCACTGGATAAATGTATGGAATGACAGAATATCACTTATTTGCAGCCTTTAAAAAATAATGCTTTTAGGAAATAATCCATCTAGTTCCACATGTAAGGAAATTGGAAGTTGCCATTCCATCCTAACAATAGGTAAAAAGCTCAACAAACTGAAAAATCAAAAATTTTTCTTACCTCTCTGTAAGAGGTATGAAGTGAGGACAAACTGCTATCCCAAATTAGAAACACTAATAGGTTGATATAAAATCACAACTTTCTGGAGCAGCAACCTCTATGGGGATGAGTGCTGGCATAGGGAAACCTATAGTTGAAGACTTAGGGTGCGTAAACAACTCTTACTGCTAAAAATTCCATGGGGACCCAGTCATAGGGGCTCTCCATACTTCTGTTAAGTTTTATCTCCAGGAGCGCTACCAGGTTTTTAAGAAGGAATAGAAAACCTGGGGCCTTTCTAGTGGCATAGGTGTTAACTCTCAGTGCTATCACCACTAAGGCCTGAGTTCAATCCCTGGCCAGGGAGCTAGTGCACATCTGGTGCAGCAGACCACCCCTGTCTCACCTGCTGATCCCCTTAGCAATGTATTTCAGTAAATCTGCCTGTTCTGCCACCCACTCTGTCTCTGGTGAATCCTCTTACCATCTGCACCTCTGGCCTACACCCCAGTTCTTCTGTGCAAAATTAAATAAATAAAAATCTTCTTTTTTTTTTTTTAAAGATTTATTTTATTTGTACATACAAGCTGGGGTACAGGCCAGAGGCGTGGGGCGGCGAGAGGGTTCACCAGAGACAGAGCCGGGAGCAGAAAAGGCAGATCAGAAGTACACTGCTGAGGGGAGCAGCGGGCGAGGCAGGAGGGGTCTGCCACACCATGTGGGAATCTCCCCAGCCGGGCGCCGAACTCGCGTCACCGTCACCACTGCTGACAGCTCCACAGCGCAGCACCCAACCTCTGTGCCACCGGGAAGGCCCCAAATAAATAAAAATCTTAAAAAGAAATTGAAAACCTGAACAAACTAATCACAAACAAGAAATTAAACTCTTCCAAAAAAAAAACAAAAAACAAAAAATCCAAAAGCACAGGACCAGATGATTTCATAAGTGAAAACCACCAAACTTTCACTTTCACAGATCAACTAAAGCCTATCCTGTCAAACTCTTTAAAAATTTAAGAGAGAAGGAATACTTGCAAATACGTTTTATGAGGGTAACATCACAATAATACCAAAACCAAACAAAGACAACTCAAGAAAACTACAGAACTACAGGCCAATCTCCCTAATGAACACAGATGCTAAAATCTTCAACAAATTCTTATCAAACCAAATCTGACAATGCATTAAAAGGATTATACACCATGACCAAATGGAATTTATTCCAGGGACACAAGGATGGTTTACCATCCAGAAATCAATCAAAGTAATTCACCACATTGACAAAAAGATAGATTAAAAACCATATGATGCTTGTAAACACAAATTTGAGTATGACTCTAATCAAGCCTGTAGCTCTAGCTACCCATTTATTGAAAAAAGACACAGAGTAACATGTTAACTGACACCATGACAACACAATACACCTAGTACATAATATATTAGACACTTTATAGGAAAATTGAACATTAAATGGCTGTTCAGTATTACTATTAACTATTATGGGCTAAATTGTATCCTCCCCAAATGTACATCTTGAAGTTCTAAATGCCAGAATGTGACATACTGTAGAATGTGACTATCAGTGATTACGTTAAATGAGGCTGTTAGGGTTGCCCTAATCCAGTATGTCTAAGAGATCAGAACACACAGACATACTACAGAGATGTCAGTACACAGAGAAAGACCTTATGAGGATGAAGAAGACTGTTGCAATTTCCAAATCAAGAAGAGAGGTCTCAGAATAAACCAATCCTGTGCTCACCCTTTCCTTAAACTTCCAGGCTTCAGAACTATGAGAAAATAAATTTCTATTATTTAGATCATTCAGTCTGTGGCATTTTATTATGGCAGCCACAGCAAAGTAATACAATAATATTAGATGAAATGGTAATTTTTTATTATATAAACTAGAAAATGGACCTTATCTATTAGACATATAAAATATAGCATTTACAACTGAAATTTATGGGAAATTTCATATCATCTATATTTTACTAATAATACAAAATATTTCTTCCTGCCCCCAACAACTCTCCTATTCTATGTTTCAGTGGAGTTGAGTTCAGATTGTGTTCTGGTCTCTCTCATATTTCAGTGGCTTTTAATAAAGTGCTCCTTATCTTTTAGATTTTGTCAGGTTCAGTTTTTGCTTTGACTGTGTTTCTGGCATTGCATTATATGTACTGTGCATTACTTTTAACTAGTTGAGATGTATCTATTATGCTGTGATATTTTAAGCCCCTTGAGGTTGGTAGCCATGTTGTATTCATATTTTTATTATCAGAATCACATCTTGGCATCCTCACAAATTAGAGTTTTCTTATATGTAAATGACATCTTTTGGTGTCAAGTGGAATAGCTAGTACTATATTAGTATTTTCCTTTACCAAATTGTGTTTTTTCAAAGATCCACATCCTATGTATCTTCTTTAAAGTTTGCCTAAAATAAGCATTGCTGCAACCAGAGGGTAACAGGCTAATGGTGTTTGCTTAAGGATGCTTTTGTTCACTGGGGTGGAACCTATCTGAAACAATTTCTGTCTGAATCACCACAGATTCCAACAGACCCGGAACTCAATACACTTTCAAACGATTTCCTCCTAATTTGAAATAATTAATTTCTTAATAGTTGGCATAAAGATGACAGTTGAAACCACGGATAAGAAGAACTATATGTATTGGCTATAAAGGCAAGAGGGTTTGCAGGAAACTGATAAATGTCAGTTGTATTCCTAATTATCTTAGGGGAAGATTTTGAAATACAGACTAAAAAGACAGTAGAAAAGTTAATTAAACTAAAACTGTTCTTTCAAGAGAAGATAAAATAGGTAAACCTTTACCTAGACTTACAATAAAAAAATAGGGCTTGAGTAGAATTACATTGTTAAATAAAAGAAGAAACATGCAACTATTATCACAAAAAGAGAAGGGACCATAAGCATCTACGATGGACAAACAGATTGAACTACCTAGAGAAATAGATGTATTCCTAGAAACATGCAATTTACAAAGACTTATGAATTAAGAAGAAATAGAAAATCTGAATAGAACAATTATAGTAAGGTGATTAAATCAGTGACAAAAAAACCTTCCTTCAAAAGTCCAGGACCAGATTTACAAGGAAATCCATTAAGCATTTAAAGAAAATGGCACACCAACTCCTCCCAAACTCTTTAAAAAAAAATAGAAAACTCATTTTGTGAAACCAGAATTTTCTTAGTATTGGAGCCAGCTAAAGACCCTATAGAAAATTATAGAATAGTATCACCAATGAACATAGATGCAAATATCTCAACAAAATATTAGCATCCTAATTCAACATTACATGAAAAGAATCACGCATCATGATCAAGTGGGATTTATTCCAGTGATACAAGAATGGTTCAGCATCCTCAAATAAGTCATTGTGATACACCACATTAACAAAATGAAGGGTAGAAGCTATCTGATCATCTCAATAGGCATTTGACAAAATTCAGCATCTATATATAACAAAAA
Organism: Scalopus aquaticus; assembly: GCA_004024925.1. NCBI lineage: Eukaryota > Metazoa > Chordata > Mammalia > Eulipotyphla > Talpidae > Scalopus > Scalopus aquaticus. The sequence continues at coordinate 177,246 of PVIJ01001807.1, forward strand.
TTCTCAACAAAGTGAATGTAGAGGGAATGTACCTCAACTTAATACAACCATATGTGACAAGCCTACAACTAATATACTTGACAGTGAAAACTGTAAGCTTTTCCTTTAAGATGAGGAAAAAGACAAGACACCCACTCTCACCACTTTTATCACTATACAAGTAACTGGAAGCCCTAGCTGGAGCAATTAAAGAAAAGAAATAATAGTTATCCAAATTGAAAGGAAGAATAAAATTGTCTCTATTTGAAGATGACATGATATACTCTACAGAAAACTAAAAACTACATCAAAAGTCTGTTAGAACTAGTAATCAAATTCAATAAAGTTGCAGAATGTAAATACAAAAACCTGTTGTGTCTGCAACTAAAAATCAACTGTCAGAAAGAAATTTTTAAAAATGATCTAAATTGCATTAAACAAATAAAATACCTAGGAATAAATTTAGCCAAAATGGTTAAAGATCTGTACACTGAAAACTAGAACATTGATGAAAGAAATAGAAGAAAACACAAATTAATAAAAAGTGCAATTTGGCAGGGAGAGATAGGGTAAAAAATAAGCTTTCAAATTCCTCACCAAGTCTTGTCCTGCCATCTTTCTTATCTCAGCAAATGACAACTTCATCTTTCCAATGGCTAAGGCTAGAAACTGTGGCCATCTTTCACTCCTTTCTTTTCCTTACACTTGCACTTAGCCATTGGGGAATCCTGTCAGCTCTATTTTTGAACAACAATCAGAATTTAACCACTTCTGAACAGGCTGTCCTGTCTACCATCTTCCCTGTCCTAGACTATTGCAGTAGTTTCCAAACTGGTTGCTCCGTGTTCATCACTGCTTGTCGAATCCGCTTTCCATACAGAGTGACCTAATAAACACCTACATCTGATGATCACTACACTGCTTCCCATCTCACATAGCCCAAGCTATATAAAAAAAAAAAAAAACACCTCGTTACTCCTTGAGCTTTTTGATCTCATCTTCTCAAACATATTTCAGGACCTTTGCACTGGTAGTTCTCTGTACAATTAATCTTCACTTATATTTTAAAAATTCCAATTGCAAATATTTCACTATAGATCTCTAAGAGAACATTTAAAAATCAACAGCACACTTTCCTTAAAAAGTAAACTATAGTTCCATAATATCATTTGATTTACCATTAGAGTCTGCATTTCCTAATTTTCACAATTTAAAAGAAAATTTGTTCAGATCAGAACTCAAACAAGGTCCATACATTCCATTTGCTTAACATGTCTCTTAAGACACTTAGTCTATAACAGTTTTCTTTCCCATCATTTTTTAAAATGTCCTTTGTTTGTTTAAAAATAAACTGGGTCTTTTGTGTGGTAGAATCTCCCAAATTCGAAAGTGATGTTGTTTAACATATTTATCTACTTCATTTCCTCTAATCTGGTGTTACATTGGGTCTGGAGGCTATATGATATTGAAATTTTTTTCTTTTTTCACAAATATTTCAAGGTGGATTTGTGTATTGTCTGTTATAATGCATTAAGAAGGTCAGAAAGTCTGACTCTGATGTTAAGATGGTTCAGTATTCAGTTATTGAACTTATTCAGTTTTGCCACTAGAGGTCAGGATTTTATTTTAAAAGAAATGAATCCTAGGTTTTGTAAATGTGAAAAAAACTATTAAGGTGTAATCAGGAATTTTTGGAAAATTTTTGATTCTAAATTTTTTGTCGGGAGCTTTAAAAAGTTGAACATAGTTTTTGCAATACTTTTCAAAAAAATTTTTAACAATTATCACTGTGCTAAAATTATGTTTCCTAGGGTTAAATACTCTGTGATTTAGAAGTTTAAGCTAAAGTATATGCTACTTTAACTGTATATGGTTCTCTGGTTAAAATGGAAAAATAGAAAAGATAGGACATCAGGAAAAATGCTGGTGAAACTAAACATGGGAAAAAGGACTGAGGTGGAAATGAAGAGGAAGATATAGGGCAAATTTACATATCTGTGGCTGCATTGGGAGTCTGAAGCTGGCACATCTTCACATCTGTCTCTGTCCTCAGGTCTGCTACCCAGTGCTATCTCCAGAATTTTGCTTAAAATATGACTTACTATTAGTTTGGTAACCTTGCGAATTAAAAAAGTTCTTCAGTTTAATCATATTAAAATTTTTGATCAGGAATGCTGGTAGAATTAGATTTAAGCTGTGTTATTCACATTGGGAGAAATTTAAGTCAGCAATATAAGTATTATGGTAAAGTACTGGCAAAAACCCTAATCTTAACTCAATAAGTGAATGTGATAAAAGCAGTAATGTATACATGTTTAGAATCACCTCTTTTCTTGAGTTCCAATCCTACAATGAAAAAGCTTGAAGTAAACCTAGATAGTCCAGGGTATATTTGCTGGCATTGCTTTGCTACAGAATCTTGTAACATGACCACTTTGAGGTTCTGTTCACCTGCTGCTAAAGTGGGACCAATAACACCTAGAGCTTCCAGGGTGGTTGTAAGGATTGGATTTCTTATGTCTTTGATTGCTTCTATTTATTTCCCTTTTTAGACCGTCTTCGTGGTGTCCACCTAATTTTTATATTGTTAGTTAATATCCTCTTGTATGACTAGTTCACACTTTATTTATTCACCAAATGATGGACATTTGACTTGTTTCCACCTTTTTTAAAAATACATATCCTTTTTTTAAAAAAAAAAAATTATTTATTTGTGCATACAAGCTGGAGTACAGGCCAGAGGTGTGGGGTGACAAGAGGGTTCACCAGAGACAGAATGGGGAGCAGAACAGGCAGATGGACGGAAATACACTGCTGAGGGGAGCAGAGGGTGAGGCAAGAGAGGTCTGCCGTGCCATGTGGGAATCTCCCCGGCTGGGCGTCGAACTCGCATCGCCGCTGCAGACAGCTCCACAGTGCAGCGCTTAACCTCTGCACCACCAGGGAGGCCCTTGTTTCCACTTTTGATTAATGCTGTTATAAACATTCATGTAGAAGTTTTAGTTTACACATGTTTTCATTTCCCTTGGGTAGTTATCCAAGATTGCAATTACTGTAACTCCATACTCAATCTTTTTAGAAAGTGCCAGACTGTCTTTGAAAAGTGGCTATATCATTTTATATTCCCACCAGCAGTAGTTGGAGGGGCTCCAGTTTTTCAAATTCTTGGAAATACTTGTTATTATCTGTCTTTTTGATTACAGTATGAAGTGGTATCTTACTGTAGTTTTGGTTGTAGTTTTGATTTGGATTTCCCTAGTGGTAATGATGTAGAACATCTTGTGTGCTTACTGGTCATTTGTGTATCTTCTTTGGAGAAATGTTTATTTAGATCTTTTCTTCCATCTTTTAATTGGATTATCTGCCTTTGGACTATCCATATTTTGATTGGATTATCTGTTATTGAATTTTAAGAGTGATTTATACATTTGGGATACTAATCCTTACTGGATATATGTATGAATATTTTCACTGCTTATCAGGTAATCTTTTAAATTTTTTGATAGTCATCTGAAGTGCAAAACTTTCAATTCTGAGATTTTAAAACAATGACCCGAGTTGGGATATATTGGAATCAAATTAGAAATATGGAGCAGGAGCTCACAGAGACTAGGAGACCTGACTACTAATAGCAGGAAATGAGAAGTCAATAATGAAGTAGATACAATTTGGCTCCATAGTAAATACTATCTCCTTTACATTTTTGGAAGCAGGATATAAATACCATGCTGCATGAGTAGATTCCTAGATTCCACAGCAATAACATGTGAACCTAGATGATTAAGTAGGAAAAAACACAGAACTGGTAGTCAGCAAGCCTGGATTTGAATTTCAGCTTTAGCTCTTGCTACTTGTATGCCCTTGTTCCTTATCATCTTGAGTCTTTTGTTTCTTGTAAAAAGGAGATAGGATCATATATATCATCATCGTCATCATCATCACCACATCACCATGTTTCCTCTCAGGGTGATTAGATGGAGCTAATAAGGCCACAAATGTGGAAGTACTTTGTAAAGAGTAAAACTCTCAGGTAAATATATTATTGTTGGTGGTTAGCTATGAAAAAAATCCTTTGTACTTCTCTATTCTAAACTCAAATTCCACCCCCGTTGGTTGAGTTGCCAGCTAAGATAGCTTGAGGAGATCAAACCTGGGGATCAGCTGTAACTAACTGAGGGCAGTGATACAGGAGCAGATGAAGCCTAGGACCATAGGCAACCACTACCCCACCCACCCCTAAGAAAATAATGAAATGAGCTTGAGGCAGGAACTATGGAGACAGTACAGGGTTTGAACTGGGAAGAAAATAATATTTATGGAGTTTGTTTTTAGAGATACGCAGACAAGGCCGAAAGCTGCCATGAGGCTCCTTTAAACATTCTGGTATGGAACTTAGGTAAGAAGCTCTGCCCCAAAATATCTTCACCATACTCCATGGCATATTCTGATTGCTGACAAATTATTTAATAGCTAGAAATCTTTTTGAAAAAAATATCGTGTTTTAAAATAAAATTATCTCCTGAAAATTGAAGACAGGGAGATATCAAATCACTGATACTTCAATATACAACTTTGATAAGACTGTTTTCCCCTTCTGCTGGGTTCCAAGTTCCCAAAAGGTAAAATTCAACTGATATATTCTGTTTTAGGTAATGTTTAACAAAAAGCTCAAAATTCTAGATATAATTTTATTAATGGCTATATGAAAAATTTAAAATATTGAGTTTTGTATTTTAAGATTTGCATCATTAATTTAAAATGGTATTAGATATTATAATACAATTCCACCAGTTTTATTTGTATAATTCATTCAGCTATCAACTACTTGGACAGCAGTACTATGTACCAGAAATTCTAGACATAGGAATAAAAGTAGGCCTTCTGTTTTGAAGTATCAACTATGATATAACCCTATATATAGGTATAATGGCTCTATATGTAAAGGGCAATATGAACAAAAAGAGACATTAGCTTGGGAGAGCATGAGAAAGTCCTTTTTCTGAGTATGTGAACATCAGGAATGTGAGCACCCTAGGAAAGTGGGTACTCATAAATCATGAATTGTAAAAAACAACAACACATCAAATCTGTTTGGAAGAAGGCTGGGAGACACTGGTTCCAATAACTTTATCTCTAAAATTTGAAGGAATATGGAAGAATTTCCATGTACCAGAAAGAGAAAATTCTTGCCATCATTCAATAGTGTTTCTCAGTATGTGGTAGAGAAGGAATTACCAAGGGTAAACTAATGTGGGATGTAAAACAGCCTGTAACTACTTGGAATGACTGATGGATAAACATTCTGGTATGTTTATATTTGGACTGAGAAATATTCTAAGCAACTGGATTTTAGTTAATCCTGTTTTCCAAAGCAGAAGTGTTCTATGTATTTTTAGGGCAGCCTAAGGAAGTCAAGGAAGATAGACTGCCTGCACTAAGGCCAAATAAATCAAGTATTCTTTTGTATCAGAGTTACCGAGTTAAAGTTTTTTGTGGCGGGATTTAGGCAATGCATCTTTCCTCTTTAATTGTTTTATACAGAAAAAGTTAATATAAACTTGAGAAACTTAATCTGAAGTATAAAACACTCCATGTTCGGTTTTATAAGAAAGGATAACATGGTGAGTAAAAGAACTTTACAAGACTAATGGTTGCTGAATGCTAAGATGGGTTATTGAAAAAGATTGTAGAATTTTCTTTTTTTTCTAATATATATTTTTATTGTTTTTTATATCTTTTACATTTTGTATTCCCCTTGGGTAGCCCACCACCAATTCACCCGTGATCCATCTCTGTGGTCCCTTGTGTTCTTTTCTTTTTTTTTTAAATAAAATTTTATTTATTTTTGTTATTCATATCTTTTACATTATTGTGTGGTCCCCATAAGTTACCCACCACCTGTTCACCTGTGGAACCATCACCATAGTCCCCCGTGTTCCCCTCTTCCCCCCTCTTGAGCCCTTCCCTTCCCCTCCTTCCCTGTTGAATGTCTCTTTCTTATTTGGCTCCCTTATATTCCTGTTATAAGTGAAACCATTCGATAATTTTCTCTTTCTTTCTGGCTTATTTCACTGATCATGATCGCTTCTAGATCCATCCATGTTGCTGCGAATTGCATGTGTTTGTCTTTTTTGAATGCTGAATAGTATTCCATTGTGTATATGTACCACATCTTCTTGATCCAGTCATCTATTTTGGGGCACCTGGGTTGTTTCCATATCTTAGCTATTGTGAACAGTGCTGCAATAAACATGTGGGTGCATGTATCCTTTTGGATTAGTGTTTTTGTGTCCTTTGGGTAGATTCCCAGTAGTGGTATTGCCGGGTCATATGGGAGTTCCATTTCTAGCAGTTTGAGGAAACGCCATACAGCTTTCCATAGTGGTTGGATCAATTTGCATCCCCACCAGCAGTGTAGGAGAGTTCCTTTTTCTCCACATCCTTGCCAACATTTGTTGTTACCTGTTTTCTTAATGTGTGCCATTCTCACTGGCGTGAGGTGGTATCTCATTGTGGTTTTCATTTGCATTTCCCTGATTCCCTGATTATAAGTGATGTTGAACATTTTTTCATATACCTGTTGGCCATTTTCTTTTCTTCTTTGGAGAAGTGTCTTTTTAGCTCTTCTGCCCATTTTTTTTTT